>JAEDXX010000037.1:0-600000 GCA_021725515.1 Epicauta chinensis
TTCTGATAATATAAGCAACACCCACTTTAATTTGAAGTTGAGCAAAACGTTGTCCTGAAATTATCAAATTTTTATTAAGTCTTTAATTAGGTAATCTTCCACTATTTGTTTATAAATTGTGTCAAACAGTGTAGATAACAGCTTATAATTATTATTCGTACCCAAACAAGCCCGCGGTCCTTCACCAAACGGCAAATACGTGTACTTATTGAGTTTTTGTTTATTCTCTCCCAAGAAACGTTCCGGCATGAATGATTCAGGATTTGTATAATATTTCAGATCAGTATGTAGATCGATTGCTGGTATAATAATTGATGTGTCTTTTTCGATAATTAACGGCCTTTTAGTAATATCACCGGCATTATAAGTATAAGTTTCAGTACAACGTTTAGTTAATACTGAAACTACTGGATGTAATCGCAGAGATTCTACAAAAAGATCAAATAAAATCGTAAGGAAATTGGAAAATCCTTAGAATTTACCACGTAGCGAAGCATCTAGGTATGGCATATTCCAGACACTTTCATAATTCAATTTATCGTCGTTGTTTTCGAAATATTTATCAATCTCGTGTTGGAGTTTCGTTTGAACGTCAGGATTATTAGCTATGTTGTATAGAAGAAAACTCATTCCAATCGAACTGGTTTCGAAACCGTCACCGAAAAATCCAACAATATGCGCATAAACATCGATATCAGTAAACTGATCCTTTGAAGTTGTCTTCAATTGGCTGATAGTTTGTAGAAAATCGTTTCGTTCGATATTATTCTCTTTGCGATACTTCAAAGCGGCATCTGCAATTCTAACCAACTGGTCTTCGATATCTTTTCTCATAAATCTAAAATTGACCAAAATTAACCGAATTTTTTATATATCCGCAAATTAACTCACTTTAAGTTGACGATTTGTTTTATTTCGGGTATTAGTGATGACAGTATAAGTAATAAACCACCCCATCCGGTCGATTTCGAGAATTTCCTACCAATTTGATGAAACTCTGAATCGGGATCTTCGAAACATCTACCCTCTAAGCCGAAAATACAACCCGCAACATTATTTAAAGTGAATTTCGTGCATAATTCTTTAACTTCAAAACTATCATTGCAAGTATCGTCGTCTAATTGATGATTGACGAATTTTACCATACATCGACCCATTTCATCCAACACCGGATAAAGTGCCTTTATCTAAAATTTAAAATTTTTTGTATAGTTTTATTTATTTACTTCAAGGCAGTATATACTTTTCCACTAGAGAAACATGATGATAATTGTGACCGTACGGTCTTCCAATTTCCACCGCTCAAGAAAAATGGGTTTCTACCAAACAGTGGATTCGTTTCGATATGAATACCAATATCATTATCGTTAAAATGAGCGAAATTTTTTGCAATTATATCTCTAATGATATTGGGATCTCGTACAATTAATGCCGGCGATGTTCCTCTAAAGATCCCAACTAAGGGTGCATTATTGTATTGTCTAAATCAATCGTCAAATAATTTATAGAACAGTAGAGAAAATTATGCGAAACTTACTTATAAATTCGACTAACAACATCACCTAATGTTGTCTTAAAGAGTAGTGTCTGACCGATATTGCCAATGAAAAAATTTGGTTTCGGTCCGGGTATACCACGTTTACTCCAATACTCATAGTGAGATTTCAATAAAATATAAATGAGTACAAACGCTGATAGTAATAAGCCAATAGAAAACATTTTTCCAAATAACTAATCAGTTTTCTCAATGATCGTTACCGGTTTTTATATGTGCGTTTCATGAACATTTTAATACGTCATCTTCTAACTATATTTATGTCTTACAAAATAGTTTGATAACGACCACATCAAGAGGTTCGATTCCTAATGGAAAATTTGCATGGTGTTGACCTTTCTTATCAATAACTATGGAACCATCTGCATGTCTCAACATAAACTATATGAAAGACGTCTCTGTCTCAAACCAGCCTCAAACACAATCCAAGTTTGGTCCAAGTTCTCCTGTATATAAGACCAGTTTGAGACAAAGGTGTTGTTTAGTCGTAAAGCTGTCTGCCAATCGGTGGAATAATGAAATAAAGCATGCAGAAAAGATGAAGTGCATTTGAGCAAATAGGAAACTCCAGTTGAAATGTTGTTGCAGATTAATTGCATAACATATTCCATTTGCGAATTGTCGATAAACTAGAAACAGCGATGGAAGATCAAGTCAAACCAATATGATAACTATTGTTGTTGAATAATTGTTTCAGCAATTATATTTAATGAATCTCATTACTGATGACATAACGATAATCACGATAACGATCCTATACTATTATGAAAATTCTACCCTTTCTATTTCCAAATAAAAACGAGATTTAAATTATTTATATCTCATTAATGGTGTATCATTAAATGGACGCATTCCTAAACATATTTAAAATTTTGAATAATAAATCAGGACCGGCTTTCCCTACAAAGCGATGATACTCCTTTAGGATAAAAAAATCATATAGGAATATTTATATTGTTTATGTCATACGTATATATTATTGAACCATTAATAGATATCAAAATGATCGCATTAATAAGCAAACAATGATTGCTACTTGACGACGGGTCATTATGGCGTTGCGATGGCGTTATGAAAAATAATAGCCCGCTGTTAAGGCCCATTGCTATGATAAACAACCTTTTTGCAATTATTAAAGAATGAGACCATAACCACAATTTTTCAGATATCAAAGAAACAATTTGGAAAACCGAAAAATAAAGTTAAATTGCTTCTCGTACTTATAGCTTATAGCGTAAACTCTTGAATGCACCACGGGCATAACGCCCTCGACGTACAACCCTCGGGCCGTACACTGTCGACACTCAGGCGTTATTTGCCCCATAACGCCTTTGATAGATTAATTACTATTACAAACCAAATACAAAAAGAAACTGTAGATAGATAGATAGATAGATAGATAGATGTTGTGGGCCTCCACAAATCAAGAGGCGTAGTGTACCTCTTTGCGGCCGGCCCTGTAATAAATGTAAACAATTAATTTTATTTTTCTTCTAAACTAAAAATAACTATTGATAAAATAGAATTATCCATATGATTAGACTATTATTTTTCAATTTACAAGTTAAATTTAACCTTAAACTATAGTGTTATCAATGTTAAATGTTTTTGTTTTCCACAATTCTGCCATAAACCGGTTACAATAATTGTTGATTTCTATCTTTTTATCATTAGTTGTGTCTTATTATAATTTGTGAAGTTGTCAAGAACGGGAGCAAGAACTGGACCTGTGAAAGCAAGACCCAGTAGAGACTTGACACAAGATTTATGTTATCTTCTATCATCAGTTACTAAGCCTTAACTAAAAACTTCGTTAAACTAAAATAAGTCTGTCATTACTTGCATTTAAGGATCATTTAGCTTTTCCACAAACTTAAGTCTTCCTTTGTTTTATGCAAAATGATAATAAGGCTGTCAAAACTTTGGACCCAGCTTAAGAAATTTTAGATGAATCTGGTCTCAGAATGCAACATGGGACAACTCACCACCACCACCATGCAGATCAAATTAGGCCTTCAAAGGTTAACTTTATTCACTGGCCCAAATCAGCACCTAATAAGGTAATTTCACTTTAGCTTACCTAATTTAAATGAATTTGACATCGTCAAATTCGACACTACAAACACTCATATCATAAAAGGTTAATCTGAGTGCTAAGGCTTTGAAAGCTTAAATTAATAATTGATTTGATTTCAATTTCATCAATAAGTGTCATAAACGCTAAACAAAAAATTAAATTAATACATTGATGTAAGTTTCTCTAAACTTACATCAAATGTTGTATTTTAGTTTGGATTAGCAGACAATTTTGAAAATGTAAACTTCACATATTTGTCATCATTCTGATTACAGGAGAAATATTCTTTTGGAAAGTTTATTTTGTATAATTTTAGATAACTATAAAGTACATTTTATAGAGGAAGTTTTATTTATTATAAACCAAAGCTGGAATGTATAGATTATTTATTTTTATTCATTTACATGTGCCTGCTAATACATATTTCAGTAAATTATCCCATAAAATACCAAACGGTTCATACTATTAAGATGAGGACTCACTAAGTACGCATTCCCTAACAATATTTGCAAATGTCTGAAAACAGTTGCAAAGACGGTTAGAGTAGGAGGGGTGGGGGTGGGGGTGGTAATCGCCCTGTTGCTGTTTATTAGGATTGTAAAAAGACAGTATCTGTTTTTGGAGAATCTCGAAGAAGATTGTTTATTCGATCTCTTCAAAATTAACCCACAAACCCCCAATCGGTGATAACAAGAAATAACGTGGATTAATTTTCATAGGCCTTACTGTCTTCTCATTCACTTTTAATTTGAATCTTCGTATAATATAAGCTAAACCAATTTTAATTTCGAGTTGACCAAATCGTTTACCAATACAGGTTCTTGGACCTTCACCAAATGGCAGATAGGAGAATTTCGTTATGTGCTCTTTGTTTTCGTTCAAGAATCGTTCTCGGAGAAAGCGATGGGGTTCTTCGAAATATTTAGCGTCTTTATGGAGAGCCCATACTGGTATTATCAATGGTGTGCCCTTTTCAATTACTACAGCATTTTTCAGACAATCACCCGGTTTCGGTACCAACGTATAATTTTTTGTGCATATTCTTCCAAATGTCAATAATAACGGGTATAATCTCAAAGATTCTATAATAATCAATATAATAAAGTCTTAAAGTGACCGATTGTTATCTTGATAGCTACTTTACCATTAAATACAGCGTCTAGGTAGGACATATCTTGATTATCTTCATAAATGAGTTTTCCATTACAACTTCCTCTCGTAATTTGTTTTGCACTTCCATATTGACAGCTAACTCGTACAACAATTGAACTAGTCTCGTAACCATCAATAATGAGACTAGCAGCATGGACTACAATATCAATCATTCCAAATTCACTTTTGGAAGAGAGTCGCTGTTGATTCATTAAATCCAAGAAATCATTACGTCGAATATAATTTTCTTCATGATACTTTATCGTATCGCTTACAATTTTTGTTAATTCGTCTTCAACATCTTTTGGCGTAAATCTGCAAAAGATTCTTTATTTTCCATTACTAATATCTATAAGAACAGACCAACCTTAAATTGACGATATTCCATAAAACTGGTATCATACTATCCATAAACAACATGACACTATTGAAACCTGTTGGAGTTAAGAATCGTTTACCTAATTTATGAAAATGACTATCAGGATCTTCAAAGTATCTGGAATCTAAGCCGAATCCAGTACTAGCAACATTATTCGCCACGAAACAGGCACCGTTTTGAGCTTCCGATTGCGTTTCTAGAAATTTCACCAAACGTTCACAATTCTCTTCGAATAAAGTATAAACCATTTTCATCTGGAAGGTCGACCAAATTCTAGCTAATTTATTTATTTATTCATGACTGATGAGATTTTGAATGAAATAAAACTTCTAAGCTAAGGTAAAATAAAGATTAAAGAAAGCTGAGGGTGTAGAAAAATATTCAAGTAGACAGAATTTTTCAGGAACAAAATAATCGTTGGATACAGTGTTAAAGAGAACAACCAAAAATAAGAACTGAAATTCTAATCCAAAAAGAGACGTGCAAAATTAAGCTAAAATGCCATTTTTTTTTGTAGTGTAGAGGCGAAAAATGCCAGAAAATTAACAAGCCAAAGAGTTAAAAAACACGAAATTTACTACGAATCAGTACGAATTGAATAAAGTTTAGTATGTTAAATTAAAAAATAACGATGATCTTACTTGTAAATTTCGATCATAGCTTCACCAAGGGATTTTCTTTGGAACGTCACTTGCCCGAGATTACCGATTAGATAAGTCGGTTTTGGTGGCTCGAGAAGGGACAATCTGCTCCAAAGAAATCAAAGACCACTTTGAATAAAACAATTTTGGACTTTCATTATCTTAATATTTATTTAGTAATGTGTAACGTTTCGGTTTACTACTATCGTTAACCGTTATCAAACACTAAATTTAGTGTTTGTTAAACACATATATTAAATAAATATTAAGATAATGAAAGTCCAAAATTGATTTATTCAAGAACCAACATTATCTAAAACTTTTAAACAAAGACCACTTTGTCTTTCAACAAAGCGTTGGAGACAATTTTTTCAGATGCACGAGCGATAATTATAATTTATATCGATTGTCCAGAAAAGGATAGAACAATAAATGGGGAATTTTACGCAACCATACTTCAGCGGCCGCATTTGTCAAAGAAAAAAGTGCTTTTCCATCAGAACAAGGCTCCGATCGACTTACCTTCACTCATTGCAATGCCAAAAATCCACAAACTACGGTTAAAATTGCTCGAGCATCATCCTAATTTACCAGATCTGGCTTCAAGTGATTATCATCTGTACCCCAATTTGAAAAATGAATTGGATGAAAGAGGTTTTCAAAGAACTTATTCATAGGTACAGTAAATGGACTACATTGAAAAATGAATAAAAATAATCCGGAAGAAACGCTGTTTTCTAGTCTAGGTCCGAAACTTTTCACCCCACCCAGGTAGAATAAAACTCAGAACAAATATCAGAGCTTTATTTCTACGATTTATATTGAGAACAATTTCTTGTTGGAATGTTGGCACTTAGTGAAATGGAACAGAGAAAGGTAGATATATTGAATATAAAGACGAGTAAATTAGTCTTATTTATTCTCAAATTGTCCAATAATTATATTGTTAAAATCATGTAATCTTCTTAAAATCAATCCATAAGCCTCCAATTGGTGACAGCAGTAAGAAAGACCGTGGATCTATCTTGAGTGGGCTTTGGGTTTTTTTGTTTATAGAAATTTTGAAATTTCGTATAATGTAAGCCAAGCCAAGTTTAATCTGAAGCATACCAAATCGTCTAGCAATACAAATTCTTGGACCTTCACCAAAAGGTAAATAAGTGAACTTTGTTATCTTCTCTTTATTTTCATTCAAGAATCGTTCTGGAATAAAACGATGGGGTTCTTCGAAATATTTAGCGTCTGTATGGAGGGCCAATACTGGTATTACAACTGATGTGCCCTTTTTAATTACTACAGGATTTTGCAGAGCATCGCCCAGTTTTGGTACAAACGTATAATCTTTCGTACATAATTTTCCAATTGCAAGTAATATCGGATGTAATCTCAAAGATTCTAGAGTAATCAATTTAAAGAAGTCTTATTGTTAAAGAAATAAAGTATTACAGATAAATTACCGCTAAATACCGCTTCAAGGTATGGCATGTCTTGAATATCTTCAAAAGTGAGTTTTCCATCATTTTTTGCGAATCTCTTAACAACTTCCTCTCGTAATTTATTTTGTACTTCCGTATTAATAGCCAACTCATACAATATGAAACTCATCACAGTCGAACTAGATTCGTAACCGTCCAGAAAGAAAGCAGTAGCGGCAGCAACCACATCGACCATTTCAAACTCACCTTTGGAAGAATGTCGCAGTTGATTCATTACATCCAAGAAATCATTACGTTGTACATTGTTTTGTTCACGGTACTTTATCGTATCGATTACAATTTTTATCAATTCATCTTCAACATCTTTTGGTGTGAATCTGTGAAGAAGTTCTTACTTTTCATTGTTAATATCGATAAAAATGTAACAACCTTATAGGAAAGATTTTCCATAAAATTGGTACCATACTTGCCATAAAGAACATGAAAATATTGAAACCTGCTGGCGTTATGAATCGATTACCCAAACTACGGAATTGACAGTTAGGATCCTCAAAGCATCTGGCATCTAATCCAAATGCACAACTAGCAACATTATTCAGTGTAAATTTCGCGCATAACTCTTTAGCCTCCAAACCAACACCATTTTGAGCGTCCGGTTGTGTTTCTATAAATTTCACTAAACGTTCACTATTATCTTCCAATAATGGATAAACCATTTTCATCTAATAAAGAACTCATGAAATTCAATTATAAATCTAATTGAAACAAATCACCTTGCCGCTGGTAAATGATGGTGATAATTGCGCACGGTTAGTTTTCCATTTGTCACCTTTTAAAAAGAAGGCATTCCTTCCAGACAGTGGATCAACTTCCTTTTTAAGATTAAAATCATTGTCTTGAAAACTAATAAAATCTTTTACTAAAAGTAGTTTAATTGCATCAGGATCACGAACAATTACAGAAGGAGTAACAGTGCGAAAAATTCCAACCATGGATGCATTTGGATATGCACTGTTTTCGAATTTATCAAAATTAATATAATATTTAATTAAATTGATATTATTTTTACTTATAAATGTCGGCGATAGCTTCCCCGAATGTTCTTCTTTTAAGAAGTGCTTCGCCAAAATTACCAATCAGAAAAGTCGGTTTTGGTCCTGGTACACCTCTTTTTTCCCAGTACTGGTAATGAGTTTTCAAGAAATAATAACAAACCGTTGTAAAAATTATTAAGAACAAAATAAAAATCATATTGAACTAATTATTATTTAATAAACACAGCGTTTTCTTATTATATTACTATTTTATTTATTGCTATCAAATCGAATGCAAAATATTGGAAAACTTTTAACATGAAATGTTTTATACACGTAAATTAAAGGTAAAGAGAGGGGACATATCAACTATCCTTCATTTACCTACAATGTCGGCAAATTAAACAGCAAAACTATAGAAAGTATAGAATATAGTCGCTCCTATGATTTATGCATTCATAGTGTGAAATATATACTAATTCGCTTATTGCAAAAACATTAAAGGCTTATTCCCTGCTTGCTTTTCTCTACTAAAGAAAAGGACATATTTTTCTTGGGTTGATATTCGAACCTATATTATTGATAGCCCAAAAACCTTTAATAAAAAAATATCCGTATACCAACGATTTTCAAGCTAATTGAGCTACTGTTGTACAAGAAACGCGCTATAGGACTGTCACCATTTTCCCTTCACGTTCAAAGAGAGTTCCTCAAGTCAGCGTCCAAAACGAATTTATTGGTATTAGTTTCAGCCTTTTACAAGGCACCTTTAGGAAAAATTATTGGAAGTAAAAAATTATCTTATTAGGTAACTAGTTTGCAAAGGATAACATCTTGCAAGACTAATCTTTATATTACAAAAACCGACTGAATTTGTTTTCCAAAAAGTTAACGTTCTTTCAATTTTGTGTTCTTATAGAATATTCTTTAAAATAACGTCGTTTAAAAGTTTCTTTTTGGAGAAAATTTATTCATATTTTTAACACAATTTCAATACTCAATCTGTCATCTAAGAGAATTCGGTATGGAAGCAGAATGAAACATTGTTTACTATAAAAACGCCTAAAGCAACTAACTCATACAAGAAACTTGACGGAAATTTAATTCATAAACATAGATCGGTAGATTTCATCAAAGATACAAAATAGGAAGAGAATGATTACAATATTTATAAAAAACATTGTAATTTTGATGAAAAGTTTATATTTTATTTCTTATCAAACATACAAGGCAGAAGTCGTATTTCCCTTCAGTATTAAATTTGTCTCTTTACCGAAAGTCTCAAGATTTTCTTATAGGAAGGGACATTCAATATAAAATTGAATCATAAAAACTGATATCATTATCAATTGGGCTTTTTCCGTATTTTTAAAACGTAATTATAATATTAAATAATTCGATCGACATACATTCAAAAATTTTAATCTCAATGGAATGTTGGTTCTGACCCTCACTATCAAAATATACCAATAATCACACTTATCTATTTCAATAATTTTCAAAATAAGCCACATTTGATTATCATAAACTCAGAAAAGTTAAATGTTAAGCTTAACGCACACTTGTCCGATACGATACGAGGATAGAATGGCCGACTTTGTGTCATAAAGTGATGGACATGTGTGTGCGGAGGCCTAGATAAACTCACGCATTTCATCTTGATCGATGTTGTATCGTGTCGTAACGCGAAGAGTTTAGTAAGTGTGCGATTTGCTTTATCTCAGTAAAAGTTTTAGGATTGTGTGGATGGATCTGAAATTTCTTTAATATAGAATTTTCAATGCATCCACTGAGGAAAAGATTTAGATCTTCCATATCTAGTAGCTTTAGTAATACTAATAATAAAAACACTAACAATTCACCTGGAAGAGATCTAATCATTACCACTTTGAGAGTTATTAACAAATTCCTACAAATCCTATTTTCTTGTTACTGTAATTAGAGACTCGCATGCTTGAATTACTTAATTTAAACATGTTACATGGAATTTAGATTTAATCATTTGTTCATTTTTCGTGAAGAATCGTATGAACACTTATTGTCCTCAATGGAACAATTGTATTGTATTTACAGAATGTACGACAAAATTTTGATCAGTTAGAGGCGAAATTGAAAATTACTCTATTCTACAGATTTTTTTACTAGCGATAAGAACCGTCTGTAATTTTTATATAGCTGTTCCTTTGAATACTTTATTGTAATTAATGTATCAAGGGCGTTATGAGGCAAATAACGCCTGAGTGTCGACAGTGTACGGCCCGAGGGCTGTATGTCGACCGAGGGCGTTATGCCCATAACGCCCGTGGTGCTTATGCCATATGAAACTCATCACAGTCGAACTAGATTCGTAACCTTCCAGAAAGAAAGCAGTAGCGGCAGCAACCACATCGACCATTTCAAACTCACCTTTGGAAGAATGTCGCAGTTGATTCATTACATCCAAGAAATCATTACGTTGAACATTGTTTTGTTCACGGTACTTTATCGTATCGATTACAATTTTCATCAATTCATCTTCAACATCTTTTGGTGTGAATCTGTGAAGAAGTTCTTACTTTTCATTGTTAATATCGATAAAAATGTAACAACCTTATAGGAAAGATTTTCCATAAAATTCCTTCCTAAATAAACGATTGAATTTCAAGAGCCACCTCCGATACGCTGAAACTCGCTTCAAACAAGTTTGGGGTCAACTACTCCTGTTAGTTTGCCGCCGTAGCAAACTATCCACTAAAGTCAAACTTCGCCTTTACAAGACCATCTTCAGACCCACGTTCTCCTATGGCTCACTAGCGTGGGGACATGTTTCCAAATCTTCCATCCATCGATTCCAGATCCTTCAGAATAAATTTCTAAGGTCGGCCTTCAATGCACCATGGTTTGTTAGGAACACCCAACTTCATCGCGAGGCTAACCTGCCGAGTGTGAAAGAGTATCTCCTTAAGACTGCCTCCAAGGCCTTCTCTACATATTCCGACCATCCAAATCGCTTGGTTCGAGAAGCCCTCGACTACAGCGAGGAGGATCGTTGGCGAGTAAAGAGGCCAAAAATGGCCCTCTGCCAGGACCGTTAAGTACTGCTAACCATCCCATTTCACGCGATTAATGCTGAACTTTGTTCGCAGGTAGACGACATCGTCCTCGCGGCTTCACGCCTCCAGTGAAGTCGCGCAGTTCCGATAAGGGAAATAAGGGTCACAGACTCGCACCCTGGAACTATGAGAGGTTTTAGTCGGTATGCCACGTTATGTGGAGACTCCGACACTACCTGGTAGTCTGGAGACTCCAGGTGCCTTTAAAAGGTTTCCTCTCATACAAAAAAAAAAGAGCAATCTCTCTCTCGATACAGCAGGGTTTCAATAAACATATTTGAAAAACAACGTCGTTGTGAATTTTGTGTACCGATTCAATCATTTCCACGAACATAACGTGGTGTCTTGAAATCTTTGGATTTATTCAAAGACAAGACAATTCATTAAACAACCGGCTTTCCCTACAAAGCGATGATACTCCTTTAGGATAAAAGAATCCTATAGGAATATTTATATTGTTTATGTCATACGTATATATTATTGAACCATTAATAGATATCAAAACGATCGCATTAATAAGCAAACAATGATTGCCAGTTGACGACGGGTCATTATGGCGTTGTTATGGCGTTGTGATGGCGTTGTGATAGCCCGCTGTTAAGGCCCATTGCTATGATAAACAACCTTTTTGCAATCATTAAAGAATGAGACCATAACCACAATTTTTCAGATATCAAAGAAAACATTTGGAAAACCGCAAAATAAAGTTAAATTGCTTCTTGTACTTATAGCTTATAGCGTAAACTCATGAATGCACCACGGGCATAACGCCCTCGACGTACAACCCTCGGGCCGTACACTGTCGACACTCAGGCGTTATTTGCTTCATAACGCCTTTGATAGATTAATTACTATTACAAACCAAATACAAAAAGAAACTGTAGATAGATAGATAGATAGCTAGATGTTGGGGGCCTCCACAAATCAAGAGGCGTAGTGCACCACTTTGCGGCCGGCCCTGTAATAAATATAAACAATTAATTTTATTTTTCTTCTAAAATAAAAATAACTATTGATAAAATAGTATTATCAATAGTATTATCAATAGTATTATCAGTAGTCTCATCATATGATTAGACTATTATTTTTCAATTTACAAGTTAAATTTAACCTTAAACTATAGTGTTATCAATGTTAAATGTTTTTGTTTTCCACAATTCTGCCATAAACCGGTTACAATAATTTTTTATTTCTATCTTTTTATCATTAGTTGTGTCTTATTATAATTTGTGAAGTTGTCAAGAACGGGAGCAAGAACTGGACCTGTGAAAGCAAGACCCAGTAGAGACTTGACACAAGATTTATGTTATCTTCTTTATCTATTTTATTTTCTATCATCAGTTACTGAGCCTTAACTAAAAACTTCGTTAAATTAAAATAAGTCGGTTGCATTTAAGGATCATTTGGCTTTTCCACAAACTTAAGTCTTCCTTTGTTTTATGCAAAATGATAATAAGGCTCTCAAAACTTTGGACCCAGCTTAAGAAATTTTAGATGAATCTGGTCTCAGAATGCAACATGGGACAACTCGCCACCACCACCTCGCAGATCAAATTAGGCTTTCAAAGGTTAAATTTATTCACTGGCCCAGATCAGCACCTAATAAGGTCATTTCAATTTAGCTGACCTAATTTAAATGAATTTGACATCGTCAAATTCGACACTACAAACACTCATATCATAAAAGGTTAATCTGAGTGCTAAGGCTTGGAAAGCTTAAATTAATAATTGATTTGATTTCAATTTCATCAATAAGTGTCATAAACGCTAAGCAAAAAATTAAATTAATACATTGATGTAAGTTTCCCTAAACTTACATCAAATGTTGTATTTTAGTTTGGATTAGCAGATAATTTTGAAAATGTAAACTTCATCAATAATGAGACTAGCAGCATGGACTACAATATCAATCATTTCAAATTCACTTTTGGAAGAGAGTCGCTGTTGATTCATTAAATCCAAGAAATCATTACGTCGAATATAATTTTCTTCATGATAATTTTTGTTAATTCGTCTTCAACGTCTTTTGGCGTAAATCTGCAAAAGATTCTTTATTTTCCATTACTAATATCTATAAGAACAGACCAACCTTAAATTGACGATATTCCATAAAACTGGTATCATACTATCCATAAAAAACATGACACTATTGAAACCTGTTGGAGTTAAGAATCGTTTACCTAATTTATAAAAATGACTATCAGGATCTTCAAAGTATCTGGAATCTAAGCCGAATCCAGTGCTAGCAACATTATTCGCCACGAAACAGGCATCGTTTTGAGCTTCCGATTGCGTTTCTATAAATTTCACCAAACGTTCACAATTCTCTTCGAATAATGGATAAACCATTTTCATCTGGAAGGTCGACCAAATTCTAGCTAATTTATTTATTTATTCATGACTGACGAGATTTTGAATGAAATAAAACTTCTAAGCTAAGGTAAAATAAAGATTGAAGAAAGCTGAGGGTGTTGAAAAATATTCAAGTTAGACAGAATTTTTCAGGAACAAAATAATCGTTGGATACAGTGTTAAAGAGAACAAACAAAAATAAGAACTGAAGTTCTAATCCAAAAAGAGCAGTGAAAAATTAAGCTAAAATGCCATTTTTTTTGTAGTTTTGTAGATAATTCGAAATTTCTGATAATATAAGCAACACCCACTTTAATTTGAAGTTGAGCAAAACGTTGTCCTGAAATTATCAAATTTTTATTAAGTCTTTAATTAGGTAATCTTCCACTATTTGTTTATAAATTGTGTCAAACAGTGTAGATAACAGCTTATAATTATTATTCGTACCCAAACAAGCCTGCGGTCCTTCACCAAACGGCAAATACGTATACTTATTGAGTTTTTGTTTATTCTCTCCCAAGAAACGTTCCGGCATGAATGATTCAGGATTTGTATAATATTTCGGATCAGTATGTAGATCGATTGCTGGTATAATAATTGATGTGTCTTTTTCGATAATTAACGGCCTTTTAGTAATATCACCGGGATTATAAGTTTAAGTTTCAGTACAATGTTTAGTTAATACTGAAACTACTGGATGTAATCGCAGAGATTCTGAAAAACGATCAAATAAAATCGTAAGGAAATTGGAAAATCCTTAGAATTTACCACGTAGCGTAGCATCTAGGTATGGCATATTCCAGACACTTTCAGAATTCAATTTATCGTCGTTGTTTTCGAAATATTCATCAATCTCGTGTTGGAGTTTCGTTTGAACGCCAGGATTATTAGCTATGTTGTATAGAAGAAAACTCATTCCAATCGAACTAGTTTCGAAACTGTCACCGAAAAATCAACAATATGCGCATAAACAGCGATATCAGTAAACTGATCCTTTGAAGTTGTCTTCAATTGGCTGATAGTTTGTAGAAAATCGTTTCGTTCGATATTATTCTCTTTGCGATACTTCAAAGCGGCATCTGCAATTCTAACCAACTGGTCTTCGATATCTTTTCTCATAAATCTAAAATTGACCAAAATTAACCGAATTTTTTATATATCCGCAAATTAACTCACTTTAAGTTGACGATTTGTTTTATTTCGGGTATTAGTGATGACAGTATAAGTAATAAACCACCCCATCCGGTCGATTTCGAGAATTTCCTACCAATTTGATGAAACTCTGAATCGGGATCTTCGAAACATCTACCCTCTAAGCCGAAAATACAACCCCCAACATTATTTAAAGTGAATTTCGTGCATAATTCTTTAACTTCAAAACTATCATTGCAAGTATCGTCGTCTAATTGATGATTGACGGATTTTACCATATATCGACCCATTTCATCCAACACCGGATAAAGTGCCTTTATCTAAAATTTAATTTTTTTTGTATAGTTTTATTTATTTACTTCAAGGCAGTATGTACTTTTCCACTAGAGAAACATGATGACCATTGTGACCGTACGGTCTTCCAATTTCCACCGCTCAAGAAAAATGGGTTTCTACCAAACAGTGGATTCGTTTCGATATGAATACCAATATCATTATCGTTAAAATGAGTGAAATTTTTTGCAATTATATCTCTAATGATATTGGGATCTCGTACAATTAATGCCGGCGATGTTCCTCTAAAGATCCCAACTAAGGGTGCATTATTGTATTGTCTAAATCAATCGTCAATTAATTTATAGAACAGTAGAGAAAATGATGCGAAACTTACTTATAAATTCGACTAACAACATCACCTTATGTTGTCGTAAAGAGTAGTGTCTGACCGATATTGCCAATGAAAAAATTCGGTTTCGGTCCGGGTATACCACGTTTACTCCAATACTCATAGTGAGATTTCAATAAAATATAAATGAGTACAAGCGCTGATAGTAATAAGCCAATAGAAAACATTTTTCCAAATAACTAATCAGTTTTCTCAATGATCGTTACCGGTTTTTATATGTGCGTTTCATGAACATTTTAATACGTCATCTTCTAACTATATTTATGTCTTACAAAATAGTTTGATAACGACCACATCAAGAGGTTCGATTCCTAATGGAAAATTTGCATGGTGTTGACCTTTCTTATCAATAACTATGGAACCATCTGAATGTCTCAACATAAACTATATGAAAGACGTCGCTGTCTCAAACCAGCCTCAAACACAATCCTACTTTGGTCCAAGTTCTCCTGTATATAAGACCAGTTTGAGACAAAGGTGTTGTTTAGTCGTAAAGTTGTCTGGCAATCGGTGGAATAATGAAATGAAGCATGCAGAAAAGATGAAGTGCATTCGAGCAAATAGGAAACTCCAGTTGAAATGTTGTTGCAGATTAATTGCATAACATATTCCATTTGCGAATTGTCGATGAACTAGAAACAGCGATGGAAGATCAAGTCAAACCAATATGATAACTATTGTTGTTGAATAATTGTTTCAGCTATTATATTTAATGAATCTCATTACTGATGACATAACGATAATCACGATAACGATTCTATACTATTATGAAAATTCTACCCTTTCTGTTTCCAAATAAAAACAAGATTTAAATTATTTATATCTCATTAATGGTGTATCATTAAATGGACGCATTCCTAAACATATTTAAAATTTTGAATAATAAATCAGGACCGGCTTTCCCTACAAAGCGATGATACTCCCTTAGGATAAAAAAATCGTATAGGAATATTTATATTGTTTATATCATACGTATATATTATTGAACCATTAATAGATATCAAGACGATCGCATTAATAAGCAAACAATGTTTGCTACTTGACGACGGGTCATTATGGCGTTGCGATGGCGTTATGAAAAATAATAGCCCGCTGTTAAGGCCCGTTGCTATGATAAACAACCTTTTTGCAATTATTAAAGAATGAGACCATAACCACAATTTTTCAGATATCAAAGAAAAAATTTAGAAAACCGAAAAATAAAGTTAAATTGCTTCTTGTACTTATAGCTTATAGCGTAAACTCATGAATGCACCACGGGCATAACGCCCTCGACGTACAACCCTCGGGCCGTACACTGTCGACACTCAGGCGTTATTTGCCTCATAACGCCTTTGATAGATTAATTACTATTACAAACCAAATACAAAAAGAAACTGTAGATAGATAGATAGATGTTGGGGGCCTCCACAAATCAAGAGGCGTAGTGCACCTCTTTGCGTCCGGCCCTGTAATAAATATAAACAATTAATTTTATTTTTCTTCTAAAATAAAAATAACTATTGATAAAATAGTATTATCAATAGTATTATCAATAGTCTCATCATATGATTAGACTATTATTTTTCAATTTACAAGTTAAATTTAACCTTAAACTATAGTGTTATCGATGTTAAATGTCTTTGTTTTCCACAATTCTGCCATAAACCGGTTACAATAATTGTTGATTTCTATCTTTTTATCATTAGTTGTGTCTTATTATAATTTGTGAAGTTGTCAAGAACGGGAGCAAGAACTGGACCTGTGAAAGCAAGACCCAGTAGAGACTTGACACAAGATTTATGTTATCTTCTTTATCTATTTTATTTTTTATCATCAGTTACTAAGCCTTAACTAAAAACTTCGTTAAACTAAAATAAGTCGGTTGCATTTAAGGATCATTTGGCTTTTCCACAAACTTAAGTCTTCCTTTGTTTTATGCAAAATGATAATAAGGCTCTCAAAACTTTGAAATTTTAGATGAATATGGTCTCAGAGTGCAACATGGGACAACTCGCCACCACCACCTCGCAGATCAAATTAGGCCTTCAAAGGTTAACTTTATTCACTGGCCCAAATCAGCACCTAATAAGGTCATTTCAATTTAGTTTACCTAATTTAAATGAATTTGACATCGTTAAATTCGACACTACAAACAATCATATCATAAAAGGTTAATCTGAGTGCTAAGGCTTTGAAAGCTTAAATTAATAATTGATTTGATTTCAATTTCATCAATAAGTGTCATAAACGCTAAGCAAAAAATTAAATTAATACATTGATGTAAGTTTCTCTAAACTTACATCAAATGTTGTATTTTAGTTTGGATTAGCAGAAAATTTTGAAAATGTAAACTTCACATATTAGTCATCATTCTGATTACAGGAGAAATATTCTTATGGAAAGTTTATTTTGTATAATTTTAGATAACTATAAAGTACATTTTACAGAGGAAGTTTTATATATTATAAACCAAAGCTGGAATGTATAGATTATTTATTTTTATTCATTTACATGTGCCTGCTAATACATATTTCAGTAAATTATCCCATGAAATACCAAACGGTTCATACTATTAAGACGAGGACTCACTAACTACGCATTCCCTAACAATATTTGGAAATGTCTGTAAACATTTGCAAAGACGATTAGAGTAGGATTGGCGGGGGGTGGAGGGGTAATCACCCTGTTGCTATTTATTAGGATTGTAAAAAGACAGTATCTGTTTTTGGAGAATCTCGTTCTCGAGAATACCGAAGAAAATTGTTTATTCGATCTTTTCAAAATTAACCCACAAACCCCCAATCGGTGATAACAAGAAATAACGTGGATTAATTTTCATAGGCCTTACTGTCTTCTCATTCACTTTTAATTTGAATCTTCGTATAATATAAGCTAAACCCATTTTAATTTCGAGTTGACCAAATCGTTTACCAATACAAATTCTTGGACCTTCACCAAATGGCAGATAGGAGAATTTCGTTATGTTCTCTTTGTTTTCGTTCAAGAATCGTTCTGGGAGAAAACGATGGGGTTCTTCGAAATATTTAGCATCTTTATGGAGAGCCCATACTGGTATTATCAATGGTGTGCCCTTTTCAATTACTACAGGATTTTTCAGACAATCACCCGGTTTCGGTACGAACGTATAATTTTTTGTGCATATTCTTCCAAATGTCAATAATAACGGGTATAATCTCAAAGATTCTGTAAAAATCAATATAATAAAGTCTTAAAATGACCCATTATTAGCTTGCTAGCTATTTCACCATTAAATACAGCGTCTAAGTAGGACATATCTTGAATATCTTCATAAGTGAGTTTTCCATTACTTTTTGCGAATCTCTCAATAACTTCCTCTCGTAATTTGTTTTGCACTTCTGTATTGGCAGCTAATTCGTACAACATAAAACTCATTACAATTGAACTAGACTCGTATCCATCAATAATGAGGCCAGCAGCATGGACTACAATATCAAGCGTTTCAAATTCACCATTTTTGGAAGAGAGTCGCTGTTGATTCATTAAATCCAAGAAATCATTACGTCGAATATTGTTTTCTTCACGATACTTTAGCGTATCGCTTATAATTTTCTTTAATTCGTCTTCAACATCTTTTGGTGTGAATCTGCAGAAGATTCTTTATTTTCCATTACTAATATCTGTAAGAACGGACCAACCTTATACTGACGAGGTTCCATAAAACTGGTATCATACTAGCCATAAACATCATGAAACTATTGAAACCTGTTGGAGTTAAAAATCGATTACCTAATTTATGAAAATGACTATCAGGATCTTCAAAGCATCTGGCATCTAAGCCAAATCCAGTACTAGCAACATTATCCATTGTGAATTTCTCGCATAACTCTTTAGCCTCTAAACACGCACCGTTTGGAGCTTCCGATTGTGTTTCTATAAATTTCACCAAACTTTCACAATTGTTTTCGATTAATGGATAAACCATTTTCATCTGGAAGGTCGGCCAAACTCTAACTAATTTATTCGTGACAAATTAAAACAATTTACCTTGCCACTTGTAAATGCTGATGATACCTGCATACGAGTCGTTTTCCATAATTCACCTTTCGCAATGAATGGATTTCTTCCAAACAATGGATCAATTTCTGGGTTAAAATTAAAATCATTGTCTTGGAAATGGCAAAAATCTTCCAATAGAACTTGTTTAACAACATCTAAATCCCGGATAATTAAAGTTGGTGTCGTGGCACGAAAAATCCCAACAATTGATGTATCTGGATATGCACTATCGCAAAAACAAATATACAACAATATCACTGACGAGATTTTGAATGAATTACAACTTCTAAGCTAAGGTAAAATGAAGAAGCCTCAAAGATTAAAGAAAGCTAAGAGTGTTGAAAAATATTTAAGCAAGACAGAATTTTTCGGGAACAAAATAAACGTTAGATACAGTGTTGCATGGAACAAACAAAAATCTAAAAGAGAAATAAAAAATTAATCTAAAACGCCATTTTAAAATTAACAAGCCAAAGAAAAAACACGGAATTTACTAAGAATTATTACGAACTATATAAAATTTAGTAGTTATTATAATTTTATCTAAAAAATAACGATGTTTTTACTTGTAAATTTCGATCATAGCTTCACCAAGGGATTTTCTTTGGAACATCACTTGCCCGAGATTACCGATTAGAAAAGTCGGTTTTGGTCCTGGTACACCTCTTTTTTCCCAGTACTGGTAATGAGTTTTCAAGAAATAATAACAAACCGTTGTAAAAATTATTAAGAACAAAATAAAAATCATATTGAACTAATTATTATTTAATAAGCACAGCGTTTTCTTATTATTACTATTTTGTTTATTGCTATCAAATCGAATGCAAAATATTGGAAAACTTTTATGATGAAATGTTTTATACACGCAAATTAAAGGTAAAGAGAGGGGACATATCAACTAACCTTCATTTACCTACAATGTCGGCAAATTAAACAGCAAAGCTATAGAAAGTATAGAACAGGGGTGGGCACATACTAGGACAATGAGAGCCGCAGTCCGGTTTTTCGTATGTCATAAAGAGCCACACAATAGTAACATAGTAATACTTAAATACAGAATTCGAATTTAATTTCAAATTATAATATGGTTAGATATCTTATAACGGATTTAAATTTTCAATGAGAGCCGCACTTAGCCCAATAAAGAGCCGCATGCGGCTCCGAGAGCCGCATTTGCCCACCGTTGGTATAGAATATAGTCGCTCCTATGATTTATGCATTCATAGTGTGAAATATATACTAATTCGCTTATTGCAAAAACATTAAAGGCTTATTCCCTGCTTGCTTTTCTCTACTAAAGAAAAGGACATATTTTTCTTTGGTTGATATTCGAACCTATATTATTGTTAGCCCAAAAACCTTTAATAAAAAATTAACCGTATACCAACGATTTTCAAGCTAATTGAGCTACTGTTGTACAAAAAACGCGCTATAGGACTGTCACCATTTTCCCTTCACGTTCAAAGAGAGTTCCTCAAGTCAGCGTCCAAAACGAATTTATTGGTATTAGTTTCAGCCTTTTACAAGGCACCTTTAGGAAAAATTATTGGAAGTAAAAAATTATCTTATTAGGTAAGTAGTTTGCAAAGGTTAACATCGTGCAAGACTAATCTTTATATTACTAAAAACCGACTGAATTTGATTTCCAAAAATTTAACGTTCTTTCAACTTTGTGTTCTTATAGAATATTCTTTAAAATAACGTCGTTTAAAAGTTTCTTTTTGGAGAAAATTTATTCATATTTTTAACACAATTTCAATACTCAATCTATCATCGAAGAGAATTCGATATGGAAGCAGATTCAAACATCGCTTACCATAAAAACGCCTAAAGCAACTGACTGATACAAGAAACTTGACGGAAATTTAATTCATAAACATAGATCGGTAGATTTCATCAAAGATACCAAATTGGAAGAGAATGATTACAATATTTATAAAAACATTGTAATTTTGATGTAAAGTCTATATTTTATTTCTTATCAAACATACAAAGCAGAAGTCCTATTTCCCTTTGGTATTAAATTTATATCTTTACCGAAAGTCTCAACATTTTCTTATATTATAGGAAGGGACATTCAATATAAAATTGAATCATAAAAACTGATATCATTATCAATTGGGCTTTTTCCGTATTTTTAAAACGTAATGATAATATTAAGTAATTCAATCGACATACATTCAAAAATTTTAATCTCAATGGAATGTTGGTTCTGAGCCTCACTATCAAAATATACCAATAATCACACATCTATTTCAATAATTATCAAAATAAGCCACATTTGATTATCAAAAACTCATTAAAGTTAAATGTTAAGCTTAACTCACACTTGTCCGATACGACATTGTGTCATTACGTGATGGATATGTGTATATGCGCGGAGGCCTAGATAAACTCACGCATTTTATCTTGATCGATGTCGTGTCGTGTCGTAATTCGAAGAGTTTGGTAAGTGTGCGATTTGCTTTATCTCAGTAAAAGTTTAGGATTGTGTGGATGGATCCGAAATTTCTTTAAAATAGAGTTTTCAGTGCATCCACTAAGCACTAAGGAAAAGATTTAGATCTTCCATATCTAGTAGCCTTAGTAAGGCTAATAATAAAAAACACGGACAATTCACCTAGAAGAGATCTAATCATTACCACTCTGTTCGACAAAAATTTGATCAGTTAGAGACGAAATTGAAAATTACTCTATTCTACAAATTTTCTATTAGCGATAAGAACTGTTTGCAAATTGTGGAGCAAACATAAGAATAAATTTCGGGAAATTCCTCGAAACACAATGTGAAATTTAAGAACTCTATTTATTGACTAACTTGACCAGCTTGTGGTAACGTTGCTCTCGTTCTGCCCTGCCAAGAGCTTACAAATCTTACAATTAGGGCCGGTCTTTTCACCTCCCAATAAAGTTCCCAATAGTTAAAGTCACCTTTAACTTATCGAGAAGATAAATGTTCCCAATAAAAAAAAGCGTCTTTTCAACCATTCTGAAGTTCTCGATAACTATCGGCCAGATAAATGTTTTTATTTATGGTTGGTATAACTGCTTAAGAGAAGGAGAATAAGGCAGAGTTGCCAGATTCAAAAAGATATCTCTAGACATAATGAAGTTTAACATGGGGGGGGAAGAGATTAAAACCCCTGTGAGAGTTAATCAACACAATTTTGGTAGAAAAAACGTTCAGATTTTTTTCTTACGAGAAACTTTTCTCTCCAGTTGACAAAACTTCTTCTATTATATAAGTTAGGCATTGTATTATTCAATGGCTACAAAAAACTATTTAGATCTGGCACCCTTGAGGTAAATATGCGTTATACGATAAATTGAGACCAATTGGAAAGCTTGCTAAAGTCAGACATGCGCTGTGTTTCCATTGTTTGAACTGAATCGTTTAGGCCTGCGTTGATAATAAACTACCCTTATTTAGGGGTACAGTCGTACCCGACATTCATGTTATCAATTCTAGGTCTTTTTCTATATTTTTTCGATCACGATTGATTATATAATTCAAATTAATTAAATCCCGATCTAACAAAACGTCCAGTTCAAACGCGTCCATTTTTTTTGTTTAAAGTAAGGTTATATTCTTCCCAATAACATGTTATAGGGAACTTGAACCAGCCGATAACTTATAGTTCACATTAAGCGGTTTATTGGTAGGTTGTTAGTTATTGAGAGGTGGAAAGACGGAATTTTGAGTTAAAGTGAACATTAAGTTATAGCGAACTTTATTGGGAGGTGAAAAGACCGGCCCTTAGTCTTTTAAAATGTTTACATTTAAAGGAGGGGTAAAAACAGCCCTCATTGGTACCCCTTAACAGTGGGGGTGGTAAGAATGGTGAGAATACGAAACAAGAGCCGTGTCTAATTTTTATATAGCAGTTCCTTTGATATCTGAAAAAGTGAGGTTATGATCACATTTTTAATGACTGAAAAAGGTTGTTTATCATAGCAACGGGCCTTAATAGTGGGCTATTATTTTTCATAATGCAATCGCAACGCCATAATGGCCCGTTGTCAAGTAAACTATTATTATCTTATTAATGCGATCGTTTTGATATCTATTAATGGTCCAATAATATATGTACCTATGACATAATAGTATATTAAAAAACAAGTGTCAAAAGTCGACAATTATTGCACGAGTCCAAGTTTAGTAAACGAGCAGCTAAGCCGCGAGTTTTATATAGGATGAGTGCAATATACGACTTCTGACACGAGTTTTTTATACTATTTTTTCTATTTTCCCTATTTTGTGCCCTTTTTACAAAAGAATGTGCGAGATTTGATATTTAGGGAAATTGGTGGGAGTTGGTGTTACTGATACAACAATTGAACATTGTTTGATTTTTTTGATTGATGTATTAGTGGTTGTATATGTTACCAAAACGTACATTTTTACACAGTGTATCGAAATGAGCCCATTTCAGTAGCTAATTTAAAAATAGCGCTATTATTGATACAAAATAGAAAAAATACATAAACACACTGGAAGACATGGATATGGGGGTTTTATCCAGTTTTCAATAATATGTGAGGACAATCTTAAAAGTTTTCGACCGGCTAAAGTCAATGTAATTCACTTGTGAACTTCAGTATTATTAGAAAAGCCTTGGATTTTCTCATCACACCTTTTGTTATTGTTTGTGAAGCAATTAGGTTGGACTTCCACCTTACTTTAATTCAATTGTTGTCTGACAATAAGTTTCTTTTTTCTTATTTTATACGAAGTACGCTTACAACAAGTTCATTTTATTTTGTACGTACTGTATTTTGACTCGAGTCAATTATTATATACATATAACATGCAATGTTGCATGTCAATGTAGATTATGAATGATAAAAATAACGTCAACAACTGTAACAAGATTATTATCAAGAATATCAGAAACTACTACTCCTCTTTCTTTTTTAATAGAAAATGTTATGTAAACATAAGCAAGTCTCGATAAACAGTATAAGAAAATCTAAAATGTAAAACTTTCCCACAAAAAGTTCTTACCTGTTTACGCACAGTAAATGAGTCAAATAGTTAAGGGTTGACAGCCAAGGGCAAGTGGAGCAATACCACGCACTAATAAGGCCAATAAGAGAAAAGGGGTAGAGACAAGGAACGGGAACCGAAGCAATTTATTCTCAACTTTGTGGACGGAAATTGTGCGACTTATACCGAAACAAACTTTCTCTCTGAATGGAGAGTGTATAATCGGCCCTTAGCCAAATGGAACAGAGAAAGGACAATGAATACAAAGACATGCACAATACGATTTATGTTATCTCAAATTGTCCACAATTCTCTTAAAATCACAGGTGACAGTAACCAAAACTGTGAATTTAACTTGAGTGTTGTTTAAATAATTTTTGAAATTTCATATGATGTAAGCCAATCCATGCTAAACTTGAAGAGTGCGAATCGTCTACTCGTACAAATTCTTGAACCTTCACAAGCAGGCAATAAAGAAAGATACATAAAGATATGAGGGTGGGGTGGAAAGTTCCGGGCCTGATGTAGAGATGGCATTGTTATAACGACTCTTTTGACGGTTTGGTATTGTTTCATCCTTTATTAGGTTTTTGTCGAAATTTCAAGTCGTTGCATTCGTCATTATAGTTTTACCAGTCCTTTAAATTGTAGCATTCAAATTCTTCTTTTCTGAAAGGCTTGACTGCAAAGGAAATCAAAAAAGATCTTGAGAGACTCTGCTCCATCAGATATGACCGTTAAACGATGGATTGCAGAATCCAAGATAAGTCGAACAAGCAGCAAAGATGAGCCTCTGAGGTGACTACGGTAGAAATCATCGAAGATGTGCATAATAAAAGTTAGTGAGTTAGCAGACACCATGAACAACAGAACGCATCCGTAATATATTACATGTACATTTGGACATAAACAAGCTATGCGCAAGATGGGTCCCATGTTTGCTCACTCCTCAACAAAAACTGTACCTGCAACTCTTCCAGCGTAATCGGGAGGAATTTATGCGCAGATTTGCGACTGTGGATAGAACTTCGGTTCACCACTATATACCTAAAACAAAGGACCAGTCAAAACAATGGCCCAAGAAGGGACAACTTGCTCCAAAGAAGCAAAGATCACTTTGTCTTTCAACAAAGTGATGGCGACAGTTTTTTGGGATGCACAAGCGATAATTATAATTTATATCGATTGTCTAGAAAAAGGTAGAACAATAAATGGGGAATTTTATGTAATGAATTGAATATATTCAATTCACCATTCGGCCGCATTTAGCACAGAAAAATGTGCCTTTTCATCAGGACTAGGCTCCGACTTACACTTCAGTCATTGCAATGGCACAAAGGCTTGGAAGAAAAAGATTGTCAAATAATCAAGAACTTAGTGATACAGTAAATGAACTACATTGAAAAATGAATCCCGAAAAAACTTTGTTTTCTAGTTTAGGCCTGGAACTTTTCACCCCACCTAGGTAGAATGAAATTGGGTTAACAAATATTACAAAATCAGAGCTTTATTTCTATGACTTTTTTGAGAGCAATTTTTTGTTGGAATGTTGGCACTTAGTGAAATGGAACAGAGAAAGGTAGGCATATTGAATATAAAAACGAGTAAAGTAGCCTTATTTTTTCTCAAATTATCCAATAATTATATTGTTAAAATCATGTAATCTTCTTAAAATCAATCCATAAGCCCCCAATTGGTGACAGCAGTAAGAAAGACCGTCGATCTATCTTGACAGGGCGACTACTACTTCCCCGAATGTTCTTCTTTGAAGAAGTGCTTCGCCAAAATTACCAATCAGAAACGTTGGTTTTGGTCCTGATACACCTCGTCTGCTCCAATATCTATAATTAATTTTTAACAAAAACAAACAAATTGTTATAATGATTATAAACAATGTTAGGAGGATCATCTCTACTTTCAGCAACTGCTCCAATCAAAATCGTGATTTAAACTGATTGTTTAGTAAACGGTACTGATAATATAATATTGATATAACCTTGGAATTAATATGTTATCAATTATATTTCATTTAAAACAATATTGGTAAATACTGACATCCTAATGGAACAAGAGCATAATGTTGCACAATAAGAATATTTATAGAAAATAAACGTGTATATTCTGTTCAACTGCCTATTAATAAGATAAACTTGGCCAAAAAAAAAAATTAAATACATAGCGATTATGTGACACTTGTAAAGCAAAAACCCACGGCAATCCAGGAAGCGTACAGATTTTTTATTACAGTTTAAATAAAATTAATCTACAATTAGTTTGAATACAACGGACATAAGAGGTAGGATGTTATGTGTTTTTCTCCACTTGTAGTTAAAAATTCACATTTATTAATTGATCGAAAAATTGCCTAATTTCTACTTGTAATGCGTCATCTTCTAACAATATGTTTTCAAAATAATTTGATAACGACTGCATCAGGAGGCTCGATTCCTAATGGAAAATTTGCAACCATGCAACCACCAGTTGACCTTTCTTAGCAATCACTATGGAACCATGTGCATGTCTCAACATAAATTATATGAAAGACGCCGCGCCGCTGTCTCAAACCAGCATCAAGCACAATCCAAGTTTGATCCAAGTTGTCCTGTATATAACGTCAATTTGAGACAAAGGTGTTGTTAAGTCGTAAAATTGTCAGGCAATCGGTGGAATAATGAAATGAAGCATGCAGAAAAGATGATGTGAATTTGGGCAAATAGGAAACTCCAGTTGAAATGTTGTTGCAGATTAATTATACATAACATATTCCATTTTCAAATTGTCGATAAACTAGAAACAGTAATGGAAGATCAAATCAAACCAATATCATAACGATTATTGTTGAATAATTGTTTCAGCAATTATATTTAATGAATCTCAATACTGATGACATGAAAAATGAAAACAAGATTTAAATTATTTATATCTCATTAATAGCGTGTTATTAAATGGACGTATTCCTAAACATATTTAACATTTTGAATAATAAATCAGGACCGGCTTTTCCTACAAAGTGATACGGGCGTAAATGATAATCCTTTACGGTAAAAGAAGAAAATAGTGTTGGGAGCCTCTACAAAGCAAGAGGTGTATTGCACCTCTTTGCGGACGGCCATATAATAATTATAAACAATCAATTTTATTTTTCTTCTAAAATAAAAATATCTATTGATAAAAGATCATAATCAATATGATTAAACTACTTATTTTCTTCAATTTACAAGTAAAATTTAATATTAAACTATAGTGTCATCAATGTCAAATGTTTTCGTTTTCCGTAATTCTGCCATAAACCGCTTACAATAATTGATGATTTCTATCTTTTTATCATTAGTTGTGTCTTATCAAAATTTGTGCAGTTGTCAAGCAGAGGACTACGGCAGCAAAAACTGGACCTGTGAGCGCAAGACTCACAATCAGTAAAGAGTTGACTAGACATCTTTAACTTCCTTTGTTTTATGCAACATGACAATAAGGCTTCCAAAACTTAGGACACAGCTTAAGAAATTTTATGTGTATCGGGTCTCTGAATGCAACATGGAATATGGAACAACTCACCACCACCAGATCTACTCAGATTAAATTAAGCCTTCAAAGGTTAACCTTTATCTACTGACCAAAATGGACACCTAATTTTGTCATTCAAATTTAGCTTCCCTAATTTAAACGAAAGGGATATCGTTAAATTCGACACTACACAAATTTATATCATAAAAAGTTAATCTGAGTTCTAAGGCGTTGAAAACTTAAATTCTTTTATTGTTTTCGACTTGATGCTTCTCCAAAGGTTAATTTTTATTCTCTGGCCCAAATCTGCACCGACTTCGATCACTCCAATTTCCTTCACCTATATTGAATTATGCATTTCATGGATCTGAGTGAATGTAAATCTGCTAAATTTTGACTTGGCCGAAAATAGCAAACGCGACCAGAGTACTGGGTCCAAATTTACAATTGTGTCTTCTATAATAATAGCATTCTTTGCATATTTTCTTTTGCAACAAAATTAATAATCGCAAGAGAAAAAAATAAATTAATAAAGAGAAATATACATTAAATATTGTATTTTAGTTTCGATTACCAGATAATTTTGAAAATGTAAACTTCACATATTTGTCATCAATCTGATTACAGGAGCATTATTCTCATTTTGTATAATTCTAGATAACTATAACGTAAACTTTACAGAGGAAATTTTATTTATGATAAACCTAAGCTGGAATATAAAGATTATTTATTTTTATTTATTTACATGTGCCTGATAATGCATATCAGTAAATTATCCCATAAAATACAAAACGGTTGATTCTCTTTAGATAGCTCACTAAATATGCATTCCCTAACAATATTTGCAAATGTCTGCAAACAGTTGCAAAGACAATGCTCGATGATAGTACGCAGCTTTAAGGCTTTTGTCTATAAATGTCATAATCATGCACAATGCTGCTACTACCGCACATAGAAATAATAACCATATACATGGAATTTACTAAGAAACATTCTAATGTGCGATTATCAGTAAACTAATTAAAAACTGTTTGGTTACAGTTGGAGGGGTGGTAATCGCCCTGTTGCTATTTATTAGGATTGTAAAAAGACAGTATCTGTTTGTGGAAAATCTCGTTCTCGAGAAAACCAAAGAAATTTGTCTATTCGATCTTTTCAAGATTAATCCACAAACCCCCAATCGGCGATAACAAGAAATAACGCAGATTAATTTTCGGAGACCTTATTGTCTTCTGATTCACTTTTAATTTGAAATTTCGTATAATATACCAACACAAATTTTTGGACCTTCACCAAATGGCAGATAAGAGAATTTCGTAATGTTCTCTTTGTTTTCGTTCAAGAATCGTCCTGGGAGAAAACGATGGGGTTCTTCGAAATATTTAGCGTCTTTATGGAGAGCCCATACTGGTATTTCTACTGGTGTGCTTTTTTCAATTACCAAAGGATTTTTCAGACGATCACCTAGTTTCGGTACGAACGTATAATTTTTTGTGCATATTCTTCCAAATGTCAATAATAACGGGTATAATCTCAAAGATTCTATAAAAATCAATATAATAAAGTCTTAAAGTGACCCATTGTTATCTTGATAGCTATTATACCATTAAATACAGCGTCTAGGTAGGACATATCTTGAATACCTTCATAAGTGAGTTTTCCATTACAACTTCCTCTCGTAATTTGTTTTGCACTTCCATATTGACAGCTAACTCGTACAACAATTGAACTAGTCTCGTAACCATCAATAATGAGACTAGCAGCATGGACTACAATATCAATCATTTCAAATTCACTTTTGGAAGAGAGTCGCTGTTGATTCATTAAATCCAAGAAATCATTCCGTCGAATACAATATTCTTCATGATAATTTTTGTTAATTCGTCTTCAACATCTTTTGGCGTAAATCTGCAAAAGATTCTTTATTTTCCATTACTAATATCTATAAGAACAGACCAACCTTAAATTGACGATATTCCATAAAACTGGTATCATACTAGCCATAAACATCATGAAACTATTGAATCCTGTTGGAGTTAAAAATCGATTACCTAATTTATGAAAATGACTATCAGGATCTTCAAAGTATCTGGAATCTAAGCCGAATCCAGTATTATCAACATTATTCGCCACGAAACAGGCACCGTTTTGAGCTTCCGATTGCGTTTCTATAAATTTCACCAAACGTTCACAATTCTCTTCGAACAATGGATAAACCATTTTCATCTGGAAGGTCGACCAAATTCTGACTAATTTATTTATTTATTCAGGACTGACGAGATTTTGAATGAAATAAAACTTCTAAGCTAAGGTAAAATAAAGATTAAAGAAAGCTGAGGGTGTAGAAAAATATTCAAGTAGACAGAATTTTTCAGGAACAAAATAATCGTTGGATACAGTGTTAAAGAGAACAAACAAAAATAAGAACTGAAATTCTAATCCAAAAAGAGACGTGAAAAATTAAGCTAAAATGCCATTTTTTTTGTAGTGTAGAGGCGAAAAATGCCAGAAAATTAACAAGCCAAAGAGTTAAAAAACACGAAATTTACTACGAATCAGTACGAATTGAATAAAGTTTAGTATGTGTTAAATTAAAAAATAACGATGATCTTACTTATAAATTTCGATCATAGCTTCACCAAGGGATTTTCTTTGGAACGTCACTTGCCCGAGATTACCGATTAGATAAGTCGGTTTTGGTGGCTCGAGAAGGGACAATCTGCTCCAAAGAAATCAAAGACCACTTTGAATAAAACAATTTTGGACTTTCATTATCTTAATATTTATTTAATAATGTTACTACTATCGTTAACCGTTATCAAACACTAAATTTAGTGTTTGTTAAACACATATATTAAATAAATATTAAGATAATGAAAGTCCAAAATTGATTTATTCAAGAACCAACATTATCTAAAACTTTTAAGCAAAGACCACTTTGTCTTTCAACAAACCGTTGGAGACAATTTTTTCAGATGCACGAGCGATAATTATAATTTATATCGATTCTCTAGAAACGGGTAGAACAATAAATGGGGAATTTTACGCAACCCTACTTCAGAGAACGAATGATTAATTAAAAACCAAGCGGCCGAATTTGCCAAAGAAGAAACTGCCTTCCATCAGAACAAGGCTCCGATCGACTTACACTTCACTCATTGCAATGCCAAAAATCGACAAACTACGGTTAAAATTGCTCGAGCATCATCCTAATTTACCAGATCTGGCTTCAAGTGATTATCATCTGTACCCCAATTTGAAAAATGGCTTGGATGCAAGAGATTTTCAAATAATCAAGAACTTATTCATACAGTAAATGGACTACATTGAAAAATGAATAAAATAATCCGGAAGAAACGCGGTTTTCTAGTCTGGGTCCGAAACTTTTCACCCCACCCAGGTAGAATAAAACTCAGAACAAATATTCCAAAATCAGAGCTTTATTTCTACGATTTATCTTGAGAGCAATTTCTTGTTGGAATGTTGGCATTTACTGAAATGGAACACAGAAAGACTGATATATTGAATATAAAGAGGAGTAAATTAGCCTTATTTTTTCTCAAATTGTCCAATAATTATATTGTTAAATTCATGTAATTTTCTTAAAATCAATCCATAAGCCTCCAATTGGTGACAGCAGTACGAAAGACCGTGGATCTATCTTGAGTGGGCTTTGGGTTTTGTTGTTTATAGAAATTTTGAAATTTCGTATAATGTAAGCCAAGCCAAGTTTAATCTGAAGCATACCAAATCGTCTACCAATACAAATTCTTGGACCTTCACCAAAAGGTAAATAAGTGAACTTGGTTATCTTCTCTTTATTTTCATTCAAGAATCGTTCTGGAATAAAACGATGGGGTTCTTCGAAATATTTAGCATCCGTATGGAGGGCCAATACTGGTATTACAACTGACGTGCCTTTTTCAATTACTACAGGATTCTGCAGAGCATCGCCCGGTTTTGGTACAAACGTATAATCTTTCGTACATAATTTTCCAAATGTAAGTAATATTGGATGTAATCTCAAAGATTCTAGAGTAATCAATTTAAAGAAGTCTTATTGTTAAAGAAATAAAGTATTACAGATAAATTACCACTAAATACAGCTTCAAGGTATGGCATATCTTGAATATCTTCAAAAGTGAGTTTTCCATCATTTTTTGCGAATCTCTTAACAACTTCCTCTCGTAATTTATTTTGTACTTCCGTATTAATAGCCAACTCGTACAATATGAAACTCATCACAGTCGAACTAGATTCGTATCCGTCGCCAAAGAAACTAGCAGCAGCACCAACCAGATCGATCATCTCAAACTCACCTTTGGAAGAATGTCGCAGTTGATTCATTACATCCAAGAAATCATTACGTTGTACATTGTTTTGTTCACGGTACTTTATCGTATCAGATACAATTTTTATCAATTCATCTTCAACATCTTTTGGTGTGAATCTGTGAAGAAGTTCTTACTTTTCATTGTTAATATCGATAAAAATGTAACAACCTTATAGTAAAGATTTTCCATAAAATTGGTACCATACTTGCCATAAAGAACATGAAAATATTGAAACCTGCTGGGGTTAAGAATCGATTACCCAAATTACGGAATTGACAGTTAGGATCCTCAAAACATCTGGCATCTAAACCAAATGCACAACTAGCAACATTATTCAGTGTAAATTTCGCGCATAACTCTTTAGCCTCCAAACCAACACCATTTTGAGCGTCCGGTTGTGTTTCTATAAATTTCACTAAACGTTCACTATTATCTTCCAATAATGGATAAACCATTTTCATCTAATAAAGAACTCATGAAATTCAATTATAAATCTAATTGAAGCAAATCACCTTGCCGCTGGTAAATGATGGTGATAATTGCGCACGGTTAGTTTTCCATATGTCACCTCTTAAAAAGAAGGGATTCCTTCCAGACAGTGGATCAACTTCCTTTTTAAGATTAAAATCATTGTCTTGAAAACTAATAAAATCTTTTACTAAAAGTAGTTTAATTGCATCAGGATCACGAACGATTACAGAAGGAGTAACAGTGCGAAAAATTCCAACCATGGATGCATTTGGATAGGCACTGTTTTCGAATTTATCAAAATTAAGATAATATTTAATTAAATTGAAATTATTTTTACTTATAAATGTCGGCGATAACTTCCCCGAATGTTCTTCTTTGAAGAAGTGCTTCGCCAAAATTACCAATCAGGAACGTTGGTTTTGGTCCTGGTACACCTCGTCTCTTCCAATATCCATAATTAATTTTTAACAAAAACAAACAAATTGTTACAATGATTATAAACAGTGTTAAGAGGATCATCGCTACTTTCAACAACTGCTCCAATCAATGTCTTGAAGGAAACTGATTGTTTGGTAAACGGTTCTGATAATAATATATTGGTATAACCTTGGAATTTGGCATCTATTATATTTCATTTAAAATAATATAGGTAAAATACTGACATCCTCATGGAACAAGTGCATAATGTTGCACAATAAGAATATTTATAGAAAATAAAACGTACAAATTCTGTTCAACTGCCGATTAACAAGAAAAAACTCAGCGACTTAGCCAAAAAAAAATTAAATACATATCGATTGTGTGGCACTTGTAGAGCATAAATCCACGGCAATCCAGGAAGCGTATAGATTTTTTATTACAGATTAAATAGAATTGGTCTACAATTAGTTTGAATACAACGGACATAAAAGGTTCGATGTTATGTGTTTTTCTCCGCTTGTAGTTTAAAGTTCACATTTACTAACTGAAAGAAAAATTACCTTATTTCCACTTCGTTTGCTTATATGGAAAATAATGTGAAGAATTAAATTAAGGTAAGAGTTAAGAAAAACGTCTTCAAATATATACGCAACGAATCGTGAACTATTTTTATCACATCTTTTTACTTCAAGCGGCACATTAGCTAAGTCTGTACCTAGCAACATATCATAGAAAATAGTTCAATTTTTCGACTGGAGACGACAGTTAGCGAATACTCCAAAACTGACCCAACATCAGAGCTTTTTTTATTGGGGAGAAGCCCTAGATGAGGGCCGCAATCTGAGGACCATTGTATGCATCTCCAATTTCCGGAGCCTTTACCACAGCAGTTCAGATCCTCTAGTGAAGCTCAGTAGGATGCCGTATTCGGTTTTCCAAATATCTCTTGGTCCAAAAATCGTCGTCCCAGGTGTTGCTCTCTGATGCCAGCTAATGCTTTACACTCGCAGAGTACGTGGTGAGGAGATTTCTCCTCTTCTAAGCACTCCCACACATCTCGTCATCACTGATGCCGAACGTGTGTAAATGTTGATTCATAGGACGGTGTCCAGTGAGCAGTCCCACAATTGTTCTGAGATCTTTTCTGCCAAGTCTCAGCAAATCTTTACTGTGCCTAGCGTCAGGGCCATCGTTGAAGGTCTTAAACTGACGCAGTCCTTTGTGTGATCTGCATTCCTTCGAGTGGAATAAAGACGTCCCCCACATCAGAGTGCCTTGGAACCCAGCACAGCACAATATCTTTGTTGCGCTCAGTCACGGTTACTAAAGTAGATATGGTCGCCGCCATCGGACCCCCACTCTAGTTATTGACGTCACAAATCGAAAATCGATTGTTAGCATTTGATAGACCTTAAATAATTGAAAAATAATAACTCGCTTTGAAGATATTTTGAAAGAATCAATTTTACAGGGTGAACTTCAACCCTCATTTTATCTACTAAACTTGAGAATGGGCACGAATAAAAATATACCTACATGTCCTTTAGAATAGTATCCTCTACCTATATACCAAAAGTCATGAAAATCGGGAGTGTAGTTTGCTTATAAGGCTACATTCACATTTTTTTTCATTTTTTGACTTGTTTTATATCATTTGTAACAAAATAGACCAGCCGATCAACTACGATTCGCGAAAAAATTTCTTTCTGCCCACGAAATATTTCGAAGAAATTATAAATAGACATTTTTCGATGTAATTTGTATGTCTATTGTTCTATGATTAATACTTATTCCTTCCAAATCTGTGCAATTTGTGGAAAACGATAAAAGAAACAAATGTAGCAATTAATGTGACACTTTTTTCTTTATTTGATATTTATAGAGCACAATTACATGTCAATTACCTACTCAGCACTAATTTTAAGGCGTGCGGTGTTGGAATAGGTTCCCTTTACAGTAATTTGACTGGTTTTAAGGGGGGGAAATAGTGGGAGGCCCAATACCGAAAGGTGGGAAGGCGTGGAGGTTTATCCTCCAAATCTACAACATGTATTTTGACTCAAGGCCCAATATCAACATGTATTTTGAGTCAATTATTATACGCATAAAACATGCAATGTTGCATGTCAATGTAGATTATAAATGACAAAAAATAACGTCAACAACTGTAACAAGATTATTATCAAGGATATCAGAAACTACTATTTCTTTTTCAATAGAAAATGTTAACTAAACATAAGCTAGTGTCGATAAACAGTACAACAAGACCTAAAACGTAAAAGGCTCCTACAAAAAAGTTCTTATTTGTTTATGCGCAGTAAATCAATCAAATAGTTAAGGGTTAAAAGCCAAAAGCAAGTAGAGCAATCCCACGAACAAATAAAGCCAATAAGGGAAATAGAAATAGAGACAAAGAACGGGAACCGAAGCGCTTTATTCTCAACTTTGAGGACGAAAATTGTCCGATTTATACCGAAAGAAACTTTCTCTCTGAATGGGGAGTGTATAATCGAACCTTAGCCAAATGAAACAGAGAAAGGACAATGAATTTAAAGACAAGCACAATAGAATTTATTTGTTCTCAAATTGTCCACAATTCTCTTAAAATCACAGGTTACAGTAACCAAAACCGGGGATTTAACTTGAGTGTTGTTTAAATAAATTTTGAAATTTCATATGATGTAAGCCAATCCATGTTAAACTTGAAGCATGCGATTCGTATAGACTGCAGGGGTCCCCAACCCTATACCCGCGGGCACCATGGCGCCCGCGGACCATTTTGCGAGTGCCCGCCGCAATGTTATGTGTAATGAAACAAATGTTTTTTTTGTACACTAGTATTAACAATATCCAACTATAAATTTACATTAAAAAAATGAATGATGCCCGCCATCTGGCTGATATTATAGAAAGTGCTCTTAAGTGCAAAAAGATTGGGGACCCCTGGTCTACTGGTACAAATTCTTTTACCTTCACAAGCAGGCAGTAGAGAAAGATAAATAGAGATATGAGGGTGGGGTGGAAAGTTCCGGCCCTGATGTAGAGATGGCATTGTTATAACGATTTTGCTAAGATAATATAGAAGAAAGTATGCGAATCCTTCAATGCATGTCGGGAAATGGATCAAGCTGTCGCGCCACCACGCGTGTGTCAGAAGTACTAGAACGCCAAGATAATATATAAAAAGAAAAAGGCATTTCAATCCAAGCTGTCAAGCTGTCGCGCCACCATAAATTTGTCAGAAATACGAGGACGTCTCTAAAGCTTGACGTATTTCCCATCATGCGTTGCAGGATTGGAATACCTTATTATGTATTATCTTGAGGTGCTAGTTCTTCTGACACATGTGTGGTGGCGCGACAGCTTGACCCATTTCCCGTCATGCATTGAAGGATTCGCATACCTTCTTCTATGTTATTTTAGATTTTGCCGACGATTTTGTTTTGTTTCAAGTCTCTACGTTCGGCATTACAGTTTTACTAGTCCGTTAAGAGCCGATATGGTGTCGGTTATAATTTACGGCAGGTCCCATTAGTTTCCGTGGGAATCGTATTTGATGTTTTTTGGCAACAATTTAGAAGTTGAAGAGAAGGTCGATTAAGAATCCGATAACTATGTTAATTGTGTGGGGGGCGAGGTTTTTTTTTTGAATATGCATTTAGTTTTTCCAAAACATGCAAATATAGTGGTTTTAAGTGGGCTTCCAATTTTTCTTTCCTTGCGTTCACTTTTTAATATAATTAAATAAAATTTACTCAACTAACTAGATCAATCTATTCTACAGGGTGCTAGGGTTTTTTTTTGAAAAATGTTATTTGTTTTCCGGAAAATGGATTTTAAAGCGAAAACTGTCAGATTTTCAACCAATACAATTATTCTTTTCTTATACATCGTTGAGAGAAATGCTTATGCATCCAGCAATACGAGCCCAAATTCTTATATGAGTGGAAAAAAGATTCACAAAATACAAGCAGTTGGTCCTTCTACCCTGCCAAGCCCCACCCCCATCATAAATATTACCTCCTCTTTCTCAAAATACTAGAGATATGAATTTTAGATTTAGAAGATCTTGGAAGTTCTAGTCTGACAAAGTGCGAAATACCGGCTATCTTTGTTGTGATTATAAATTTTTGTAACGAATACATAGATCTGTAAATTTGCCGAAAAGGACAACAATAAAGTCGAAGAGTTGACCTATTACGTTGTTTTATAGGGGAGGGAGGGGCAAAGTGGGCCGCTTCAAATTTTCAAAGCTTCAGAAAATATTGGGGTAAACCTTTTTGAAATTTCTTGTATAATGAGGGATAAAAACGACCATTCTCTTTTTGAATATTTATTAATTAATTGTAAAAATAAAAATTCAGAATGAAAAATATCAATTATTAATTTTCTTTGGGGGGCCCACATTGTCCCAAATTTTCGATTTTTTAATTTTAATGGACGCAGCACAACAATATTAAATACGTATCAAGGGTCTAAAAAACAGCGAACGCGTAAAAAAATTATTGATATTATGATTATTTCCTTAAAGGGCCCACTTTGTCCCCCCTTCCCCTACATATTGTTGAAATTATTATGAACCGGATAAATATACTAAGAAAAATAATGATCGTAATTACCAATAATTTAGTTCATCTGAAACCTTTTGTCACTTATATCTATAATTAATTTTATATCAGTTATAATCAGTTGTAATGAGCTAACAATAAATACTAAACGAACAAACCAATTAACATTGTGTTTAATTATTATCATTTAATGCACTCATTATTAGCATAATAAAACAAAGAAATAAACAATTGAGATTGTTTCGGTCTAAGGGCGTCCCTAATTGAAAACGGATGTTGGAAGTTCCCGGCATAAAACGCATATTCGGAATACAACAGATGTTAAATTTTTCTAGAAATGCTTCAAAAATTGGCGCTCTGGTCCATTTTACGATTTCGTTCTTTCTTGTATCTGTTTACTGTATCACATCAAAACATGAAATTGTTTCTCGTGATGGTCTAATTAGGGTACCTGATCACTAATTCAAAATTTATTAATTGCGTATAGTAATCGTTTTTTTTTTATAAAAGCAAAATTCCATTTATTAAGTATTTTTTATTCCAACAAAGATAACTTCAAATAAATTCTTAGAATATGTTGGGGTGAATAAGTTCTCAATATTATTATTTACATAAAGTTTCATCTTTAGATTGTCTATTCGACACTAATAACTGGTAGGGGAGAGTGGGGTAATTGAGAACGGCGGGTAATTGGGAACAACTACATAATTAATATATCCTCCCACACTACACCGTTCTGAGCAATTCTGAGCCTGTTCAACGTCTGCATACAGTGCCACTCATTGTATACGCAACAGTTTAGATGAAAGGATGCACGCGTTGTGTCACAATAAATTGAGTAGTTTTTTTGCATTTTTGATATAATTTTTATCGTGTATTATAAATGAGGTACGTATTATATTTTTGAGTTTAAAGAAACCATATTTTTTGTTGTCATGTATGCACTATCTGCAATTAAATCCTACGAAAATTAAAGTTACCCAAACGTGCAGTTGAGAGCGACAGGAATTTTGATTTATATAGACTACTTAGGGCAATTGGGAACGGCGTCAGGTGGGTAATTGGGAACGTTCCCAATTATCTCTTGCGTTCTTCTTTACTCGAAGTACTCCTGGAAAAACTACAAAAGATCCCCAGAAACCACAGCAAAGAAGCCACAAGTCAAGGAATCAAAAATTCGAAGCAAGCTTTTTTAGAGAAAAAAGAAAACGAAGAAGAGTTCTATTGCATAATATGCTATGAAATGTACCAATCTCCACCGAAAGAAGATTGGGTCCAGTGCGCCGTTTGCGAACAATGGGCACATGAACAATGTACTTCCGGTGAAACTCATAAAGGTTATGTGTGTGATATATGCCGTGATTAACCGTCGTTCCTAATTGCCCCATAGGGTATCGGGTAAATAGGAACGGCGAAGTTTTTTGTTTATATTTATATTGTTATTAAAACTTAAATTTTTAAGATTTTGTTTATGACTACTAAGTGGATAGATAACCAAAGTTTATGTAGAAATTAAAGTTGATTTGGTTTATAATTTTTCTCTATTATTTTTGAGGATTGGAAGTTAAGTGTTCCCAATTACCCCACTCTCCCCTATAATTGAAAGTAGTGCTTATTATTTCTATTTTGTTGATTTTATTTATTTTGTGTAAAGCAACATTACACAAAAAAACAAGTGTGCGTATAAACAAATTGCCTATTTTTTTATTATTGTAGATGGCAACAGTTGGATAGATATCAACTTACGCAATTTTTAATATAAGCGTCTATTGTCCAAAAAACCAGCCCTTTTTCATACGGACAGTTTTTGAGGCCACACCCTCCTGTTTAGTCTAGCTAACCCACATTACAATTTACGGTTGCCCGGTTGCCTACTATTTCGAAAATTAGTAGTTCAGTTTTCTACCGCTAGTTGTACCATGAAGTATAATTTGCCGACAACAACCAGTCTTAAATTGTAGCATTCAGACACTTTTCGGAAAGAAGAAAAATTAAAAATTCCTGCTGCGATTAGATTCTTCTTTCCTGAAAGGCTTGACTGCACAGGAAATCAAAAAAGAACTTGAGAGAGTCCGCTCCATCAGATACGACCGTTAAACGATGGGTTGTAGAATCCAAGATGGGTCGAACAAGCAGCAAAAATGAGCCTCTGAGGTGACTACGCTAGAAATCATCGAAGATGTGCATAAACTCATTTTAGCTGATCGGCGGATAAAAGTTAGTGAGTTAGCGAAGACCGTAAAGATGTCAATAGAACGCATCCGTAATATTTTCCATGAACGTTTGAACATAAAAAAGCTGTTCGCAAGATGGGTGCGGCGTTTGCTCACTCCTGAACAAAAACTGTACCTGCAGCGCTTCCAGCGCAATCCGGAAGAATTTATACGCCGATTTGTGACTATGGATAAAACTTGGGTTCACCGCAATACACCTAAAACAAAAGACCAGTCAAAACAGTGTTTCGAGAAGGGACAACCTGCTCCAAAGAAAGCAAAGACCACTTTGTTTTCCAACAAGGTGATGGCGACAGTTTTTTGGAGTGCATGGACGATAATTATAATTTATATCGATTGTCTAGAAAAAGGTAGAACAATAAATGAGGAAATTATGCAACCCTGCTGCAGCGTATGAATGATGAAATGAATACAAAACGGCCGCATTTGCCAAAGAAGAAAGTGCCTTCCGTCAGAACAAGTCTCCGGTTTACACTTCAGTCATTGCAATGACAAAAATCCACAAACTACGGTTCAAATTGCTCAAGCATCATCGATATTCACCAGATCCAAGTAATTATCATCTGTTCCCCAATTTTTAAATAATCAAGAACTTATTCTTACAGTAAATGGACTACACTGAAAATTTAAAAAAAAAAACGAAAAAACGTTGTTTTCTAGTCTAGGCCCGGAATTTTTCACCCCACCCAAGTAGAATAAAATTCAGTTAACAAATATTCCAAAATCAGAGCTATATTTCTATGATTTATATTGACAGCAATTTTTTGTTGGAATGTTGGGTCTTAATGAAATGGAACAGAGAAAGGTAGGTATATTAAATATAAAGACGACTAAATTAGCCTTATTTTTTCTCAACTATATTGTTCAATTCATGTAATTTTCTTAAAATCAATCCATAAGCCTCCTATTGGTGACAGCAATATAGACCGTGGATTTATCTTAATTGGGCTTTGTGTTTTGTTGTTTATAGAAATTTTGAAATTTCGTATAATGTAAGCCAAGCCAAGTTTAATCTGAAGCATACCAAATCGTCTACCAATACAAATTCTTGGACCTTCACCAAAAGGTAAATAAGTGAACTTGATTATCTTCTCTTTATTTTCATTCAAGAATCGTTCTGGAATAAAACGATGGGGTTCTTCAAAATATTTAGCGTCTGTATGGAGGGCCCATACTGGTATTATAACTGGTGTGTCTTTTTCAATTACTACAGGATTCTGCAGCGCATCGCCCGGTTTTGGTACAAACGTATAATCTTTCGTACATAATTTTCCAATTGCAAGTAATATCGGATGTAATCTCAAAGATTCTAGAGTAATCAATAAAAAGAAGTCTCAAAGAAATAAAATATTATAGATAAATTACCACTAAATACAGCTTCAAGGTATGGCATATCTTGAATATCTTCATAAGTGAGTTTTCCATCATTTTTTGCGAATCTCTTAACAACTTCTTCTCTTAATTTATTTTGTATTTCTGTATTAATAGCCAACTCGTACAACATGAAACTCATCATGGTCGCACTAGATTCGTAACCGTCCGCAAAGAAACTAGCAGCAGCAGCAACCACATCGATCATCTCAAACTCACCTTTGGAAGAATGTCGCAGTTCATTCATTACATCCAAGAAATCATTACGTTGAACATTGTTTTGTTCACGATACTTTATCGTATCGGTTACAATTTTTATCAATTCATTTTCAACATCTTTTGGTGTCAATCTGTGAAGAAGTTCTTACATTTCATTGTTAATATCGATAAGAATGTAACAACCTTATGTCAAAGACTTTCCATAAAATTGGTATCATACTAGCCATAACAAGTTTGAAACTATTGAAATCTGTTGGATTTAAGAATCGATTACCTAAATCACGGAATTGACAGTTAGGATCCTCAAAGCATCTGGCATCTAATCCAAATGCACAACTAGCAACATTATTCAGTGTAAATTTCGAGCATAACTCTTTAGCCTCCAAACCAACACCATTTTGAGCGTCCGGTTGTGTTTCTATAAATTTCACTAAACGTTCACTATTATCTTCCAATAATGGATAAACCATTTTCATCTAATAAAGAACTCATGAAATTCAATTATAAATCTAATTGAAACAAATCACCTTGCCGCTGGTAAATGATGGTGTTAAACGTGCACGGTTGGTTTTCCATAGGTCACCTCTTGAAAAGAAGGGATTCCTTCCAGTTAGTGGATCAACCTCCTTTTTAACATTAAAATCATTAAAGGCCTTTACACTAAGAGACTTGTCCGCATACAAGTCTTTCAGATACAAATACAGAGATTTTTACAGAGACCAATACACAGACCAAATCCGGAGACTTCTACAAGTTGCGTTTACACTACACCAGAGACAAATCCGCAGACAAATCAAGGTCACTTAAATCCGCCCAAAAGTCTCTGTAGTATAAATGCAACGCATAGATTTTTACAAAGACTTTTTGCCTCGGTCTCTGGTCTCTCCTAAAATCACGCGTTTACACGTAAAATAAGATTCGTGAGACTTTTAGAGAGACAATTTGGCTAGTATTGCGCAAGATCCAGCGCGAAAATTGACAATAAAGGTTATGTATTTGAAAATTAATGTTTTAAATTCAATCATTCAATTTCTATGGTTTATGAAATGATTTTCTTAATTTTTTTAATAATTTTTTGTGCGAATAAATTGAAACTTTTCTCATTATTCCCTTTTTTGAGACGTATCTTTCGCATATTTTTACTGTTCCAATAATATCTCAAAAGCGGAAAGGGTTTTAATATTTCTATTTAAATGAAAACAATAACAATTATGGTAAAAATAGTTCCAGATGGTTGATATTATCATACAGTTAATTTATTTCATTTTATATGGTCACAAATTCTGGAATTTCCGACTATTGTACTTGTAGGTATTAACCCAAATTGAGGGACTAATAAAATTCGGCATGTTTCTTTGTTAACAATATTCTCTTTTGTAAAAACTGTCTTAATACGAAACACGTGTTTGTCTAGCATTGTGCACGCGAAAAAATCTTAATTTGAAAAATACAGTTAATTCATTTCTTTTTATATTTTTTATATTTTTAAATTGCAGTAAATAATGAATCTAAAACCGATTAGGGTTAAAATTGACAATAAAAAAGGTTTTTGTATTTGAAAATTAATATTTTAAATTTAATCATTGAATTTATGCGGTTTATAGAATGATTTTATCAAATTTTGTAATCATTTTTTTAAGCAAAAATATTGCAACTCTCCTCATTTTTTGAGACGTATTTTCCGTATATTTTTACTGTAGTACATTCCAATAATATCTCAAAAGCGGAAAGGGTTTTAATCTTTCTGTTTTAATAAAAGCAATAACAATTATGGCAACTATAGTTGATTATTATGACTACCATTTATCATCACAATTAATTGATTTCTTTTTATATTTTATATCGTTTTATATTTTAAAAATTTAATTGATGAATTTTAAACCGATCAGGGTTGTTTTAGAGTAAACAATAGCATCCATAAGAGAAAAGTCCGTGGTCTCTGTAAAAATCTTTTCAACATTCCAAGAGACTTCAAGTCTCTCCAAAAGAAAGAGAAGAATATATATTTTATCCTTACAATCGACAATTTTAGAGTGACCGTGAATTGTCTTTGGTCTCTCGTAAATAATTTGCGTTCAGACTAGAAAGACCAGACTCACGGATTTTTGGAGAGACTTGCCTCTGCTATTTTGCGCAGACCACGTCGATCTCTCCTATTTTCGCGCAGACTTCATTCGCACGGATTTGTCTCTCTAGTCTGAAGGCGACAAGAGACAAATCCGCAGACAAGTCTCTCCAAATGTCTTTGTAAAAGTATGTGTAAAAGTCTCTAGGTCTCTCGTTGCATTTACACTAAGAGACTTGTCTGTGTAAAAGTCTGGTCTCTCCTAAAATCTGCGCAAAAGTCTCTTAGTGTAAAGGCCCCTATTGTCGTGAAAACTAGTAAAATCTTTTACTAAAAGTAGTTTAATTGCATCAGGATCGCGAACGATTACAGAAGGAGTAGCTGTGCGAAAAATTCCAACCATGGATGCATTTGGATATGCACTGTTTTCGAATTTATTAAATTAATGTAATATTTAATTAAACTGATATTATTTTTACTTATAAATGTCGGCGATAACTTCCCCGATTGTTCTTCTTTGAAGAAGTACTTCGCCAAAATTACCAATCAGAAACGTTGGTTTTGGTCCTGGTACACCTCGTCTCCTCCAATATCCATAATTAATTTTTAATAAAAACAAACAAATTGTTATAATGATTATAAACAGTGTTAAGAGGATCATCGCTACTTTCAACAACTGCTCCGATCAAAATCGTGAATTAAACTGATTGTTTGGCAATCAGTACTATATATATGATCAGTATGTACATATTATCTACTGATAATATGATATTGATATAACCTTGGAATTAAGGTGTCATCAATTATATGGCATTTAATATAATATAGGTAAAATACTATACACTATATAATACTAATATATTGCGACTTATGTCAAAATACATTGCAGGAAGGGGTAATGATAAAAGAGAGATAGAAAGGGATGATATTTTCAAAGACAATTAGCGTGTTTGGTTTATAAAACTCGCTCCGGGGCAAGACGGCCGAATAGTTACGAAACCAGCCGAAGGGCTTAAATTTTTATGAATTCAAAGATCCAAACGACATCGGTTATCTTCGGTACCATTTTCGATTAATATCGGCTATATTCGTTTGACCTACCCCGAAGCGAGTTTTATAAACCGAACACGCTAATTGTAAATATACACACAATGCCGTAGAATTAAGAGTTCTACGTCATTGTATAGACACCAAAACATGACTTCTATCTCAAGCAAAGATCGTTTCTCAGTCTGACATATGACAAGCGCTATAATGATGTCTCTATAAATTTCTCAATAGGGGCCTTTACACTAAGAGACTTTTGCGCAGATTTTAGGAGAGACCAGACTTTTACACAGACAAGTCTCTTAGTGTAAATGCAACGAGAGACCTAGAGACTTTTACACATACTTTTACAAAGACATTTGGAGAGACTTGTCTGCGGATTTGTCTCTTGTCGCCTTCAGACTAGAGAGACAAATCCGTGCGAATGAAGTCTGCGCGAAAATAGGAGAGATCGACGTGGTCTGCGCAAAATAGCAGAGGCAAGTCTCTCCAAAAATCCGTGAGTCTGGTCTTTCTAGTCTGAACGCAAATTATTTACGAGAGACCAAAGACAATTCACGGTCACTCTAAAATTGTCGATTATAAGGATAAAATATATATTCTTCTCTTTCTTTTGGAGAGACTTGAAGTCTCTTGGAATGTTGAAAAGATTTTTACAGAGACCACGGACTTTTCTCTTATGGATGCTATTGTTTACTCTAAAACAACCCTGATCGGTTTAAAATTCATCAATTAAATTTTTAAAATATAAAACGATATAAAATATAAAAAGAAATCAATTAATTGTGATGATAAATGGTAGTCATAATAATCAACTATAGTTGCCATAATTGTTATTGCTTTTATTAAAACAGAAAGATTAAAACCCTTTCCGCTTTTGAGATATTATTGGAATGTACTACAGTAAAAATATACGGAAAATACGTCTCAAAAAATGAGGAGAGTTGCAATATTTTTGCTTAAAAAAATGATTACAAAATTTGATAAAATCATTCTATAAACCGCATAAATTCAATGATTAAATTTAAAATATTAATTTTCAAATACAAAAACCTTTTTTATTGTCGGTATAATCGGTTTTAGATTCATTATTTACTGCAATTTAAAAATATAAAAAATATAAAAAGAAATGAATTAACTGTATTTTTCAAATTAAGATTTTTTCGCGTGCACAATGCTAGACAAACACGTGTTTCGTATTAAGACAGTTTTTACAAAAGAGAATATTGTTAACAAAGAAACATGCCGAATTTTATTAGTCCCTCAATTTGGGTTAATACCTACAAGTACAATAGTCGGAAATTCCAGAATTTGTGACCATATAAAATGAAATAAATTAACTGTATGATAATATCAACCATCTGGAACTATTTTTACCATAATTGTTATTGTTTTCATTTAAATAGAAATATTAAAACCCTTTCCGCTTTTGAGATATTATTGGAACAGTAAAAATATGCGAAAGATACGTCTCAAAAAAGGGAATAATGAGAAAAGTTTCAATTTATTCGCACAAAAAATTATTAAAAAAATTAAGAAAATCATTTCATAAACCATAGAAATTGAATGATTGAATTTAAAACATTAATTTTCAAATACATAACCTTTATTGTCAATTTTCGCGCTGGATCTTGCGCAATGCTAGACAAATTGTCTCTCTAAAAGTCTCACGAATCTTATTTTACGTGTAAACGCGTGATTTTAGGAGAGACCAGAGACCGAGGCAAAAAGTCTTTGTAAAAATCTATGCGTTGCATTTATACTACAGAGACTTTTGGGCGGATTTAAGTGACCTTGATTTGTCTGCGGATTTGTCTCTGGTGTAGTGTAAACGCAACTTGTAGAAGTCTCCGGATTTGGTCTGTGTATTGGTCTCTGTAAAAATCTCTGTATTTGTATCTGAAAGACTTGTATGCGGACAAGTCTCTTAGTGTAAAGGCCTTTATGCACAGAAATCATGTGCGAATGTCGTGGATAGCTTCATCTAGGTACGGTATTAAGGTTGACCCCCATAAACCGAACGGCGAGCAATTGTCGCACATCTTTCGGTTATTTTCGATTATTATTGATACTTTATGTTTTACAAAACCAAACGTTTTTAAAACATAAACTGTTGTTTTTAGTTGAATATTTACAAACAAATTAAGGACGTTCAAGCGTGACACTTAATAGTAAATAAAAATTTTAATTTTTCAGAATTGACAAGCTCAGATTAGGAAAAAGTTAAATTATTCGACTGGAGCCGAAAGCTAGCGATTTCTACAAAATTTACCCAACATCAGAGCTTTATTTTGGACTTATAAAAGGAAAAATCTGCGATTTATACCGCAAGAACCCAATTTCAATTTGAAGCATACCAATACAAATTCTTGGACCTTCACTAAACGGTAAATAAGCGAACTTGGTTATTTTCCCTTTATTTTCATTCAAGAATCGTTCCGGAATAAAACAATGAGGTTCTTTGAAATATTTAGCTCCTGTATTGGGAGCCCATACTGATATTACATCTAATGTGTCTTTTTCAATCACCACAGGATTTTTCAGAGCATCGCCTGGGTTTTCGTACGAACGTATGTATAATCCTTCGTATATTGCTGAATGCATGAAAACAAAATGCTGTAATTTGTCCAAAGCCTAGTTATTTCTTTCAGAATCTTATATAAATGAAGTCCCTTAAATAAAGGTGTCTAGAGTTTGCCAATTTAGGATAATAAATTAAAAGACGGCATTTGTAATTATATATTTATATATTGATTAACTACATCGAAAAAATTGGAACATATAGATATATTCATAGTTTCCTTTCTTCAAAATCAATCCAAAATCCACCAATGGGTGCTAACACGAAATAGAGGGGATCTAATTTAATCGGTTGTTGTGTCTTCTTATTCACAGATAATTTAAAATGACGTATAATATAAGCAACTGCTGTTTTCATCTGAAGAATCGCAAATCTTTGACCTGAAACGAAATCAATGATAACGTAACAAAAAAAAGAATTAAACATAACAATAAAATAGACATGTAGAAGATTCTTTTACCTAAACAAACTCGTGGTCCTAGACCAAAAGGCATATAAACGTATTTGTTTATATTCTCCTTGTTTTTGCCTAAAAATCTGTCCGGATTGAACACATCTGGATTAGGAAAATATTTTGGGTCATTCTGTAGGGCCAACGTTGGTAAGTAAACAACAGTACCAACTTCAATTACAACTGGTTTCTCTATTCCATAATTTGGTTTCGGCATGTATGTATACTCACGTGTACAGCGTTTAAACGATGCTTGTGCGGCTGGATGGATTCTCAACGATTCTAAAAATTTTATTCGATTCTAATTGACTTTCACAAATATTCAACTAACCACAAAATGCTGCATCAAGATAAGTCATATCTTGTATACTATCATAAGTCAATGTTCCTTTATTTTGTTCGAAGTTCTGATCAATCTCTGTACGCAGCTTATCCTGAATTGTTGGGTTATTAGCCAAATTGAACAAGAAAAAACTCATCACAGTTGCTGTTGTTTCATAACCGTCGGCAAAGAAAGATGCTGCTTGGGCACTAACATCAACATCAGTAAATTCATAATCTTTCGATGTTTCTTTCAATTTACTAACGATTTGTATGAAATCATTACGCTCAATATTGTTTTCCTTACGATATCTTATCGTTTCACTTGTCATTGCAATTAGACGATCTTCCACTTCTTTCACAACCATCCTTAAAGTCGATAGAATTAATAATAATCGCATATTGCACGTATCTTGACTGGAGTCAATTTACGTGCACCTATTTTAATATAAAGTCATTCTACTTTACACGAAATATTCTAATTAGTGAGGGTATTAAGACTGATAACAGGAAAACCTTAGCCGTCCATCCGTCAGGTACAAGAAACTTATCGGCAATTTGTCGGAATTCAGAATTGGGGTCTTCGAAACATCTCCCTTCTAAACCGAACGCACAACTAGCTACCGTATTTAATGTGTAATTTTTACATAATTCTTTAACGTCAACACCGCTTTGTAGATTCTTCTGTGATTGTTGTTTGGTGAATTTAACAAATTGTCGACTCATATCTTCCAAAAGTGGAAAAATCGATTTCATCTGAATGGAAACATTCATGGTAAATCAAAAATTGATTTCGATTTAAACTCACCTTTCCACTGGTGAAACAAGGTGTTAATAGTGAGCGTACAATCTTCCATTTCTCACCTTTCAATGCGAATGGATTTCTACCAAACAATGGATCTACAGTTACATCAACATCAATATCATTATCATGAAAATGACCAAAATCTTTAATTAATATATCTCTAATCATATCGGGATCACGAACAATTAAAGTCGGAGTTATGCCTTTGAACATTCCTACTAAAGCTGCATTTGGATATTTGCTAGAATTGTGTTTTTTTTTGAGTAAATTTCAATTTTCAACAATATGATAAATTTACTTGTATAATTTTGTTACAATATTAGGAACTGATTGTTTCATTAAAAAAGCAGAACCAACATTACCAACAATAAAATGCGGTTCCGGGCCCGGTACGCCACGTTTCTTCCAATACGCATATTTACGTTTTAATAATAGATAAAACGTGAAGAATAATATTAAAAGAAGACTCACTAAAATCATATTCAAACTAGTGTTTGAACTATATTACTGACGAATTTACTGCAATGAACTATCAGGTTTTATACGGATGGTCTTTTATTAGGATCATTTTATATATTGTTATTTATTAATGTAATATCTACTTCAAATATTACAAATTAACCTTTGCCCTAAATATAATGTCCCCATCTAGCTGACGTATTATTTAAATCGTCGTATTATTTTCTAATTTGGTAAATTGTTTTTATTTATAGTTAGAAATAAATAACAGTTAGACAAAGCCTTGGCATTTGTCAAATTAGTTACAATAATAAATGCTGTTTGTGAGGGTTCTGTATTTATTCAAGACAACAGTTTAAACATAATTCTGAGATAATTGTTGAGGGTAGTTTAACTCATTGTTAAGACTACGTAAAGGCAGCGTTTTTTGCAACCGTTGCGCTCATTCAAACTTTAGAACAGTCCAAAATAATCGATAAATTATATAATCGAAAAAGTAACCTAGAAGATTTAAGTCACTAAAGAAAGTGTATTGGAAATGATGATAGATTCTCTTTAGTGATGCCGCCGATAGGAAAATCTTCGGTATCTCATCTTATACCGTTTCATTAGGGCAAGACGAGAGATTAAAAATCCGTCTACCATAAGATTGATAGCAGACAAGGAAGCCTCATCTGTCGCCCGGATAAACAACATGAAACAATCTATAAGTTCTCTATTTCAGTTATACAGCTTAACTAATTTATCTAGACACTTAAGAAGAAAAGTGGGAGGAAGTCTCCTCCTATTCACGGATTACGATAGAACAATTGTGTTGTCAGATTAGATCGAATAGGAGGAGTTTTTTATGTTTATTATTTAGTTAGACGCTCCCCACTGTTGATACGCATACTTAGTCAAGGTTAATAATAGTTGTTATAAAAACGTTGTTATCAACTGATAAGAGATAACAATCTCAACAAACATGTGTTGTCTTTGTCGTACTCGTAATGAGTTTTGAATAATTGTCCTTATTCTCTTGGACACATCTCATTCTGTAATGAGTTAAACAAGGATGGACTCTAATGTATCTTAATCTTTTAAAAGTTACAAATAATTTAATAGTCCGTTGCTAGATAGACATAACATTTAACTGGCGTGTATGGAATGGAAGGAAATTTTGCACACAATGTACAATTTCTTAGAAATATTATCTGATAATTCGAAAATAAATTAACTAGGCATCTGATTTTTTATTTCAATGTTCATTTATTAGTTTTGTATGGTAGATAATTTGTAATTTTTACAATTCCATAATTGGTATTTATGAATTTTTAGATAGTTTACTTGTGTACGGATTCAATTCGTAATTCTATAAGTTGTTTTTTTTTAAGGTAGTACCTTCGCCAAGTGGGTTTTCTTAGGATCTTTTTTAAAATTTGTCAGATTAATCTTCAAATGAATCTGCATCGATCGGTGCAAAAATGAAACTTCTGTACTACACAGTTCCAGAGATATTGAATTCCAAAGTCTGAGTTTTTGACACTCTTATACATTACGCTATACAAAATACCGAACAATTTTCGCACAAATATACTTTTATCTCAGAAACTTTTCTTAAGATTTTTATAAAAAACTAACTTAACATTAAATAAAAATCAACGATTTTTTTAAGATAATAATAATTCATCGTTACTGCACAGTTTTTAAGATATTCGCAAATAAATAATGAAAGATTTGTCACATTTCAATAGTGGAAGGGATACACTAATAACAAGCTGGCAACAATGCACCGATATCGATGTCATGAGTATCGTTTTTTTTTGCGTTTTTTCGCTTCGGCCATTGCCGAAATAGCTTTCAGTCGTTGATTTAGGACTTTTTGCTTAATTAGTTTTCCTTTATGATAATTTTTTTGAGACATTTTATTTGAAAAAATTCTGAAACTCGGACAGTGTTGCCAGATTTTTCAAACAAGCGGTTTCTCGTTCGGGATTGGCTAGAAATGGTACATAAACAACAAAAAGTTTCGGGCTTAGGAATATTAACTCATTATTGGTTCTACTGTATACTCAAACATAAATTTTTTTGCTCCGACTGTCGCGAAGGTACTACCTTAAATAAATATTGATTGAAATTTGATTCTGAAAAGAATCATTATGAGTACGACAAGGACAACACATGTTTGTTGATATTGCTGTCTTAACAACAGTGGGCGTCTAACTAAATAATCAACATAAAAAACTTTTCCTATTCGACCTACTCTGACAACACAATTGTTCTGTCGTAATCCGTGAATAGGAGGAGACTTTCTCTCAGTTTTCTCCCTATGTGTCTAGTCTAATTTGGTTCCCGGTATATCTTTTAACAATGAATTTTAGTCTGAACATTGTTTAAAATGAACCAAATTTCCCAACATATAAATGATAGTACCTACTAAATCTGCACCAAAAACTTTTCGTTTTTCATCTTTTAGAAAGAACGAATCTCGTTCAAATGGTTCATCGATTTCTAATTTTAAATTGGAATCATTATCGTGAAAGTTACTAAGATTTTTCATTGTAACTTGTAAAAATTCTAGTTGTATTTTGAAAAATTACCAATCAACTAACTGAATTATGTGTTAACAATAACCGCTTTGAAAGTTCTAATAGAAAATATAATCGTTCTTTACTCTTTAGTGAGTTACTACTTACGGCAATCAGACTGGCAAATTATGACTTGGATAACTGCAATGGTAGTATGTAGTATTATTTGATTTGTAACACACATATCGTGCCAGAAGGTAATCAATTTTTTATCCCACCACCTCAGAAGTAGTTCCACAAAGGATCAAATATCCAATAAATGCCATACATAACAATAGGCTAGTAGGACATCAAGCGATAATTCCTCGTTTGTGTGAAATGATTCTCTGATGCAACTCGAACTTATGGTAGACTCTTCTCTTAGTTGAGATGCCCTATTGAAATTGTATCCACTCACAACTCTTCTCATTATCAGAATTAATATTTGAACCTACACACGGAGTAGACAACAATCTAATTATGTACCCGGATGTAGCCTCAGACTGATACTGAGACTTTTACTTCCGTTAAAGAATTTCCACTTTAGTCTCGCAAACAAATTGTACTCTTCTCGATGATAAGTTTTTTCCATAGTGATGTTGCGCCTATCAATTTTATTCTGTCTTGTCGTGTTCTCGTGAGAAAATTACCACCTGATGTTCTGTCATCTTTTTGTATAATTCTAACAGTAAGTGTTTGCGTGAAAAGACGAGTGTTTACTTTAACTATACCATCAAAACTGGAAATTTCGGTAAACATCAATTATTAATAAAAGCACATCTAAGGACTGCACATCTATTCGCCAATCATGTGTTATATTAATATAAAACATTAGATAATTAATAATTACGAAAACGAGCATAATTAATGCATCAGTTATTTATTATTTTAATCAATTGCTGATGTTGTTTACCACTGCCACTGCTAATTGTTCGCTGTGGTTAGGCGACTATAATTAAAACTAATTACATCCACTCTTATCAAATTTCGTTATTTGTGGCCGGCTAACAATTGAAGGAAGCATTGCAAATTTCTTGGGATAACATTTTTTAGGCTTCAGCTTCAGCTGAATATAAATTGATAATGATGTAAATAGAATCCGTGCCAAGCTCCGAATGATTTTGTTCCGGAGGAAAATTAATGTTTACTATAGATCATCGATGTTGGATGATGTAAGCAATGTAATCTAGAGTGGTCATAAGATGACACAAAATTTCACCGAGAAGGGCCGGTCAAAGATGTACCGACTTGACACCCAATCTAGACGCATACGTACAAATATCAACAATATCTCCTTTTATAAATACACATGTTTTATTTGTTTATTGAAGAACTAAAACTATGTGTATCTATTATTATATGAAAAGCCACTTTCATTTAAAATCATGCATTCAGTGATAAAGTCTTCTAAAAATTGGATTTTTAAAATAATTCTAATCCTGTATTTGATAACGAACGGTGATACTAGACGTCCGAAATGTCATACGAATTACAAAATAGTAATTAATGTATCAAAAGCGTTATGTGGCAAATAATGCATGAGTGTCTACAGTTTACGGCCCGAGGGCTTTACGTCGACCGTGAGCGTTATGCTCATAACGCCCGTGGTACATTCAAGAGTTTATGCTATAAGTAAAAGAAGCAATTTAACTTTATTTTTGTTTTTTTTTTTAATTTTTTCTTTGACATCTGAAAATCTGTGGTCATGATCTGTTGCTGTTTATCACAGCGCCTTAACAGCGGGCTATTATTTTTCATAACGCCATCGCAACGCCATAACTGCACGTTGTCAACTAAACATTTATTATTTGCTTATTAAAATAATATACCTACGAATGACATAAAAGGAATTTATAGTTAAAAAATCTGTGTTTAATTCTAACGGTGTTGAAAATCAATCTATAAAACTAAATATACTTTATTATAATATTAGATATCAACTAGTAGGATGGTTATTATAGAGAATTGTAAATGGATAGATAAAATAGATAAATTAAATAAATAAATAATAAATAAATAAAGCTTAAACAAAAAAAATGGAGACAAAAATTTCACAAATTGAGCTAAATGAAAATTTGGCTGAAAAATGGAAGAAATGGAAACAAAAATTGTAAATAAATAGAGAATAATAAAAATTAAATCTAATCTTGGAAAACTGCAATTCTGCTACATTAATAACACAACATTGTGTAATTGAACTAAAAATAAAAATAAATAAAATAAATAAATAATAAACAATTAAAGCTTAAATTAAAAAAAAAATGGAGACAAAAATTTCATAAATTGAGCTAAATGAAAATTTGGCTGAAAAATGGAAGAAATGGAAACAAAAATTGTAAATAAATAGAGAATGATAAAAATTAAATCTAATCTTGGTAAACTACAATTCTGCTACATTAATAACATAACATGGAGCAATCGAAATAGCAATAAAAATAAATAAAATAAATAAATAATAAATAATTAAAGCTTAATTTAAAAAAAAATGGAGACAATAATTTCATAAATTGAGCTAAATGAAAATTTGGCTGAAAAATGGAAGAAATGGAAACAAAAATTGTAAATAAATAGAGAATGATAAAAATTAAATCTAATCTTGGTAAACTACAGTTCTGCTACATTTAACATAACATGGTGCAATCGCAATAGCAATAAAAGTAAAATAAATAAATAAATTAAATAAATAGATAATAAATAATTAAAGATTAAAGAAGGATAATGGAGACAAAAATTTCACAAATTGAACTAAATGGAAATATGGCTGAAAATGGATGAAATGGAAACAAAAATTTGAAAACAAAGAATTCCACTAATTGGAAAATGTGAATTATGTATAAAAATTTTAAATCGGAATATATTACTGAATTTTTTGTTACACAAGGTAATTTTCAAACCATTATTGGAATTCACACCTATTTAAAATTAAACTTTGTTAGAATAAATAATGAAATAAATTCAATAGTTTTATTAAATAAAACTGGAAGGAAAAATACATAAGGGTCATTCCACCAAATAAAATCATTTTTACGGGGCGACCCCCGCCGATTTTTTTCAAATTTTGTGGAGGTGTTCTCTACTTTGACAAAAAAATTCCCTGAAAGTTTGAGTTCTTAATATGCGGCCGTTTCGAAGTTATGAATTTTTGAAGTTTTGAAGAAACAAAAATTTCAACTTTTTCATCAATTTTTTTGAAATAAAAAACCTTTTTTTCAGAATTGGTAAAATGTAGCGTTTTGTAGGAAAAAAATTAAGAATTCACCAATTTACAGGCTAAGTGTCCCACCTAAAATATCTCGTTTGTTTGTGAATTGAAATGGAAAATTATCTAAAAAAATTAGACTACAATGTCTATACTTCAATTGACCGATACGATTTTCTTTTTAGCTATTTTGGAAATGCCAAAACTTCCTATAAGGTCTTGAAAATTACTTAATATTAGGAAACTAATTACCTGCAATGAATACTGCGAATGAATTTGCTATGAAAATAATATTTTCATAACAAATAAAAATCAGAAATTCTCTGGGATCAATAACCTATTCATTGATGAAAAAAGCCTACGTCAAAATTAACTATTAGGAAAGACGTAACAATTCATCGTGCAGAATGGTGGAGGCGCCGGGAGAATCGCACTTTCACATATTTTTTTAGGAGAAAAAAAGAATGTAGTATCAAATTCATTTGCAATATTAATTGCAGATGATTGTTTTCCTCATATTGAGTCATTTTCGCGACCTTATATGATGTTTTGGCATTTCCAAAACAACTAGAAAGAAAATCATATCGATCAATTGAAGTATAGACATTGTAGTCTAATTTCTTTAGATACTTTTCCATTTCAATTCACAAACAAACGAAATATTTGAGGTGGAACACTTAGCTGGGACATTGAAAAAAAAATGCCCTTGCTCAAAGTTTTGTCGTTCCTACGTACTGTTCGTTGGAATCTGTTAGAAACAGTTTCAATTTAATTGTTTATAATAAATAATTGTGATTTAATGGAATATTATAATTGATAGAATATTTCAGAAAACAGGCCGACACCAATGCTTTGTTACTGGAGAGCAACAAACGTGTAACAATCTCTATGCGTATCCTTTCTCCACACAACATAAGCCTAATTACACCGAAAACAGGCCCTGTCTGGGTTATTCCGTAGCCGACGTCAAATACTAGCCGTGCTGAGAGAAATCTGGCAACAATGCTAGCGGTCCGACCTGATTCATTTGTTCATATACGTACGTGCATTTCGTCGTGGTCTTTCTTTGGCTTTAATTATTAGAAATTGCATTATTTTTATACCAAATTTAATTGATGAAGGTGTTTAAAGGTCGTGTAACGTGTTGTTGAAAGGAATTCACCCAGTAAGCTATAATAAAAGCGTAAATTCATCTGTTTCAGTTTAACATAACATAACCACAAAATTTGTTGTTGGAGTCGATAATACCTATTTAATTTACGAACAATTAATTAGTTATTCTTGTAGTCATGCCTAGTAGATGTTGTGTTACTGGCTGAAAGAGTAATTATGATTCGGCTTTAAAAAAAACACAAAATCATCGCGGTATAAGTATAAATTTCCCAAAAACGAAGAACGAAAACAAACATGGTTGAAAGCAATTCCACGGAAAGATTTTACACCTTCGTCTTCAAGTGTAGTTTGCCAATTACATTTCAATAGTGACGGCATAATATTGTCTGACAACTATTTACAACCAGATGGGACCATTAAACATCTTCCTCTAAACCGACCGCGGTTGAAAGACTCAGCTGTTCCCAGTATTTTTCCAAATTTACCCTCATATTTATTAAAAGTAGCAACTACTGTAAGAAGTGATCCAGAATCCAGACGGGAATCTATTTTACAAAGACAAAATGAGGATATCGAAGCATTTATGAGGTCAGATGTAATAGAAAACTTTGATGATTTAATAAATAGTTTTTCAACCAAATTAAATTTATCTGGATGGGAATTTAAAATCGTTGATAATGGAATTTATTTTTTTACATTAGATTATAGTGAATCATTGACTATAAATTCATCAATACATATTTGTAACAGTCTTCAAGTAAGTGTCTTTATCAAAACAGAAAAACTAACTCCCATTGATTTAAAATGGGCTTTGTCTTTTCATCTTAAAATTTCTAGGTGGCCTCGTTACAAAGATTCATATGATTTGGTTTCTCCACCAGTTCTACATTTGTTAAAAAGGGGGTTAAATTCATTAACGTCACCTCAAGAACAAGCCATAGAACAAAATTTTGAACAAATAAAACAGTTAGAAATCATTGTTGATCAGTTACGACAAATTAGAAATTTCAAACCTAAGACTTCTTCTTCTACAGTAATTATGGTCTTTATTTTATATTCTCAATCACCTTCATGCTACGGGTTAATTCGAACTTTTTTAAAGTTACCTCATAAAAGATATTTACAATCATTATCTTCATCATTCCAAATTTCGGCAATTCTGATTCTAGCAATCAAAATTATTTTAAATTGTCTACGTACGTATTGAACTTTTAATATTAGTCTCTTTAGAAATCTCAAAGGCATGGCAGTTTATCATCATCATTAGGGAAAACATCAATTTCCAAATAAAAGTGTCAATAATCACTTCATAAACATTGCCAATTTGTAGCAAGAAATGCCCTCGATCAGACCGATCGGTCCGCTAGTAGAGAGAAGTGCGACGTTGCCTTTTTCTCAGCACGGCTAGTTATTTGACGTCGGCTACGGTTATTCTAGCTTGAAACGGACTATAATTATAGATGAATTTACTGTGTGCGCACAGCCTAATCGTCCAGGCATTTTTGATTTTGTATAACTATTGCCATCTCTCTGTCAAAAGGTTAACTATAAGGTGATAGACAATTAAACAGTTTTACGTAATAAATCATAATTGATTAATTATAAGTCAAATAATCACAATTAAATGTAATTTAGATTTGATTTTTGATATAAAATTGATAATACATTCAAATGTTTCTAATAAAATTTCTATCTTCTCTTTATAGATTTCTATTGTTTATAGATTCCTTAGATAACTAAGAGGTGTCGCCTTAATAAGCGCTTGTCCAATTTTTCTGAGCTTAAAGTTTTTCTAAGCGTCATATCTTCTGTCTTGCTTTTCCTCAATTATTTCAACTGAATAAAAAGAGTGAGATAATGGTTGTTGTGGTGCTGTAGTAATATTATTAAATCAAATTAGATCATCTGTTTCTTAACGACAGACATTATTAAGAATTAGCTGAACAATAACAATAACAAATTGAAAAAAAAAACAATAAATATAGGGTGTTTTTTGTTAAAATTCAATGAGAATTGATTTAGTAACGAAATAATGAATAAAATGGGAAATCCATGGTGATACAAAGGAATACTGACGACACAAATCAATACTCAAACAGGTAAGTTGACCAGTGGACAGTTTTATTGTCAAACACCATTTGTTTATTTTGAATAGAATTGTGGCAATTTAGTGGTTAATAATGGGCGATGAAGAATTCGGTGAATCATCGAATAGTAATGAGAATAATAACGATACAGGTCGACCATTTAAAAAGGCTAAATACGTATGGCAAGTGAAAGGTAAATACCATTTGAAACCGACCCCACAACAGCCACAATTAGAAACAAATTCGTTGGAGAATGATGTAACAATGAGAGATGATAATTATGAGATAATGTCATCGAATTTGACACGTGTCGATCAGTTATTAGCACGCACTGAAAAAATATTAGATACCCTTACCAGTGACGATGAAGATCCGGCAATAACGTCGAATTGTAATATCGATCGATCGATATCGAATGAGATCCCAATCACTTTGGTGACACCGAATCAACAATACAATCAGGATTATTATTTAAATAAATGGCAGGCACGTCAGATGGCACGCAGTTATATTGATAATACAATAAATGCCGTGTTAGAGACATGGGTAACGGCACCATTTGATGCTGAAGATTTCGTTGATAATTGCGATGATGATGGGCATATTGAAGATGAGGGTATATTGATGGCGATCAAATCGCACGGTCTACAATCGACAAAGAATCTAAACAAAAACCCTAATAATAGTTGCAATAATAACAATAATAATATTAATAATCACAATAATAATAATAATTCGTCTTTAGCGTTCTTAAGACCTGATGAATTAGCCGAGAATACGTTAGAGAAATTCGATAATATCGAAAGTGAAGTTATTAAAAACTGTTTAGAATCGAAATTAGTTCCTGATGAATCAACAATAATCACTGATAATAATAGCAATGATAATATTAATGATGAGAATTGTATGGATATTAGTTATCCTGTTGATATTTTAAATGCTGCAATATTAGTAGCTATTGAACGTAAAGGATTATCATCAGCTTAGTTGATTTAAGATTGAAATGAATTCAACTGATGAGAGATGATATAAAGAGAAGTATAAAATACTGTGTGAAAGACTGTTAATATTTGTATTTTTTGAATTGAAAAAAAAAACGTATCAAATCGATTAATAAGTAGATAGTTTTCCAATTAATAATTATTATATATATATTAATTTTTATATTTAACTGTTCTATTGATTTGTAGCGAATCTTTATTTACAAAATAAAAATATTCATAAATATCCAAAATTTGTTATGATTTCAGAACGTAACAAGCAGGAATTTCCGCAAATATGGAAGCTTGGGAGAAGATTTAAGGTTCTTGTGTTGGAAGTTGAATCTAATGACCGGATCGTTGTTACGCCTCGATTTTCATAATTTTCAGTAGAGATCGTTTCATGTAACTTCAAAAGCGTGCATTGTAGATGATAGAGATAAAAAGTGACATTATCATAAAGATGAGAGAGACGTCTATAAACCGGCATTTCATGGATACTTATAATGAAACAGTCTGTACAGAGTGTTTGAACAGAAACGCCCACCTTTCACAACTTCTTCCATTAATAAAATATTCGTATGTAACACTCAAGAACTTAAACTAGGTCACCTAAACATATAAGGATCTTTGATGACCTAGTTTAAGTTCTCGAATGTTGCATACGAATATTTTAATAATTGAAGAAGCTATCAAGGGTTAGCGCTTGAACTGAAACACTCTGTATATCGTGCGAAATTAGTCTATTTAAAAAATGTCCTACAATGGCTCACAATTTTGTTGGAATTAGCGCAAGACAGATTCAGCGCGTTTAGGGAGGCCCCGCGCTCTTCGGAAATTACCCAAAAACCAAAAATCTATGCTTATATAAGCCATTTCTCATTCACTGATTCACTCACTCATCACGATATCTCCGAAACTAATCGTCCGATCGACTGTAACTTTGACACATATATTCCTTTGGTGCTATAAACGCGCACTAAGAAAGGATTTTTGAAAATTTAACCCCTAAGGAGGTTAAACCGGATATTAAAGTTTTAATATGTTGGAATATAGACGGTTACGGAAATAAGCTTTGACAAGCGGGTACCCGTCCACATCGCTAGCTGCTTTTGGAAATAAGTTTTGATAATTTAGCAGTTTCATTTTAAAATGTTAATAATAGCGATTCTTACCTCACTTTCTTTGACGTTTTACAATAATTAAACAATAATTTGTTCAAACATTTCGATATTTTGCCAGATTATGATTTAATTAATAGAATTAATATTGTTAATTTTGTGAATATAACCCAACGAACGGACGGGATAAAGTCTGCAAATAAATAGTTGAACCCGGCCTCGCAACAAAAGGTCCCGCTGGCTCTGCGTATACTTTAACTTTAAGAACCCTATTGACTTTACATCAGTTCTATTTTAACAAAGGAAGACTTAAATCTGTGCCAAAGCAAAATGAGCTTTATATGCAACTACTGAAAGGTAGATTTAATACAAAGCCAATTCTGAGGCGGGACATTGAAACTGTAAAAATATATTTAAATGAATGAATATAACTTTATATAAATAATATGACTAAAAGAATGCATAGTACATAAAAGTCGCCCCCACTTTTACAAGCTAATTTTATTTTGGCTTGTTGAATCTAGAATCGTGTAATTCCGCCCAATATTCCGACAGAAATTCTCTCCATCTATGCTTTTGGTATGCCAACAAACAATTTCTGTCGGAGTACTGGGTGAAATAGAACGATTGTAGAAAGGGACATTAGTTTTATATCCAATTCTGTATGGATTACAGGAGAAATCTAATACCGATGGTTTTGAAAGAGGTAGATATCTAAATTGCTCGCCCATCTCTAACTGCACCAGTGCTAGACTATTTACCAGCAGAAAACGCTATAAGAAGATTGCCTACGCCAATGGTTTTTGCGCATGCGTCGTTGTATCAAGGACGGCTGTCAAACAATCAAATAAATAGTAAACATACGATTTGGCTAGGAAAAGCATAAAAGAAAAACTATAAAATTAAAGAAATTTGTTTGTAAAATAAATTAAATTATATCTATGACTCTATAGAAGTAAGTAAAATTATAGATTTAAGCCTTTTTAATATCATTTTTTTCTGCAGGTAATTAACTAAAAAATTGGATGTATTTCTGTTGATATTGTAGTACAGTAATTAACTAATTGAGGAATGGGTAAACGTTGTTCATTGAAATTGTGTAGAAATTCCGGTAAAACATGCACTACCACCGGTCTTACATTTCACAGGTTAGTCAAATAGTAATATGATTCTCTAAATTACGCTGTAGAATCTCTTATAACGCATCCGGTACTAGTACAATACGTAAACCCCACAGACGGACCGAGGCTAAATTGCTCCCGTTTCACTACCTATTAAGTAATATTCGTCATACTTAAATCCAGCAGTAAATGGCACCCGGGGCAGATACCCTCGTGGCCGACTTCCTCGGACCCGGTAATTCCAACAAATTTTAGTTTAGAATTGTTATAAAGTTTCATTAAATGTTTCCTTGTGACATACAAGCGTTAACTGAGATTCTGTTGTTTAAATATCTCTAATTAATGTGATTAATTTGGTTATTTAGGCTGCCAATAGGTAATGAGATGCGTCAATTATGGTTGAATGCAGTGCCACCAAATTCATTGTCTTTAAATACGAAACATTCCTATATTTGTAGTGAACATTTCACTGCTGATAGTTTCCAACCAGAATCTCTTGGATTACACAAGCGAATGTTAAAGAAAACAGCATATCCGACAATTTTTAATTATATAACAAAGGATGGAACAAAAACTAAACATACTGTAAAAAGTTTAATTATTTATAATAATAATTTTTAAAAAATATATACATTTTCTAGTCATTTTTTAGAGATGATGAAGATTCTGCATCTGATTTAGAAACAGAAACCGATCCATTAGCTATAGAAACACAAGATAAGGATGAGAAATTGCTATTTGGTTCGCAAGACGATGATGGATGTCAAACAGATCCCATAAATAGAAGAAACAGTACAAATCAACATATTGAACGTATGTAAAATATTTCTACGACATAAATTAATTTAATTGTAACTTTAGCACAGTTAACGTCTTCAGGTAAGGATTTAGCAAAGAAGGACGATTCGGTGACGTCTCATAAAGAACCCAATGTTGTTGTTATTGAATGATAACAGTGTCATTGGACACTAATTTCATTATATACATTAAGTTTTAAAATATAACGTATTGAGTCTCATTTCACAATTTATGCCTCAATAATCTCAAATAATGAAGTTAGAAACCTTCTCCGGACTATTCCAGTGAATCAATCATTGAGTCCTGTAGTTTTTATAGAATGACTTGCATAGAGTATAAGATAAAAGAGGTCAAAGTGATTAATTTTAAGTTAAACTGACTTAAGAGATCGATCAAAACCATAAAATTAAATCGCAATCGATTGGGTAACAAAAGATGTTATGGAAATGGTGATAGATTGCCGAAAACGGGTACTTTTCCAACTGCAATCTTACAAAACGCATCTAGACTCAATTTGTCAGTGTCTTTTTATGGTCAACAATCCACATTCGCGTTTTACGGAATGAAAATGTACTTCGACGCAAAGAATTGTATTTTTAAAAAGTATCTCCACGCTTACGTCATTAACGAATTAATCTATCCTATCTCAAAAATATTATCTTATCGAATTCCGTTTTCTAATCAATTTCAAAATAGTCTCATTCAAACCATTGTGACGGTGTTTTAATTGTTCTAAGAAAATCAATAAAAATAAAGAAAATGACAGAATTTATTTTCGAACAAAATAAATTACGTGAAGATTATAAAAAGAAACCGAAAAAGGACAATGAAAAGTCACTATATAATAAAATCTTCAGTTATACTACTTTAGGTATATTATTATCGCTTTTGTTTGCAATAAGTGTTCCGGTACTTGTTTATTATTTCCTTTATAATACTAATGATGATATGTACGACAATTATACTTGTGCTATTGATAAAATCTATAAAATCCAATGTGGTGATCGTGAAGCAAATGAAACATATTGTGAAAATATCAGTTGTTGTTATGATAATACGACGAAAACTTGCTACCATTATTTACCATCAAAATATTATTATTATCGAGAAAATGATAACAATTTGTTTATACCATCATTACCACAAACACCCTTTGGTAATATCAATTTCGACAATATTACATTGACAATCAATGAGATTGATGAGAATCGTTTATCTATAATTTTACATCAATCACAAACTAAAATTCAATCAACAAAGAATATTGAAACGAAAAATTATTTTTATAAAATCTACAACGATCGAGGTGCTGTTGAGGTCTTTCGTAATACAAAAGAATTGCTATTAACTACAGCTATTGGTCCTTTAATTGTTTCACAAAATTATTGGGATTGGTCGTTTCAATTAAACGATACATATCTATTTGGTCTGGGTGAAACGTTAATTGAACTCGACGAAAATTCAACGTTAAACAAAGTGATTTATAGTAATACAAATGATCATAGTAGTTTACCGATTTTTATGACTGTTAATAATGGGAAATTCCATGGTTTAATTGTACGACATCAGGGACCTTTAGAAGTAATAGTACTACCATCAAAACTTGTTAATTTGAAGAGTTTAAGTGGTGATCGCATCGAATTGGAACTAGCAATTGGTCCGACAATTAAACAATTACTAGAACAACAAGGCAAATTGACTAATGTTCAAGTACCAAATGATTGGAACTTAGGTACTCATCTGTGTAGGTTAGTATCTCGGAAATTTAACGCATATATTGTATTAAAGTGATAATTTTCGATTAATGGTAGAGGTGGATCTGAGATTAAGTTAGATAAAATTTTGGATACGTTTGCAAGTGTTTCAGCAACGTATGATTCGGACTGTATCCATGAAAATTTATTGCTTGCCATTCTAACGAATGAAGATAGCAGTTTGGTTACACGATTACAGACGGTTGTTAAGGAACTTGTAAAATCTAGACAATTTGTTCTATCTTTACCGCCACAGGTAAGTTGCAGTATTTGTTTATATGAAATCGACTGATTGGCAAAGCCAACTACTGTGAGATTTTTCTGTAACTTTGAGGGCATGTTCTTTAGTATCTCAAAGATCAAAATTTATGTACATTTAATTTTTATAAGCGGCCGTGTCAGCCTAATCGAATTAAGATTTCCAAGAAATAGCATTTTTAGGCTTTGAGGTGGCATTTTGAAGGTGAAAGATAATAGCATAGTAGTTTTCATTTGAAAGATAAAAATTTGCTGTTAATACCTGTTATTAACGAGACGGTTCTGAAGATACGTGTTTTTTACTCAATTTTTGTGTTTTTTAATTGACTACAGCGTCTCGACTGTTTAATGTTTAATGTAAGCAACTAATGTCCACCCTGTACATCTTTGCTTGAAGTTTTGACATTTCTAAAAGTCTCATTGTTTAGGCCCGGCATAAGCAACCTACGGCCAACGGGCGCGATCCGGACCTCGATGTGGCTTTTTTCGGCCCTTGTAACCATTTTCCAATGTTATTGTGTTAATATACAGGGCGTCTCTAAAAGGTTGGGACGTGGCTTAACTACTTAACTACTACTGGGATTTAACCCAGCTTACCTATATCTACGGTGACCATATTACCTTTAACGAAATACAGGACAAGCCGAACCAGACTGACCTTAAAAGTTTCAAGGTCAAACAAAAAGTTATTACATAAATTCAAAACACAAAATTTTAAAGAATAAAGGAAAAATTGTATTAAACACTTTATGTGTACAGGTGGCCCATTTTCGATGGTTTTGCCGGGTATCTCCTATAAGGAGAGCTCGTACAGAATAATGGTTAGTGCATTCCTGTCTACTTTTTCGAGACGAGTCAGCAGGTGAAATTAGATTTTTGCTATGTTCTGTTGTCTTCGAGTTATTTCCGGTTTTTCATTTTTTCGCGAGTTCAAAAATGCCTCATATCTCGTAGACTATAGAAAAAGGTCATTTTATTTTCATTGTTTTCAATGTAGTTTTTAAAGCTGATTCTATTTAGCTAATTATATTTTCTCTAGCTTTCACCGTTTTTGAGTTATAACACAAACTTATGTTTTTTTAAATGGAACATATATTTAATCTATTGCTCATTAAATTGCTTTGTTTCTCTGATTTCAAATATATATGATTTGCTATAGTTGTTTTAAAAAATGTGATAGTTATTTGAAAAATTTCGATTTTGAAGGGAAAAATTCCGAAAATCATATTCGAACAGACTTTGGAGTGCTATAAAACAATTGTTTTTTTAGCTTGTCAACGAACTATTATTTTGGTTGCTATTTATTTATTCTTTTGTTTTCTTATTTTGCAATAGGTAAAATTTGTTTCATGGCACTCTTAAGTCTTTTCAAATATAGGTAATTTTTATAATCACTACTTGCAAAATCGAAATTTTTTTTGATAATAACTACATTAAACTATATATATTTGGAATCAGAAAAAAATGAACAATTTAATTAAATATATGTTCCATTTAAAAGAACATAAGTTTGTGTTACATCTCAAAAACGGTGAAAGCTAGAGAAAATATAATTAGCCAAATGAAATGAGCTTTAAAAACTGCACAAGAAACAGTAGAAAAAGTATCGACTTTTCCAAAAGTCTACAAGATATAAGGCATCTTCGAAATCTCGAAAAAACGAAAAACCGGAAATAACTCGAAAACAAAAGAACATAGCAAAAATCTAATTTCACCATCTGACTAGTCTCGAAAAAGTAGGACAGGAATGTACTATCCATTATTTTGTAAGAGCTCTCCCTGTAGGAGATACCCTGCAAAACCATCGAAAATGGTCCACACTGTACAAAAAGTACCACGGAGAGATTAGTCGGTAAAGTAGGGTTCAACATTTAGTATTAAAAAAATATTTTTACTTTATACATGATACATAAATAAACCTAATGGCCCCTTTATACTCTAGCGACGTAACACAAAGTTGACCGAGGAACGAAAGTGTAAAGGTTTTCCTCGCTCCGCTTCGTGCTATGCTAACTTCTTTTTGGAAGCGGTTTTTTGTTCCGAATTAACGGAAAACGAGGTACCAGTCACTCATTCTCGGTACCGTGAAGTAACACGAGAATGTGGATGTCAGTCCTCTCCCCGTACAACTTCAGCGAGGATCCTCGACGAAGGTACTTCTCGAGAGTGTAAGAGGCCATAAAACGACTTGAGAAAATCGGAAAATTAGCTGAAATTTACATTTATTAAAAATAGAGTACAATACAGAACAAAAGGAATTAAAGAGTACATTTTCTGTTAGAAAAATTATACAGTACAACACTTTGAAATACAGTACTGTACTGTATAACAGAGTACGTATGGTCACCGTACCTATATCCAAAGTCGTCTCCTTTAGTCGGTAGAAGGCGTGAAGGTTTCTTAGAAAAAATTTGATATTGCTTATAAAAGTAGTAAGCCTTGATCGATTTTTATAATTATTTGGCGTGGTATGTTTTGTGACTATAAGGCACGTTTTGAGATAGTTTTGCGTTGTAAGTGTCAGAAGACAAGTTTGGTGAGAACTTTTTCGCGTGCAGGATGACTCATTTTTTTCCACATAAAGATATTTTCTTAGAAACATTTTTTGTATCTTTGTAATTTTCGATAACTCTCCAAGTTTAGCCACAAAAAAATAAAATCTGATCTGATGACGATCAGGGGCGATCAATTTATAGGAGCATCTATTCCCCTGCCAATCCATTTATTGTGAAATTGTACATATAAATAATTTCTAACGTGCAAAGTAAAATGAGGAGGTGTCCCAACATGAAAAAGCCACATGCAGCTTCTAAGCTGTAATGGCAAATCCTCTAATATCCCCGACAATGTATTCTGAAGAAAACTTAAGTACAATTCATCATTCAATTTGGCTGGTAAAACAACGGGTCCTATAAGGTAAGAAATTTTTGTTGAAAATACCGTTGTCTGATCGCATGCGGATTTTCATGTGCATACACATGTTCGTTGTGTATGTTTGTTACGCCTCTTCTCGTGAAGCACGCTTTATCAGTAAAGAGGATTTTATTGTGGAAATAAATATCCAACCCTTCTTTGTTGAATAAACCTACAAAATGTTAAGCCAGATACGAAATCTGTTGACAAAAGATCTTGTACACTTCGTACGTGCGTTAAATCAAAGGACACAGTTCTTGTGCCACAATTGTAGCAACTCATAATTTTATTGAAGAAGTGCAATTTTTGTTTTTTTTTATAAGTAATAGTTGTTAGAGTCGAAAAAAAAGTTTAAAGAATATACAGTATTTGTAAAACGTTTCTATTGTTTGTGGGCTGTTTTCTATAGGTATTATAATATGGCATAGCATGCCATATTTAGAACCCTACGTATGCCATATAAGGCAACCTTTATTCTGGGGCTAGAAAATGGTATTTTTTGGAAAAACTTTTGTTCCTAGTGAGATGCAACTTCCGGTAAATTCCGGCCACGGACTCTGGCAGGGGGGCAGGCAGTGTTCCTAGCTTTGAGAGCAATTTCCAGGGTGAAATCACGTTTTTTATAGGTTTGATAAGAGGAAAAACTTATTGTATGCCATATTAGGGCACTTTACACTACTTTATGTATCAAATTATTTCTATAAAAAAATGCCTAGTTTATCAGATCAGATTTTTTTTTTTGGCTAAACTTGGAGTGTTATCAAAAATACAAAAAATATTTCTAAAAAAATATCTTTTATGTGGAAAAAAAATGGGAGTCAGCTTGCACGCGAAAAAGTTCTCACCAAATTTGCCTTCTGACATTGTTGTTTAGCACACTTACAACTCACTGGTGGAGACCAAAACCATCTCAAAACGTGTCTTATAAGACATACCACGCCAAAAATTATAAAAATCCATCAAGGCCTGCCATTCTTATAAGCAAAATTAATTTTTTTCTAAGAAACTTTTACGCTTTCTACCGACTAAAGGAGACGGCTTTGGATATAGGTAAGTTGGGTTAAATCGTCCTATTTTTATCCCAGGAGTCTGTACTTAAGCCATGTCCCTACTTTTTAGAGACATCCTGTATATCATATATGTATCAATGTATCATATACAGAATCTGGCCCGCGATGTGGTGTAATATTTGCTTCCTGGCCCTAGGTCTTGCCCAAGTTGCACATACCTGGTTTAGACTATAAAATAAACGTCTTGACAGAGACGTAGACACGAAATTTACAGATCTTCAGTTCTTACCTTCAACTTCAAATGTGTTGTTATTTGAAGTAGGGGATGATGATTTTTTTGTTGTTGCGAGCAGAAACCTTATTACAATCTCCAATTTTGACCACAGCAAAACCCTCATGTTTTATTTTCCAGATACCAGAGGAGAGTTCGCTTTATAAGCAAACAAAAGATATTGGCATCTATTACAAATACGAAAATGGTACCGATTATATTGGAACGTATCTCAGTTTGCGTGTAGCATATCCTTATTATCAACATCCAAAAATTAGTGATTTTATTAAAATTTTATTAGATACAATTGAGAAAAATCTCGGATTTGTTCCGACGAATTTAATTTTCAACAATAACTGGCCAACAAACGATAATTATATAATGAGTGAAGACAACGAATTGCCTTATTCGTCTAAAGTATGAACTTTAAAGAGACTTTATTTAGTAAACAATAATGTTGAAATTTTTAGGATATAATTGATGCTATGTCTCATACAATACCGTGGTACGCATTAGGTAACGAGCGTCCGCATATATTAGATCACAACGATTACGGTATGACACAATTACAAACAATCGGCGATGCTATCAAAGCTCGTACAAATCAAGCAATTTTCACAATGACATCTTCTCATAATTTAGCAACACAATCAAGTCCTGTATTAAGCCAAACATCAAATACAACATGGAATGATTTCCGTACAACTATCAAAAAATTACTGTTCAACAGTTTATTTGTAACACCATTCGCAAGTGGTCCAGTATGTGGTTCAACAAAACACTATGATGCTAAATTAAATGAATCGTTATGTATACGTTGGTATTTAATGGCAGCCACAATGCCACTATTGCGTTTATCCTCCGATAATCCACAACGTGATCCAGATTCATTGGCTAATGGCTATGCGATTAACTTGGCAAAATCAGCCATCAATACACGTAATCGGTTTAAATCACATTATGCAACAACAATTTTCAATGGAGATTTATGGATGCGTCCGATGTTTTACGATTTCGAAAATGATCCACAAACGTACTCTTTATACTCACAATATATGATAGGTGATCAAATTTTAGTAGCTCATCCTATATTACCTGATGTGACACAATTATGGATATATTTACCAGCTACATACGAAATTTGGTATGAATTTTGGGGCGGTATCAGTTATAATACAACAAATAGTAGTAGGGTTTTGTTTGATATTGTCGAAACTGAATGGATCAGTTTTATACCGGAAGGAAAAATTATTCATTTGATTGAAGTAAGTTAAAATATTGATTGCGTAATTTTTTGGAATTACCCAATATTTTCAGGAAGACACTAAGAATAATAACAATAATATAAAGTTGTATGTGGCTTTGAAATGTGATGACTCAAATCAATGCGAAGCTGTCGGTAATTGGTTAATTGGAACGACTTTATTGAAATTGAAAGCAACTCAAGATTCTATTAAGATTGATGGATTGAATGATGAGATTCGAAGTCAAATGGGTTGTGACGCCAGAGCACAGATAGTAGAAGAGCTACATTACTATAAGCCTGAGTCGCCCACGTTGCTAGCTCCAAATGTTGATTTGTGTAAAAGTGCTGATATACCTTTAAAAGATAAATCTTAAATTTACTATTATTTATTTAGCAATAAATGTACATGAAATAATGTGAAGTTTTGTCTTATAAAGTTTTCAAAGAAAAATCTAATGCCGAATTAGTGTCCTCCTTGATTCCCAAAAATCGATTCAATTTCTTTATTATGAATATTGATAGGTCCTAGAACTTCAGGTGGTAGAGTATGTTCGAGTTGGTTCCAGACAATCTCAGCTATTAATGGTTGAGCTTTCTAAAATCATATTAATTTTAAGTGAATATAATTACAGAATCCGTTGCGAAGCAGTTAATGTTTGAAGATATTTGTTATGATTTCTTTTCGATGCCAAGCAAACTTTTAACGCTAGTTGCAAAATATTGAGGGAATTTTAGTCACTTTGCCTATGAAAAGTGCCACAACTGTGTACTCTCGTTATCAATTTTAATACTTTTACATTGTAAATAATCTAGAGAGTGCGATTTTTTATCAAGGCGATAACAGATGATAATACAATAAAGGGAACTTTATGCAATGACATAAAATAATTTCTTGGCTAACGATCCGTGAAAGGGTGATTTCGCCATAAATTCTTGTATAGATGGGTAATTGAGTTAGGAGATCGACATAATTACTCCACAGTAGATTCGGTAACAAAAGATATTATGGAAATGGTGACAGATTGTTAGAAGAATTAAAAAATTGAAAGTGCGTGCAGCGCCACGCGTTAGATGTAAAACTTCTTAGATTAGAGATAAAGTTCATTTTTAGGATTAGGATTAGGATGTGGGATTCAATTAATGAATTACTTTCTTTCTATCGTTGCCTGAAGGCTCGATTTTTTTCTGCAGTTGTCTTTTTCTGCATTTCACTTATCTCGAAACAATATTCATATACAGTATGTCCACGGATCGAGTTCCAAAGAGGAAAAACTTTTTTATTTTGCGTTTTACAAGAAAAATGTATTCTTGATAAAAGTTTTTGCTTGTCCCGAAACGGCCAATTCAGTTTTAACCTTTTCAAATTTTCTTTTAGTTTCAGAGAAAAATCTAAAATTGTTCGTTTTTAGTTGAAAATTTTTCAAAGTCCCAAAAAGTAAGTTTGCGTTGTCATGGTAATTGCCATTATTTATTTAATTTCATTAACCGTAATTGTTAAAAATGTTGTCAAAAAAACAACGCATTTTCTTAATTCAGTGCTATGGCAAAGGTAATAAATCAATCCGTCGAGTTCTCGAAGAATTTAATCGAAAGTTTTTTTTTTTAGATAAATGCGTTGGTTTTTTGACAACATTTATAACAATTACGGTTAATAAAAATTAATAAATAATGGCAATTACCATGACAACGCACACTTACTTTTTGGGACTTTGAAAAATTTTCAACTGAAACGAACAATTTTAGATTTTTCTCTGAAACTAAAACAAAATTTGAAAAGGTTAAAATTGAATTGGCCGTTTCGGGACAAGCAAAAACTTTTATCAAGAATACATTTTTCTTGTAAAATGCAAAATAAAAAAGTTTTTCCTCTTTGGAACTCGATCCGTGGACATACTGTATAATTTAACGCCATTAATTAATTTATAAATACAAAAATCATAAATCGCGGTAGGCCAGGAAATTTCAGTTTCGCTCCGGATGGCGCTGTGCAGTCAGTGATCAAAAGTGGTGCATCAGTTTCAAACAAAATTCGCTTGCTGTCGCCTTTGGTATTATATTATGGTCACGCCTACTACGCAGGACCGGCTTAAAATTATTCTGCGGTTTTTCAAGAAAATTATAATACTCGAGTTTTAGGATTAAGAGACTTCATTAATAATTAACTGAAATATCATAAAATAAATTTGAATAATTCGAAAATTAATTTAATGCTACTGATTGTTAGCTTTGCTTTTTTTAAATAAGTAATATTGTCTTCACGTATTCTTTTTCATAATAAATCACATTCTTATGTTATCGATAAAAATTGGGAAACTGCTGTCGTCACACCGTGGCATTCTCATTTCTTTTACACTAAAACTTGTTGTCTGAACTGATGAGGATACGGCTCAGGTTAAGAATTTTGAAATTCCACCAAGCATTTGAAAAACGAGCGTTTTTGAAATGCGATACGTATAGCCATTCAATTCATAATTGAAAAAAAGTTCTCCTGAAAATGTCAGCTTTCGAAGCCAAAGAACGACGGTCATAATTTGAAAAAACGCCTTTTCCACTAATTATTTTAAATATTGTATCTATTCTACTTAATATTTTTGAACAATTTTTGTAGTAAGAGATATTCAAAATAAAAAAAACAAAAATTATCGTCGAATGTAGTTTGTTTCGTGAATATGTAACTCACGAAGTTTTCATCAAAAACGCCTGTTATGCTGTTCTTTATGTGATCACCCTGATCAATTTATCGGAACAGAAAAAAAACATAAAAAACAACAAAAACGACTTTTTTCTTGGGCCGCTTGTATTGTAAACCAATTGGAAATAAGCTATATAAAACTGACGATAAACGAATTTGAACCTTAAGGTGACGCACTACTTTTGATAACTGACTGTACATCGATGGTACTAACTTTAGATCCTAGTGTTCATTTTACACAGTTGGCAGAACTGACAGAGAGACTAGAAGCGACGTTATGGCAACGCCCCCAGTCTTCTCCCTCAGCTGTATGATAGTGGTGAAGGGTTTTCCTTCAAGGGGTCACGCTTTTTCGTTATACTTTGAAAAAATTTACTACCCTATCGCGCCTAAAGAAGTTTCACTTCAAAAACTATAATCACCAAAATCACTATGTACACGTTGTATATCTTAATAATATAAAACAAACTTTTTATTAGGTCAGTCACTTGTTTTTTTTATCAAAGAGATTTAAGATTATAGTTGAAAAAGTACCCAATTGGGTGGTACCTGACATTTTCTAAATTTCACTAAACTCATCCGATTATTTCCAAACACAACATGTTTTGGAGATTTACAACAGGGCAGTCTTTCACCATTTCTATAAATCTTTTGTTACCGAATCTATTGTGGAGTAATTTTGTGGTTTTACGGATGGAAACGTCAATCTCCTAAGTCATTTACGCAAGTATAAGCGGCAGTGAGAATAACTGCCTTAGTGTTTATCCTTTCGATATATCGAAAGCGAATTTCTCTTGGAATATCGGGCGGTATAAAACGATTGTAGAATCAGCCTTTAAGATTCAAAAACAGGCTGCAGAGATACAAACCGAATACCATTTCTCTAGATTTTTCAACTAGCCTATTTTCTAGAAATGCAGATTCAATGTTTACTTGTGAAAAGCGTTTAAATTAAAAACGATTCAATCTGATTAACACGTGCAAAGTAGATTTTCCATAGGGCTTTTAGACTGATTCTATCAGGAATCGTACAGGTGGCAGTCAACGTGTTAAAAGCGTCACTATTGCATTCTGCAAGATAGGCACTACTAATTCATCCAAACACTGCCAATATATGACAAATATTTTTAAAACGTTTTACCCATTTTTATCTACACAATAGAACTTGAACTTACTTGATTTGGATGTAGACTATCAAGGGGTTCTAGAAAATCTTGAACATCTTTATGGTTGTTTGCCAATATATTGAGAGGATTTTTGATGAAATGCAGCTTAAAATAGTCGAATTTTTCATTTTTGACAATATCTCTGAGAACATTTGTCAATTCTTGTGCTTTCTACAAAACAAAAAGAAAACTTAAGGAATCGCTTTTTATCACCGAATTCACAACTTCTACCTTTGTTGTAATATTTCTTAAAGTTTCATTTGAATTCAACCAACCGTTACAAGGTCCGATTTGCATACAATTGAACCAATTATACACATCACTATAGCGCACATTCTGATGCAATTTACCTTAAAATTACCATATTAGAAACAATTGATGTTGAACAGTTAGAAATGTTTACCAATTGGATGTATTCGATTGTGCATTGCTGGATAAATGAACGCACCGTTTACTAAACCAACAAATATGACGTGACTGTTTTTGGGTAATTTTCCATTCAATTTGGAGAGAGTCGTCATAATGTTTTGACGAAAAATTGAAGGAGGTGTCATATGCTCGACTGTATCGTTGAAACTGTTAGAGATGAAACGAATTCAGATACGGCATAGCACAGATGAAACGGATAGTTATTCAAAATCCAGTATCTGGCCGAAGTGGACTACTTTGCGGTATCTGACCGGATTGTCACTACTATCCGTTCCGTCTCCAAATTATTTCGTTTATACATAATAATAATAATGCCTTACTTATTGCAAACATCATTTCCTTGCATTGCATAGAATACAATTGCGGGATGATCAGTTTGTTGATTACGCACTAATGAATCAGTATGATTAATACCTTCATAACTGGTAGCTCCATTTTGTGATAAGTTTTGATAATCTCTATGATTACAACGATTTCTTGCCCTTAACCGCAAATAAATCGAATCGGTGAATCCCTAAAATTGCCTCAATTAATCAAAAATTGGCAAACTAATCGAATTTGAACTTTTATCCAAATATTCTCATCGTCAGTGATATTCTTGTAACCGGTGGCGAAACCATATTGAGGCCAATCGATTTCATCTAAAATTATAGCGCTAGCATTAAGACCAGGCTGTAGAATATCCAATGGTAAAAACAATGAATTCTATGGAAAATATATATTGAAATTATGGTACCATTTGGAAACTTAACGGATCCATCCAGACTTCCGGCATGTGGAAATGTGCACTAATTGAATCACCAATGAAAATCACACCTCGATTATTTTGTTTTCTACAAAATTTCTTCTCATATGAAATTCTCGTTATATTATCAATTCCCGAAATGCCATTACAATTACTATCCTGGAATATATCGTTTTGCCACGGTTTCCGGCCGGGATACCAATATGGATTAGAATCAGAACAATCTTTGCCTCTCCAATCCGAACCCCTTTACCGTAAATATCATTTAAGTCTCTATTGATAGAATTTGAGTAATTACCTGGCTGTTGGAAGATAACTAAATCCGTCTGTATCGAAATCGACGGCTGCCTCTAACGATATATAAGAAGCGTTTAAGATCTCGCAAATTCTGTCAATAATGGGAAATTGGCAGAAATCGAGTTTTTTTGGCGATGTTCCCAAATTACCACTTATTGCATCGATTTGTGGGAGATTGTGTTCAAATGGTAATGGAAATAGATGGCATAATTGTTCTCCTTTATCTACCGTACAAGTTCCGTATAATAAACAGAATAAATCTGGTGTAATTTTCTCTGAAAGATTACTAATTTCGCTAATGATTATCATAGTCACTTGATACTGGAGGTCCCCAACCTTTTTGCACTCAACATAATACCGAAAAGGCAAGTTTGTAGTTGGATATTCTTAATAATACACATAATGGGATCTAAGAGCAACATGGACCTGCGGGTATAAAGTTGGGGTCCCCCTACTTTGTAAATTTACCTAACAATCGGTTCAATATCCGATAGAATTGTTAAACAAATACTTCTGATAACAGTCGGTGATTTCTCGCAATAATTTCTTGTAATATTAAAGAAACTTTCTTCGCGAATTTCTGCAAGTTGTAGAACAACTCCCATTGTTATAGTACAAGCTAGAAATAGCACAGTTATAGTATTTAAATAGATTAAAAAAAGTTTAATTTTACCAGCACAACTTATACCACCATTTATACCGCGACTTTCACTATTGTTTATTAATAATATAACACAGGTCGAGAAAAGATAGAAAATTTGAAATTTCATGTTTACTAGTTGATGGTTTTCGAAATTCAACAATAAACCGCAGGATTGAATATTCAATGCGATCTTTTGACTGTGAAATAGAACGCAAGCGCATGTTATTAGGTCAAATATGTACCTATTATAATTAGAATTGAATTAACATTGACTCATTTTTCTACTGTCAAAGTCCAGTGATTAACATTAGGCAATTTCGATCGGTTTATTGACTTGTTTGTGTGCATACTGTCACTTGATTTTCAGAAAATTCATTTGGCTCTTAGTTGGAAGTAATTTTAATTCATTTTTCAACATTTTTGTGTATTATAAAATACATTTTCCTCAGAAACAGAACAATAATTGAAAAATCAATCCTGTTAGATGCCTTATTTAGAAATAGAAACTTTTATATGAACTTGGAAAAGGGAGTTTCTGCAGCGACGATACAAAGTTGACCATTGAGATTAATCCCCTTTGTTAAGCTATGTTAAAGCTTAATTCAATTATATTTATTATTTGATGATTAGACATTCTACAGCCAATTTTTCAATTCGCAATTTCTTTGTACAAATGTATACTGGGTGTTAAACTAATTAGTTCTGGACGTTTTCATCTCAGGTCAAGGGTGGCGAGCTTATGGCAGGTCTACGGAAACCTTCATTATAAGGCAGGGCAATATTGAAAAGAAAATTTGGTATGCAAATATAAAAGGATTACAAGCGATCTTTTGTCATCCGTCTTCTGTTCATTAGCTCTACATTCTCCATGCAATGAGGATGTTATGTTAGAGTTAATTTTGTTTCTCACATTGTCTCTTAAACCGAACATTTCTAATATTTTTATTTATAAAAAAAAAACAACAGTAAACATTCAAAATCGTTTAATGAATAAAATTCAACGAATCAACCAATCAGAATAGAATTAATGTAAAAAAAGTTGTAAAACGTGGCCAGTCTGCAGAAAAAATAATAATAATAAGAATAATCATGGACCGGAACCAGGGATATAAGTACTCAGGCTGTAGGCAACTAGTGAAGAGAAGGAAGTATCCGACGCTCTGTTGCGGAATCTGGATGTACCACAGATACTGGATGATCTGAACTTCACAATACCGGGGGCTAACTTGAGGACCGCGCGGGTATTAGAATTTCCTATTGTTCGAAATATTCGACGAGAGCTCCGATTTACCGCTTATCAACAACAGTTGATGAATTTGCCGCAATAGTTGACATTTTTGGAGTGTCTGCGACAAATATCAAGAAGTGTGCAAAAAAAGCAATATTGGCAACATTATGTTACGCGGTGTAATGCATTAAAAGGCGTATTCTTTTTATTCTGTTTTTCTGATCTTTTTACTCTGTTATTCTTTATTTTTTGATCAGGTTTACTGTATCTAGTATTCCAAAATTTCAAATTTATGGGGCATTCCAGGCTAAATAGACCACTTTTGAACCCGATCCCTTTCGATTTGGCTGAAAATTTTGTACCTCATTAAAGACATTTCTCAGAATGTTTTCAAACATCTTTACCCATCCAAAAAAAGTTATAAATTTTTTTACCCATCCAAAAAAAAAGTCATAAATTTGTCAAAAAAAATTACTCTTTTTTTAAATAGCCGTAACTTTTTCAAAACTTGACCTATCGGGACGTTTTGTTTTTTCAAAATCTTCGTTTTTAGATGGATTTTTAGAAAAAAATAAATAAAAATGATCCAATTCTTCAATTTTTCAGATGTCAAAGAAAAAATTAAAAAAGGACACCAAAAATAAAGTTAAATGCTTATTTTACTTATGACATAAACTCATGTAAGCACCACGGGCGTTATGAGCATAACGCCCTCGGTCGACATACAGCCCTCGGGCGGTACACTGTCGACACTCAGACGTTGTTTGCCTCATAACGCCCTTGATACATTAATTACTATAATTATACCTATAATATTATATGGTCGTCAAATATTTTATATACAAGTGCAATATTTACTTGTTCACATTCGATCACACACAAATCTATGTACCTACAATTGCCGAGAGGCGTACTTAAAATAAAATAAATAATAATTGTGAATAATTATAAATAAATAATATTTCGATGATTACATTATTCTTTCGCCTACTGATGCACGCAAACTATATTACGCTAGTTTTTATTGTTTGGCCGGTGGACAACGATTTGATGCAGACGACGCCTCTAATATAATCGATTTTTAATATTCAGTCGTGCCGTTAGGCAAGTTATGGTAGTTTACTCAGTAGTTTGGGGATTTCCGTTATGCTACAACAATTCCCCACAATTGTGAAATGAGTTATAAAAAATGAAAATTTTATTCTTTTCCGCGTTATTCTTTTCATCACATTGTCCCTGATCATCACGCAGAACCTGGGCAGTATTATTTTGAAATTCGATATGAATTCAAGGCAGCAAATATTTGGGTAATTCGGATAATCGGTGGCGGAGCATTAGCTTTTTTGACTTTCTAATTATACTTTAAAATTTTCTATATCCCTAATTTCCGCTGGCCAGCATTTAACTCTATTCTTCTGTAAAGGGTTAATGATTTAAGAGGCGGTGGATAGTGGATTAGATCGACAGGGGATGTCATTATAAACAAATGCACCTAGTGGTTTACTTCAACGGTGGTGTGGACAAAGCACTGTTTTTTTTTGAAGAAAAGTGATTATGAAATAAGTGACAAATATGAGAATTTTTTGTCACCACTAAAATAAATGTATGTAAAAATTACCTATTGTTTCAACAAATTAATAAATTATCGTATTTTTCACCCATCTAAATAAATTTGATTCTTTCCTGGTTGAAACACGACAAAGATAAATTCACCTTGATAAAAATACGAATGGTGAATTCGAATTGCTGTACAACTTTTTTTTTCGTGATTATTCCCTGCTACAGTTTAAGTCGACAGCTAAAAAGCTAATCGTTCTAGTATTTTGCATTGCTATGATTAACAAGCCATTAGTTATTTAGAAATAAATTTCAGAAATGATTCAGAACAATATCAATTACAATACTAATATTATTCGTAATAATAATCATTTACATAATAATCATTTAGAAGTAACGATGCTTTATTTTAATTGGATACTGATCATCTTTAAATCTCACACTTATATCTGATTTCAACTTCTTATCGTGCAATGTACCAGGCGACTCAATCGTATATTCCTGAAAAATATTGACTAAGATTGTTTTTATGGCAAGGAGCGCGAAAACTTTGCCTGAAAAATAACCAAACGTAATAAATAAAAAAAGAGTACCCACAGGAGAATTACCAGGACAACTACGAGGTCCTGCACTAAACGGCATATAAGCATACTGACTGCGTCCATTTACAGCTTCTGGCAGAAAGTGTTCTGGATAAAATTCATTCGGTTTCTCCCAATATTGGTTATTTCTGTGGATATTATGGATAGCAACGATAACAGTACAGTTTTTAGGAACTTTTAAATCGCCTAAATTAAAAAAAAATAATAATAATTTAACATTAAATAGTGAATCGGTACTTGTCGATACTACCAATTTTACAATCCTCTATAGTTTTTCTAACTAAAAATGGAGCAATCGGAAACAATCTCAGTACCTCTTTAATACACATATCGAGATATTCCAGTTTTTCCAAATCAGTAGCTGTGAAATTCTTCGAATCTTTTCCAATATTTAAGTCGATTTCATCGATAACTTTCTGTTGAATTTCAGGATACATTCCAAGTAAGACTAGTGCAAAACATGAAATGATCATAGTCGTATCTTCACTCTAAAAATAATTGAATCAAATTCACCCCATAAACGAATAGAAATTCTAATTACAGCACTAATTAATGTTGAAAGATGATAAATCATCTCTTGATCATCACCAAATTCTCGATGTTCCTTCTGTAGTTCCGCTAGAAATTCGTACAATGTTTGGTAATTTCGTTCGTTGAGTGTTTCCAAATTTTTTTGCATTCCCTAAAATTCATTACTCTCAATAATTTAAATAGTTTCTCATAAATTTCTATAGATTCTCAGTACAAATTTTATGTGATTATGAATTATTCTTTTACCAACAATCTGTTCAGGATAATATTTCGTTTTTTTAAAGATGAAATCAATTTGGAGCCAAACTTTTACCATCCGAGCATGGACTAGTTCGTACATCCTAGAACAGTGAAATTGGAAGTTTGTCGCGATTTTAAGATTTTTTTCTTACCTCTTTACTGTTCTCAAGAAGCTATCGAAACCTCCAGTTTGTGCGTCGGATTTAATGCCAAATATTACTTCTGTAAATAAAACTATTATTAGATGATTTATGAAGTATAGTCTCAACGCTGCTCTCTATTTTGTCTCCATAACTACATCACAGGATAGAAGAAAATTAACAAAGAGAGAAAGCGAGATTATAAAATTATAATCCTCCGTTTTTTGATAATAGTATTCCGTTCATCTGGGAGAAACTAAATGATGATATGAATATGCTAAATTAGCACTTCTATCGTTTCAAATTTTGGAATTTTTCAATAAAAGTTTTCTAGATTACAACCCGGTAAAGCCATTGTTTCAGAAATGATCAGTTTTATTGTGTTCTTAAAAAATGAAGTAAATTTGCGAATCGTTTTTACATCTCGCAAACTTAAACGCTTTCTAAACCAAACAGAGAATATAAATATAATGCCTGGCGCAATTCGTATCTTCGTCAAATGAGTATACAGAGTGTCCCAGCTAACAGTTTCATCTCAAATATCTCGCTTGTTTGTGAGTTGAAGTGGAAAAGTACCTGAGGAAATTAGACTGCAATGTCCATGCTTTAATTGATCGAAACAATTATTTTTCTTAATACTAACAGTTGAAAGTTGACTTTACTTTACTGATATCTTAATGGTAAAGTGACACTTTTCTTCACTAGTGAAGAAAAGTGACTTTTCTTCACTATTGGCTTTTAGTTTCTATTGGGGGTACTAAAAATGATGTTCAACAAGTTTTTTTGTGGGACAAAATCGACGCAATTTTTTTTCCTCAATACCACACATTTTTAACAATTCAAAAATACACAGATTAAATTTTGGAATATAAGAAAAAAAATAAACAAAAAACTGAGAATTAAAATGCCTCTATCTTCAATTAAATTATATATTAATTATTCCCAGTGATTTAAATTAATTTCGGTTAATTTGAATTTAAATTTCGATTAAAAACAATTGCGTCTAGGCACCACAAATAAAACACAACTTAACTCCCCAACTGTCTCGGTCTGACTGTGCTGTTCGGTGCTGTTTAAATCAAAGGTCGTTAGTATTAAAAAAAAAAGTTGTACATTACACGGTGGGAAGTGTCTTTTCACACTCGCGGATTTGGATCACTGGGCTTTCGCCTCGTGATCCAAACTATCCGCTCTTGTGAAAAGTGTCACTTTCCCACCTTGTAAAGTAAATAACAATTTCTAGCTATTTTGGAAATGCCAAAACATTATTTAAGATCAGGAAAATTACTCAATATTAGGAGAACAATCACCTGCAAGAAACACTGTGAACGAACATGATATAAAAATTTACTACTCAAAAAGAAAATAGAATAGAAAGTGTGATTCGCCCGGCGCCTCCACCATTTTTCATAGCATGATAAAAGCTGGAATTCTGCGCGATGAATTGTAACATCTTTCATCTGGAATACAGTCTTTAATCCGAAATTTTGAAAAAAAATTGAAATCTAATTGTAATTGTAAAATTGTAGTATAATTTCCTTAGATACTTTTCCACTTCAATGCACAAACAAACATTTGAGATGAGACTGTTAACTAGGACAGGCTGCATAGAATAGAGGAACGAAATTAGGTGCGAAACGATTTGGAACAACTACAAAGTCGACAGTGAGTTCGTTCCGACCAGAATGAAAAGTCAGTCCTAAAGATATTGTAATCAATGACACTGATCAATTTTTATTTAATAAATTGCACATTTTTGAGTAAAAAATGTCAGACATTTATTCTTATCAGTTTGCCGACATAGGTCGACTCGTTGTAGTATCATAAGAGAACTACGAAGCAATTGGCTTGTTCAAGTTGTTGCCGTTATTGGGATTCGTTCTAATGCACGATACCGAAATTAACGACTTCGTAGAATTTCTATTAATATCGTAGAATTCTTGTTCAGGTCCTACAAAGTGCCTGCCATCGGCAGATAAAAAGAAGACATGTCTTCTGTTAGCACCACAACTTAGGACCTAAATTTTATTGAGATTCTGATGTTTATATAGAAAATGTCTACATACCATTTATAATATCGATAACACATCGGTGCATGATAAGTTTCACGTTAAAAACATTTTTGCCAACTTGTTCTTGTAGGATTTCACACAATTTTTGTGCATGTTCTTGAAAGACTGGCAAATACTGTGTTATATTTCGTTTCAAAAACCATGGACCAATTAATTTTCTGTCAGATTTCCATTTAGCACCTTCAAAACGATCATTAATCCTGTTGTAGCTGATCTATTAAGTATAAGATTTAATGAGAGATACCTGAAGCACTAATTAAACCTTCACCGTTAAATTCTTTCATAAAACGATAAATGTCATCTTTTGTGGCGAATTTCGATGTCGACATCACAATCTGTTCGATTGAATTTCGAGATTAATTAATAATTGAATTAATTTGTTAATATAAATGTAGTTACACTGGCATTTTCAACATCGGCAATTACAATACTGAATTTTGGACCGAACCAAAATCTCAACGGGCTGGAATAAAGCGGTATACTATCGACGGCACGATTAAATAATTCTAGAAATAATCAAACAACACTAATAAAATCAGATTGTATTTATAATTTTTTTTTACCATCATTAGGACAAAGAAAATGTAAAGCATTACCGATGATCGGTAAAGCTATAGGTCCTGGAAGTTGCCAGGATAATTTATAAAAATCCCAAGAATTATAGAAATATTTGATTGAAAAATATATTAAAATTGTTGTAAAAATAAATATTAAAGGTGCACCGATTTCCATTTTAACCGTGAACTAGTAAACGCACCTTCAGAGACTGACCAAACAGAATGATTTAATGTGCTCTTTATATAAATTATGCAATTTTTTGGTTACTTACTTTTATTGCCATAGTTGAATTTATTCTTTGATATTTATCAACAAACTTGAACAATTAAAAAATAAAACGGACCTATAACGTGTCCCAAGAATAATGACGAAGCTCTAATAAATAATAAGTGATATACACTAGCGGCAAATCGAATAGTGCAATTTTTTTTACTTTGTTGACGTCATCAGAGCAGTATACACAAAATTATTTCAACGAGGGATATGGTTTTGAAGTTGGAAAGATAGGCAAGCTAACTGAGTCCGAATACAAATATTAATTCTAATATTCTAATTCTAACTCATAATGATGCACAGAGCATTGAACACATACACTTTATTTCGTTGTTTAACATACAAAAAACGGAGCAGTATTTCGCAAACCTTACTATGAGGACTTAGATATCTACTTAAGTAGCAATAATTTGCACGACCCGCACTAAATTAGCAATAGAATACAAAGCAAATACAAAAGGATATAGGGGAGGGTGAGGCACGACGGACCCCCTAAAACGACAATTACTTTTTGTAGTTTTCTACTAACAAATAAAGTAACTTTTGCTCTAATTTAAACAAACCCATAAAAATTTTGCCGAAACTAAAAAAAAAATTTTTTCTTCTGGGGCACGACGAACTACCCTTAACAATGATATTTTTTTTGTCATCATTGTGATGGGTTATTTTGATAAAAAATAATTTCGTTTATAAATTGTTTTTCATGGTTACTTTTCCCTAAGACATAATTTTTTGGGTGGTCTATTATGCCCCAAGTATCGCATAATGGCTTAAAAATTTGTAAATATATTAAGTTTATAAAAAACATTAAAAAAAACTTGACCAAATTTTGGAGGGAGTCCATTGTGCCCCACCTTCCTCTAAATTGCTCCTAATTTTTATTAGAATTGGGACTCTACCCATAATTTTCCAACCGCTGATCTACTACAAGTGCAGAAGCGATTAGTGCTTTCTGAGCTAACGCCTATTATTACCAAACTCTTGTAAAACCTACAACGTTGATGTTGATCTTATTTATTTGTTCTTAGACATCTTAGATCAAATGCCAAGCCTGTAGATCACATCATCATCATCACCAGTCTGAAACAATCTTAAAGAGGGCGGAAAGTCAAGGTACTTCCTTAAAATAATAATAGAAGGTTTTTCATTATTCGCTTTTTTTAAATAAATAAACCGGTTCTAGATGTGCGATTCCTTGAAATAGAAATTTACGATGACTTTTGAGGAAAAAAATTACGAAAGCGAAAAATGAGAAAATAAAATACTGTTAAATGCGTTGAACTTAAAATTTTTAGAAAAGTACTATAGGTACTGATATTATTTCAGTGTTTCAGTGTATTAAAGTTACTGAGTCTCTCGATCTTTATTGTTATTTAATTTGTTTCCCAAAAGTAGGCAGTTTTCCTTTGCATGAAATCTTTGCAGAGGTACAGTTTGTATATTATGAAACTTCTCACGAGAATATATGTCATCCTAGGTGAGAATTCGGCGTGACCTTTTATTAAACAAAAAGGTCGAAGACATACTGTCGACTAAAGGATCCAATTATTTCCAATTTTTGCCATCTATAAAGTGCTGTATCTGCGAGGCGAGTTTTACATCGCTAAGTTCAGTGACACTTCTGCTCTTGTATGTGCACTTAGCATTTGCAATTAATATACTTATTTGTTCTGCAAAGTACTTTTTGATAATCTTTATATATATATATATATATATATATATATTAGACTGTATCAGAAAAATCGACTATTTTTTTTTTCGAAAGGCACCCTGCAAATATTGTTCAGGATGTCGAAACAATGGGCCTGTGAAAATATCAGCTCTTAATTTTAATATCTACAGGTGCCTCATCGCGATTTTCTATTTCCCATTTGATTAACATGGGAAAAAGATTCTCTTGCACTTTGGAATTTTATAGCTCACGTTGAGAACAATATTCCGAAATAACTAAAATACAGGCATATACAAAATTTACCGCTCTACAAAAAAGGTCTCTTAGAATTTTTTGATATATTTATTTGTTCAAAATTTATTCAAGGTTAATGGTAAATTTTTTAATTTTTCCAGTTTTTTGACGCAACCATCGACTTTTTGGGCAAATTTCATGGAACATTTTTGTAGAGCATTTTATTCTCTATAACTTATCTCTATAAAAGTTTTCGATATTTCTTACAGGTCGTAAGTTATTTGCAATGAACTGATTTTTTTTATTCTAGAAATTTCTAGTAATATTTTCACATTCAATATTGTGAGTCAAATAACTTTCGACCTGTAAAAAATATCAAAAACTTTTATAAAGATAAGTTATAGAGAATAAAATGCTCTACAAAAATGTTCTATAAAATTTTCCATAAAGTTGATGGTTACGTCAAAAAATTGGGAAAATGTAAAAATTTACCATTAACCTTGAATAAATTTTGAAGGACTGAATATATCAAAAAATTCTAAGAGACCTTTTTTGTAGAGCGGTAAATTTTGTATAAGCCTGTATTTTAGTTATTTCGAAATATTGTTTCGAATGTGAGCTATAAAATTCCAAAGTGCAAGAGAATCTATTTCCCATGTTAATCAAATGGGAAATAGAAAATCGCGATGAGGCACCTGTAGATATTAAAATTAAGAGCTGATATTTTCACAGGACCATTGTTTCGACATCCTAAACAATATTTGCAGGGTGCCTTTTGAAAAAAAAAATAGTCGATTTTTCTGATACAGTCTAATATATATATATATATATATAATATATATATTTATATATATTATATATATATATTATATATATATATATATATATATATATATATATATATATATATTTCCTTACTTTTTTTGGGGGGCGGGGTACTCCTTTTTGCCGGGGGATACCCCTTTTGGGCCGCCAAAAAAAAATTATGGCAGCTGAAAATTTGATTTATCTACTTTAATTCCATTTAAAAAAAGGAAGATTCAGCATATTTAAACCCCTGAAAACTAAATAATTTCTTAAGTACCCCATTTTGCCAACCCCCTCCCCTCCCCAATGTATACTAGATTTTTTTTTAAAATGGTACAAAACCATAAAACTGTTGCCGATTCATTCTACACATTGAAGGAACCTATATAGGAATTTCGCTCAACCCCTCTGGTTCCTTTCTCTTTTTTCACATTACAATGTTGAAATGGTGAGACCGTGGAGGGAGTATTAACTGGAGGGAGCATAGCCTATCTTTCCTGTGTTAAGAAAGTGACGCCAGTCGAACGACCCTACAGAGACCTTTTATGGCCCTTTCTGCTGCACTGAGCATGCGTAAATCCATCTAACAATTCGCCTTTTTGTGCACAGTGGCGTGGTGTCCTGTGGCATTTGTCTAGTGTGTTTATAATAAGGGTCATACCAAGTTGGCATTACTGGTTCCATTCCTGTCCAGTGTGTGCGTTGTTTTCATTAATTGAGTGGTAATTATTGGATATTTTTAACTTTAAATTGTAATTACACAATACCCCTAGGAAAACACAAGCCCACGCCACTGGTGACAGTCGCCATATTGAGAGACCTTTTATTATGTGGCGGCAAAATAACGAGGATCACATTTTTCAAACTATGCTCCCTCCACGGGTGAGGCGGTCAACTTAACCAGTTGTCGCACCCTTTGCAAAATAGTTACAGTTCATGCCAGAGGTTCCAAACAATGAAATGAAATATTTTTCAAAAAATAACAGTTAATTGTCAATTACTTATTACAAAATTGTTCGAAATCTTCTGTAATACGAGATTTCTACTAAGTTACAAAAAGGTAGTCAAAAAAGAAATGCTTTTGAGAACCACTGGTTTGCTTTTAAATGTATCCCACTTTTGCGACCCAACCATGTGGATTGTGTTCTCTCACTTTAATCATAAGACTATTGAACAGAAGAGGAAACAACACAAAACGTGTATTTGGAATCAATTTTATGAGAAAGTAGTTACGACTCTCATGCACTTTACAACATTGTACTATTTTTGAAAAAATCCTAGTATATATTATGAGGTATGTTCTTTACGATATATCATATATCGATATTTGATTAATCAAAATATCAATGATGTCGATATCAATACTTTTTTTCTAATTTTGCACATCTCTACTGAATATTATGACATAGACAACATAGAATATAGAACGCAAAGTCCAATGGGTGACCTTGAACAGCCTAAAAACGCACCTACCACAACCCGTAAGATGGCGCTGACGCCTTCTAATGTTATTATGGCTGCTATTGTAATATTTTTAAATATAAATAGGCAGTCATGAGGACTGCCGACAGAAGTGAAAACTGTATTTTGAAATTTCAAACATAATTTTTGTATTAAAATTACGCAAAAAGCTATTATTACTTTGTTCTACAAACAAGATAAGTATTGCTTGTGTACGTACAAAACTAAAATTAAATATCTAGTTTTGTTTTAGATTTTATAAATGGATAAAAAATACATCGACTGAAGACCAAATAGACGAAATCCACGAATTTATTTAAAAATGAATACTGTCTCAGGATTAAGAAAATAATATACTTGCAAGTATCCCAATTGTCGTAATTCATATTTTACTGGTCATTTAGGAGAACATGGCAACAAAAAAAAACAAGGTAATTGAAAAAAAAACGATTGCGAGTTTTCGTCAAATTTAGTAAATTTGATGGCATGTTCTCCTAATGCTCCTCAATCAAAAAATATAAACAAAATTTATAATATTTCGAAAATTATTCCAAGTAAGTTCTCCCCAGCACATTAGAGGTAAAATTTTAATTGTGCTTCAACATTACGTTAAGTTCTTATTTCCATGCGAACATAAAAATTTAATTGAAAATGAAATTATTAATAAAATAATCAGTCTGACAATATTTACTTTTAGCAGTGGCATAAATTTGGTTTTAAGTGTTAAAGATACTAGAACTGTAGAATTTAAAAATAAATTTTATAAGAATACAATAGAAATGTATAGAAAAGATTAAAAATAAAAACTGTAAAATAAATCTAGAGTTTTCTTTAATGAATAAATAATTTGAAATGAAAAATAAATAAATAAAAAGGTACGAGTATCAAAGTTGGCTGATTTTGCACCCACCACAAGCCAATAGATGGCGTCTGGACAAAAAAAATACAGGGAGTTTGCGTTCTATGTTCACTATGTTGTCTATGTATTATGATAAACTTTAGCGACCTCTTTTAATTAATACAAGCAAACTTTGTACAGCTTTCTGTAATTTAGCTAATATGATACGATAAAAACGTTATAAATTTATAAATAAATTAAAAAATTTAATAACTCTTAATGAAAATACTTACCTACTGTTTAAAATTACTAACATTGCAAACAATTGTTTTTTTTATTTAAGATTATTTCTACTTCGAATTTTTACCGATAGAGGTCGCTACAGTTAATTGACAGCAATTTGTCAATTATTAACAGTATTTTGACAAATTGTTGTTGTTTTGAAATGTTATTATTGAAATGATTATTTTGTATAGAAATTTATTATTAAGAAATAATTATCGCGTTTCTTCAAAGTAAAAATCCAACTCAATAATTGAGACAGTTGATATGGAAGAGATGAATGAATCTGATACATCTCAAACAATCGACCATATGTCTTCAAGTCCTGAAGAATCACCTGAAAAACAATCCAATTCTGAAACACCAAGCGGTGAGATTTCAGCAAATGAAACCGATGGAGATGGTGATGATCAGGTTGTTGTTAAACAACACGTTGAAGAAATGAAAAATTTACAGGAAAAATGTGTGTACTTGGAAACAATCTGTAAAGACTTAGAATCGAAATTAGAATTTGTGAGTTAATCTGTAGAGTTTTGATCATCGTTTTTATATAAATATCTCGATTATAGGCTGTGAAACATAAAGAATTGGCGATCAAAGAGAAGGAGGCAATGGTGATACGGTATGCTGTAAGCGAGAAGAACGTTTTAGAACAGAAACAACATAAAGAACAATTTGAGAAGAAATATAAAGATACATTACGTGAAAATGAGATCTTACAACATAAAGTACAAGTGATGATAACAGAGAAGGCACGAATCTGTCAAATGTTGGATAATAAATGTTATGAATTGAAAACAGTACAACAGGATGTTGAACGTTATAAAACTGATTTGAATGCACTTGAAACGAAATTGAAATGGTCACAAAATAATCTAAAAGTCGAAATGGAATTACACAAAGAATGTCAGAATAAAATCGACAGTCTCAACAATCAATTATTGGATGCAACCACACAAATACAAAAAGCCAAAAACGATGCCGATGAATCAATCAAAGAATTCCACACGTCTCAAGAGAATCGAGCACATATCTTAGGTAGTCCGTTAATTATCACCCCAATTAGTTTTTAAATTTAAATTGATTGTAGATCAACAATTGAAGGAACAACAGGCGAATTTGATTCTATTGCGTCACGAGAAAGATGCTAAAGATCAACAAGTCAAAGATTTAAATCAACAATTAGAGAAACTCCAACAGAAACAACAGGAGATGCTGCAAGAGAATAATAATTTATCATTAAAAGTACAACAATTGGAACGTGATCGTTTAGACAATGAACAGAAATTGAGTGAATTGAAAGCATGCAGCGAACAACAACGACAAGATTCGGCCGATTTACAAACGAAGAATACACAATTAGATCAATTAAAATTACAATTGAATAATGAACAAGAACAATTGAAGGCATGTAATGAACAAATCGTTTTATTAAAACAACGCAACAATGAATTGGAATCGGATATGTTAGTTTGTCGCGAGCGTGAAGCCGAATTGTTGTTATTTACACAACAATTAACTGAGAAGAATGTGCGATTACAGTCCGAATTTACAGCCCTAGAAACGAAAGTAAGCCTGTTTGTGTTTTTGTTTTTGCTACGGATAAAATAGTGTTTTTTTTTGTAATTAGGTACAACAGTTGACTTGTGAACAAACACTATTGAAACGATCGATAAAAGAACAAGAAACTAGATTGGGGATGTTATCGACACAATTATCTGAAGAAAGAATTAAATTCAGTGAAGAAAACGATTCGTTAAAGAAGAATTTAGATAGTAAAACAGTATTATGTGAGAAATTGAAGCAGGAAGTTGCCGATCAAAAGGGTGAAAATTCTGTGATGAGACGGAAGTACGAATTATCATTTAGGGTATGTTTTCTGAAGAAAAAAAAGGTTTTTTTAAGTTACTAGAAAGAAGACTAATGAGCGTATTCCACCAGATTTCCAGCCCTAAATTTACAATTTTTCCCCTTTTCAACGTCTTGAATTTTCTCTAATTTTGTTTTTCATTCACCAAATTATTAGCCAAAAGCTGCTTTTGTGCTACGATGGGTTTAAACATTCTTTGATTGATCAAGCAGAAGACAAATCAATTCATCCTAAAAAACACTGCAGAACTAATTTGTCGTTGTAGGTTGTATTTGAATGTTCTAAGGGACTCCGTAGCTAATTTCTAATGTAGCAGATTCCAGTTATTATATTTATATTTGAAAAATTGTATTTTTTTTATGAAGCTTTAAATGGTGATTTTAACAAATTCTAGGAAATAAACAAAGAATTGCAGCAATGCAGAAAAAGACTGGAACACTATGAAAGTCTAGGTACAAATACGAGTAGCAGTAGTTCAAATTCCTCATTAAGTACGGGTGATCAACAGTCAAATGGGACTGTTGAACAAGTTAAAGTAAGTTAATTTATAACAAATCTTGTATGTTTCTTAATTTCTTATTATTATTTTTTTTTATTTGATTTGAATCAAATTAAGGTAATACAACCGGATCTTCCACTTGATCGACAAACATTAATTGAACATATCGTTAAATTACAACGTGCCAGTGCAAAGAAATCCGAAAAAATCGACTTTTTAGAAGAGCATATTAATACACTTGTTATTGAATTACAAAAGAAGACACGTCTATTACAAAGTTATATATTACGTGATCAATCTGGTACTTTAACATCAAATGCAATGGATAAGAATAAGGTAAATTATTAATTATTAATTTATTTGAATAACATTAATTAATTAATGTCTCTCTATTTGTCTGTCGTTTGCTTTATATTTTGTATGGAATTTTAATTGCTTTCTGTTTCTCTGTTTTTTTGTCTTTTATTTTGCAAACAGTCTTCGAAATTTTGGTAAGTTAATTTCTTATTTTTGCATTCTCCTATTTATTAGTTTTAACGAAATAATTTTAATTTTACTTATTAATTTATTAATTAATTTAATTATAAATATAGGCGACCGTCGCGAAATTGAATGGTGTTATGGCATCATTGTACAGTTCACGTGTGGCCGATGATAATTTAACACTTGAATTATCATTAGACATCAATCGGAAACTGCAGGCTGTACTTGAGGATGCTCTACTTAAAAATATCACTTTAAAAGTAAGTCTCTTGTCTTTTAGGACCGTACTTTTTCCCTTTAATGACATATTAGATTTTTTTTGTATTTACTTTTGACACTCATCGGAATATTGTTTTTATAATTAATAGAAGATAAAGCGATATTTTAATTCTCAGTTCTTTAGTCCGAAAAATGTTCTAGCCGACGACCGGGAATCGAACCACGGGTCTCCTCATGTTCTCGCGGCGTTTAGGTGCTTTAGACTACTCAGCTATCGACGGACTATAATTATCTCTCGGACTAAATTAAATATTGTTTTTGCCTAGAAATGCCGACAATTAATTCGTTTCTGTAAGGTATTTTGTAGCTGAGGTGACACGGCATTTGTTGGAAAAGTTGCAGTAGTATTTACAAATTATTTAAGGTGGGCTATCGATGAAAAGGTGTAAGTTCCATTAGTTTATATAGGAATCGTTTTTGCGATTTTCCGAAAACGAGTATGTATAACGAGTATAAATGAGGATTGTTTTGAAAATCCATTTAGTTTTTCTTAAAAACGCCCGACAGTGTTTTTTTGCTTTGACAGTTTTCACGTTCACTTTTCAATACAATTAAATAAGATTTACAGTAGACTGTGTCAAAAAAAATTTTGTTTTTTTTTTAATACATACATCTAAAAAGTTTCTTTAATAGATAAAAAAAATCTCCTAAAACTTCTTGAGCTTGATATCTTAAAAATTGAGCTGGCGCTTGGGTGGGGGGGTCCCTTTTCCCATTTAAAATACATTGAAAAAAAACTTAAAAATTTTCAATGTATATCATTGAAAAAAATTTTTTCACAAATTTACGTTTTCATCATCTTATAGGAAATTAAATTCTCTACAAGAAAGGTTTCTTCCATTTTTTACTCAGCTTCATGGGAAAAAAGTTACAGAGCGTTAAAAAAGTGGAAAAAAATTAAAATTACAAAAATTTATGTTTTTAACTTGCTCTGTAACTTTTTTCCTATGAGGCTGAGCAAAAAATGGAAGGATCCTTTTTTGTAGAGAATTTAATTTCCTATAAGATGATGAAAACGGAAATTTGGAAAAAAAAAATTTTCGATGATTTACATTGAAAATTTTTAAAAAAGTTTTTTTGCAATGCATTTTAAATGGGAAAAGGGACCCCCCCCCCACATGCGCCAGCTCAATTTTTAAGATATCAAGCACAAGAAGTTTTAGGAAATTTTTTTTTAACTATTGAAAGAAACTTTTTAGATGTATGTATTAAGAAAAAAACAATTTTTTTTTGACAGTTAATTTACATAAATTGTAGATGAATGTAATCTACAGGCCGCGACGATTTTTTTTTTGAAAATTATCGATTTTCCGGGAAATAGACGTTAAAGCCGAATTTTCTAATCAATACAATTGTTTGGGAATCTTTTCACTTGGTCTAGCTCTCTCTTTCTCTCTCTAGATAGGTATCTGTCTCTCGCTCGAGACAAAATTGAAGAACGACCTGAATACTCCAATTCTTTGAATTGAACATCTAAGATCTACCTTACGAACCATGGATTTTTGAGTGTCCGAATGTTTAAAAGATTCTTAAACGTAATTTTCAACATTCGCCCATAATTTATCAAAATTGTACCCAAAGGCAAACAGTAAAGAAACGAACATTAGAAGCTTTAAGTCAAACAGTAGTTTCAGAGTATTCTGCTCTTCAATTCAAATCTTCATGGAATGTTTATCAGATTGTCAGATTGAATTTTGGGTGCAAACAATTTGAGATGGAAACTTTTAAAATCCAAACTTCTCATTGTTTGTCCAATCCGGAACAGTAAAAGGTTGAGATTCGCCTAATATTACAGGACTTTTAGTAGATCAATGAGCGTAAGTAAGGGTGTGTTCATGTCAGAGATATCTCACTGCGATGATCACCAAAATAAAACTATATTTTAGAACGGGGGTGTCCATAGCAAACGACGCTACATTGCATTCTAAAACATAATTTTGTTTTGGTATCTAGATAGCGATGGAAACGGCGAGGCAGCGAGGTATCGCAGTGAGATATCTTCCACATGAACGTACCTTTAGTTTTTCTTCGAGATTTATGTATCGATCTGAGCTTGGCTGTGATTGGTCGAATCAGCGTCATACTAGGAATATTGAGAAATGATAGGTGGAATACAGGGGTAAACCGCGAAGTAGCGAGGTATTGCAGTGAGATATCTTCGACATGAACACACCCTAAATCTATGGATCTGATATACTTACAAGAAATTTCATAATAAACTTATAAGCGAAAAAGACCTGATGTTAATTCGAAGAAATAAAGTTTAAATAACTGTTAGACGTCCAAAGGCACAAGTACGGTCCTGTTTGTTGCGCTCATTATTGATTTGGTCATATTTTAGGAAAATGTCGATACATTGGGTCAAGAAATAGATAGATTAAATCATTTGTTAAAAACTAATAATAATCTCCAATGAAATTATTGAAAATAATTTATTTGTGTTGTAAGATGATTATAAAAATAAACCAAAATAATGGCATATCTTTTTTCTTTTTGTCAAATAATTTCCACCAAATTTACTGAATATCATCATTTGATGTGAACGGTATTTACCCGAACGCACCTCATCTATACGATAGAAATAATAATTATTCATCAAAATCGAATCAATAATAATCATTTTACCGATAACACTTGGTTCTAGATCAAGCATCATTTGACGTGGTACCATTCGACCACTTTCTACTTCATTAAAGAACGTGCCACAAGAATCATCAGCAACGATATTTTTCTCCTGTTGGATACTACCATCCGGCTGGATGCCGTGTTCTAAACAGTATAATTCCCATGTTGTTTCACCAATTTGGCAACCAGCTTGGCCAATATGTATCGATATACATTCCCTCTGGAATTTTATAGAGAAAGCAATTAAACAACACTCAGTCGATTGTGTAATAACTCACCATTTTTACAATATTACTGATAATTTAAACAGTTTAAAGAAGCAGAAAATTTTTGATTATTTACTAAATCTTTCGAATTTTTGTTGTATTTTCATTTTTCTATGGATACACAACGGGTACCATGATCGAACTTTGAAATTCGCGCAATTCACTCTTGCGCCATCTAGTGATATTTTAATTTAAGTTGCGCTACTAAAATACAGATAACTCTGTCAAATCGATAGTCTTGGCTATCATCGCTTAGAGGTCGCTACTTGTAAATCAATGTCGCCAACATTTTTTAGTAAATAGAACTGTTTTTCTCAACGCTGAAGAAACGTCAAAACAACCAGAAATATTTTTTTACAAGTTATTTCCCGTTCAACATGAGATCAGTTCTAACCTCTGTAAATTAATTGGAAATTTCAAAAATATTCATTAATTCAAGATATGTGGTAGATTCTACCGTTTTTAGTGTCAATTATTTAAAAAAAAAACAAAAGGTAAATTTCTGGTTTAGTTTACTAGAAAATTGTGTAAAGTTGTTGTTGCAGCTATAAGACATGGCCCCAGTTCCATTAGAAGGGCTGCAAGCTCTCGTCTCAAACCCGGCAACACAAGGTGGTCTAGGCGGGCCACAAGAAGGCAACCGTGGCGGTATGATATCGTTGGCTAAACTCATCGATTATATTATCCAAAGAACCTACCATGAACTCACCGTTTTAGCTGAATTGTAAGTACAATTGGGTGATTTTATATACAATACAATTAATGAAATTGAATATTTTAGATTGCCACGTAAAACCGATATGGAACGTAAAATTGAAATTTACAATTTTGCAACAAGAACTCGACAATTATTTGTACGATTATTAGCATTAGTTAAATGGGCGAATAGTGCATCGAAAGTTGAGAAATCAGCTGTAATACAATCTAATCTTATTTAAATATTTTCTAATCACCAGTTTGAAATTGTAGCGTATTATGGGTTTTCTTGATAAACAATCATTGTTATTTGTGGAGACTGCTGATATGTTATCACGGATGGCACGTGAAACACTAGTACAAGCACGATTACCAAACTTCCATATACCGGCAGCAGTTGAAGTCTTAACAACTGGTACGTACGGTCGTTTACCATCTTGTATACGTGATAAGATCGTACCACCTGATCCAATAACTAATATGGAGAAACGAAATACTTTATTACGTTTAAATCAAGTTATACAACATCGTTTAGTTACTGGTAATCTATTACCGCAAATGAAGAATTTAAAAATTGAAAATGGACGTGTTACGTTCCATGTTCAACATGAATTTAAAGTTTCGCTAACTGTTATGGGCGATGGACCGAATATACCATGGCGTTTGTTGGAGATTGATATTTTGGTTGAGGATAAAGAGACTGGAGGTAATTCAATTTATTTAAAAGTATTCCATTCGGTTTCGTACACTGTTATTGCTATTTATAAACGTCGCAGTAAACTAGTTAAAAAAAATATCTGTCTCCTTATATTGGAGTTATAAGCCTTTGCTTTCCAGATTTTTAAAGTTTTTTACGTGTTCCATTATTGGCAGTTTTTACAGTATTTAACAAATTATTTCTCTCTCTCTCTCTCTTATATTCTGACTTAATTATAGAATGTCTATCCAAAGTGACCCCATGAATTTGAAAATTTAACAATAGACGCTTTTAAAAGCTATCACGTGAGGAATAACGGTTTTCTGTATTTTATTTTGCTTGAAGTAATAAACAGTTATATACCCGTTTTACACTATTAATGTTGAAATCATAAAATATAGATATTATAAACTTGTCAAGTCGTAAATTGCAAATTGAACCCAGTCAGGTAGAAAGACTCATTCCTAAGAATACTTCTCTCGTTTTGTTGTGACATTCTTTAAGTAGTATTTTTTTCTAAATACAGTTGAACCTGGATAAGCGAGAGTTCAAGGGACCGCGATCTATTTTTCGCTTATAGAGGTTTCTCACTAACCCGAGTTTCTAGCTTACAGAGGTTCAGGAGAGGTTTATCTCTTTTAAAGAGGTCTAGAAAAATACAGCCAATAAATATCGATAAACATGCATGTATTGTATGGGTATTATTTATTAGAATAATACATGTTTGCAGATAAATGCTTACAAAAAAATACTAAAGATCTAACATTAAATTTACTTGAAAAAATCCGTTAATTTTTTCTGCGTTTCAGTGTTTACATTTTGTGTGTATTTTTCTATTTCATATATGCAAATTCAGGCATTCCAACAAACTAAGAGTTCTTTGAAATTTAAGAATGAGTTATAAATACGTTTAACTCTCGCTTATAGAGGTACAGGCAATTAACAATCTCACTTACAGAGGTCCATGAGCGAAAAACGACTCTCACTTATACAGGTTTTTGTCTCTCACTCATAGAGGTTTTAGAGGGGTAAAATTACGGGACCTGACAATTACTCTCACTTATAGAGTTTTCTCGCTTATCCAGTTCTCCCTTACACAGGTTTGACTGTATAAATATATATAAAATTATTTCCGATTCATTTCTACACATTGAACGTGCCGATATAGAGATTTCGCCCAACCTCTCTAATTTCTTTCTCTATGTTTCATATTACAATGTTGAAATGGTAAAATGGTCAACTTTACCAATTGTCACACTCTTTGTAAAATAGTTATAGCCGATGCCATAAAGTCACTGGTTTGTAGGGGTGTGTGAATAATTCGAAAATTTTCGAATAATTCGTCAACTTATCGAATTATTCGAAAAATTCGAATAATTCGCAAATTTTCGAATTATTCGTGAGTTTTCAAATTACTCGAAAATTCTTAAATAATTCAAATTGAGTATTTTCAATCTTAGAGTATATTTTCCTTGTTAAGTAAATCTAATTAATAAGTACTATATTTTTTTATTTAAACGAATTATTCGAATATTTCGAGTTATTCGAAAAATTCACGAATTCGAAATATTTTGAACTATTCGAACTTTCGAATTATTCGATTCGAACTTCGAAGCAAACAGTACTATTCGATTCCATTCGATTCGAACACTATTCGCACACCCCTATTGGTTTGCTTTTAAAAGCATCCCACTTGAGACCCAACTATGTGGATTGTTTTCTCTCTTTAATTATAAGACAGAATAGAACAAAAGAGGAAAAATAACACAGAAAGGTGTATCAATTTTAAGAGAAACTGTTTACGTCTCTCTTGCACTTTTCAATTTTATAACATTTTTTAAAAAATACTACGATATTTGGAGGTAAAGAACTTATTTGGAATTAAATAGTAGGAAGCTATACCTTTTCAAAATCTCAATAAATCATTTATTTTCTTCTATATTATAATGCATTTCATGTAATTCAATCATCTGGCTTTTGGAGAGTTATGTTTTATATGAAAACACAAAAAGATGATCGTAAAGATGGGAGAGACATTTATAAGGCCCAGATGCGTCCTTCTCCCCTGAGAAGAATGTGACTCTTAAAAAATAATCAATTCGCTATTTTAACTCACGATTATGCTTAATGTCGAGAACAGTCGGTAATGAAAAACTATATGTCTCATCTATAATTTTAAAGGGTGTCGGTGGCCATTTGAAATTTCCCATTTAAATAACACGCAAAAAAAAATTTATTCATTAAAAATGATATAACTTTTGAACCGTTTGAGATAGAAACTTTATGCAGGCATATTCTTGTAGGGCATTAAATTTTATAAAAAAATACTTCAGTTGATATATATACTTACGGGCTATGAAAGTTGATGAAAAATAGATACGTTTAGTTTAAAGCTATTATGGAAATTTTCATTAAAAATCCTATAGCTTTTGAACCGGTTGAGGTAAAAATTTTATCCAGGCATATTCTTGTAGGGCATTAAATTTTATACAAAGATACTTATTTTTCATCAACTTTCGTAGCCCGTAAGTATATGAATTTTTGATTTAAAAAAAATCAACTCTGAAGTATTTTTGTAAAATTCTTTCTTTGCAAGAATGTAGCTGGATAAAATTTTTATCCGAAACGGTTCAAAAGTTATAACACCTTTGAAAATTGAGTTAAAATTTTTTCCCAATGGGAGAATTTTTTTTTCAACATATAGGCCCATTTGAGACCATAAATTCGATAGGTGAGTCATTTTGGCTCATCCTAAAGTACAGTCATGAAAATTAGTTGAGGGGGCTAAGAATTAGTAAAACTTTTTGCGATTAGATAGTGCATTATTTGACAAACTTTTGAGTGGTCACACCTGAAATTCAGAGAAGGAATACTATAATGCGAGACGATATGTCAGCATTTATCAATAACACTACTTTATCTTGCTTCTGGAAATAATTTCCAAGATTTACGATTTACAAGTGCTGTATCTCTATAGGCGCTATTATAATGGAAACTTGCAAAGCTATAATAAATTGCTGCACGAGATTGAGTAATACTGCATACGGACGATTTATTAGATTGCTCAATAAAAAACTTTTTTGGATTGATTTAATATATTATTACATCATTGTATTGACGAAAATATTGATCGTCTAGGGACCGCTTAAATGAACCAAAACTCAAGGAATTCGAGAATTTTCACCTCGTGTGGCTTACTTGTTAGTGTCTTCTGCAATTCTACTTTCGACTATTTCTACTTGAAGTCTCACAATCAGTGTTTTAGGATAATTTTACTCTTCACGAAAGATCAGAGTTTTATTAGTAGTGCAATTGGTACTCAAGCTTTATACTGTATTAATTTTTCAACAAAATGACCGTATCAACCGTTTTGCCATTTTGTCTTAAACGGATTCGATCCATAATGTCTTAAATATATTATGGCAAATATTAGATGTCATTCCGAATGGTATACGTGATATTTATTTGTTGGAATGTATGATTCATAATTGCCATTTTTTTTTATATTTCTAGATGGTAAAGCTCTTGTCCATTCGTTACAAATTCAATATATTCATCAATTAGTACAGGCACGTTTAGTTGATAATCCACAACCATTAACAGAAGTTTATAATTGTTTACATTATTTCTGTCAATCATTACAATTAGAAGTTTTATATTCACAAACATTACGTCTAATGCGTGACCGTTTAGATGATCATATACACGTTGATGAATATATACCAGGTAGATGTTTAACTGTATCGTATTGGAGAGAATTAACAAATAAAGGTAAAGAATCAATCAATAAAGATCCACGATCTGAATTAGGTTATCGTTTAACAATACAAGTTGATCAACATGATCCAGCTAGACCATTGGCTGTATTACATGTACCATCATTAGGTAATAAAGAATGTGAAATAGCTGATCGTGCAATTCGATCAGAGATTTTATCAATGGAACGTTTATTAGTACATACAATTTATGTACGTACACGTAATCGTTTAAATGATATTAAATTAGAAATACAATCAATGTTAAAAGAATGCGAATGTAATTTACAAGGATCACCGGCTATTTTATCAATAGCTATATTACAACCGTGTTTACGTGCTGAACAATTATTGATAACAGTTGATACGCATACAGGAATGTTACAATGTCATGTACCACAATATGATCCACCATTAATACCAGATTTGAATAATGCATTAAATGGTGATCATAACAAATTACCAATGTTAATTAGTGAATTACGTTTTTGGATAACACAACGACGATGCGAGAAAACATTACAACATCTACCAGCTACAGCACATGAACGTTTACCATTATTACATCATTCCGATCATCCATTAACAAAAATTGGCCGTCATCGAATGTATATACAATTACATCGACATACAAATGTTGTTTTAATTGTTGAATTAAACGAACGTGAAAATTATCCATGTGAAATTGATTGTACATTTTATTTGGCTGTTGTAAAACCATCAAGTATTGAAGATAATCCAGATGATGAGAATATTGAAACTGAAATACCAAAAGTCTATCTACAAGTACAAACATTAATTGAATTTGATACATTTGTAGCAACACATGGTCCATTTACTAGTATTGATGGTTATTATAATGATCAAGAACAACAAGATATTAATAATTTGAAACGTAAAAATTGTATAAAACCAGAATCAACAGCAAGACGTTCAAAACAACCAGCATATTTTATTGCTGAATTAGCACATGTTGTTGCAATGTGTGATGAACGTTTACCATTTGTTTGTTTAGCCAATGAATTGACAAAACGCAATATTTTCCATCAAGGTTTACAAGTTGAAGCAAATGCTACAGGACTTGTATTGAAATTAATACAATTACCACCACCAACAAATGAAATTGGACAATCGACAGCTTGGCATGCATTATTGAAACGTTTATTATCAGTTTCGATAAGGGTATTAAGTAAAGGTTTATTGAAGAGTTGGATGATTGAGTTTGTTTTCTATTCAACACCGTTATCGAGCCTACATCCCAAAGAACAAGGTAAGACATACTATAATTGTCATGTACTCGATAAGTTAAGGGGTGGGTTGGTGGTTAATTCCGTCAAAAAATGGCATATTTTTATGAATTTTTATTGAAGAAACAGTTAATATAAATGATGTTATTCCAATGGGGTATTGTCAAGTCACATTTCAAGAATACTCTGTGAAATTTTCGTGAAAAACTATAAAGATTTGAGCCAGTGGCAACGATTCTTATTAGGCGCCTCGAAAAAAGGCGTTTTGCGGTGGACATCAGAACTCAAGACTTTATCATCTGAAACAAAAAAACCCAAGCAATTCTATTAGTTTATAAATTCATCTAGGTAGCCCTGTCGAGAAAAAAAATCGTCCCCTTTCTGGGTATATCTCGTATCTACAAAATCGTAATTTTTCAGGAATCAATAAAAACTGTTTTTAATATCAAAAATACATAAATATTAATAATAAATATCAAATTCAGACTTTTTTCGTGTCAATTTATAAAGATCAACGAAAATTTCATGATTCACATTGGCAATCCAGAGCTGATGATGATTTCTGTGGATGATTTTACGTAGATACGAGTTTTTGCTATGAACTTTTATGTAGATACGAGGTTATAATTAAAAAATATATATTACTTAAGATCATTAAAAGAGATTTTTTGAGACAAAACTTATCTACCAGTTTAATTAAAGTATTATTAGAAAGTTATACCAGTAAGTAATGCATTAGTGGCGCCATGTTAAACAATTTCTACGGTGTTTAAATCAAAGGGTGTAGATACTAGGTAAATAAAGACCTCTAAAAAATTTCTATTGTCATTCTGCACATTTTAAGTTGTTTTACAGTAAATTAGAGTACTCACCGATGTTTTCCAGTAAAAATCTCACTTTCGCAAAAAATGTAGTTACGAGCTATACCCAGAAAGGGAACGAAATGTCTTTTTCATTTTGGATTTTATGGCGGCATTTTAAAGTCAAAACCCCGATTTTCGACCAAAACAACAAAAACCAAAAAAAACTCGACAGCGTGAGCTCGCTAAGAATGTGTAGAAAAAGTGTGCAAAAAATCAAATCTGTAGATTTTGAGCGACAGTATACACTGACTTTTAAAAGGCAAGTTGTGGGAAAATCCATTTAAAGTTTGGCATTGAGAAATTTCAATTTCTTTTTACTTACATAGAGTCGTCAATACCCATATTACACATGATGGATAGCAAAGCAAAACTACCTTCATTGAATGTTAATATGAGCAGCAATGCAACGAGATTAGAGGTACCACTCAAAATTTTTGGAGTAATTTTCCATGAATGAGCTGAAAATTGCATTTGAGGCACTCATACTAAAAATGCGGTGCCTCCGTCAATTTTTCTCGGATCGACTTGAAATTTTCACAGAATATTCCTGAAATATGGTACTTTCACCCCAAAAATTTTCAAAAAATCGAAACAAAAATTAAATACCTTACCTCCTCCCTAAAAGGGAACCTTTCAACTTATCTGGCACAACCAGTTAAACTGTAGGCTTTTTCTATTTATCTCCATCCACTTTTGTTTCATTTTGATTTGAACTGACTACTTTCAAACCAATTTTATGTATGTCTGTAGAAGATAGTCCATTTTCGTACAAAATAGCTAGTCAGCTGGTGTAATCAGATTTGAATCATGTCGGGATTCTCACGATTTCGAAGAAGGTTTATATCTCATGTTTTTAAAACAGTTGGACTTTTCTTTATTATTTCTAGGGCAGTTTTTAATGCCGATTCTATTTATTTAATTAGATTTTGTCAAGCTTTTACCGTTTTTGAAATATCACACAAATTAGAGTTGTTTTTTTCAATAGAACCTATATTCGGTTTGTTGCTCATTAAATTGATTTTTTTCTCTGACAAAATCCAATTGGATAACTATATGATTCTACAATCATCTTAAAAAAATTGCCTTGAAAGCAATGAAAGCGGAATTAAGTTTTTTCAAAGTTTACGAACTACAGTGAAACCTATTTACGGACATCTCTGTAAAACGGACACCCCCTCTGCGGACACTTTGGCCACAGTTCTGGCATTCTCCGTAATCCGAACACTCTCCATTACGAATACGGACAGCGTATTTTGTTACTGGGAACAATTTAAACCTCTCCATTACGAACACTTAATGGAGAGGTTTAAATGTCGGAGATATCTCATTGCGATACCTCGCTGCTCTGTCGTTTACATCGCTACCAAAGCAAAAGTATATTTTAGAACGGGGGTGTCTATAGCGAACGATGATTTACTGTGCTCCATTGTGTATTGAGATACCTCCTACATGAACACACCATTATCATTGCATGTAAGGCATTCACAGGCCAATTACCGTTCAATATTATATTCGGACATTTCAGATGAATCCTAATTACGATCTACCATTAACTCCTTGACATACAATGGCGTCTGGGGGAGATCATTCATTTCTTGTGCCATGTCTCCGAGACGTCAAGAACTATCATCGACAAATGCCGCACAATATATAGTGAAACTTGTATTTACGAACTCCCCTCTGCGGGCACTTGCCAACATACCTATTAAATCTTATGAATAGAATTTTCAACTCCCTAATACGGACACCATCTCCCATTCCGCGCAATGTTTCCAAGTCCCATGGGTGTATTAGAGAGGTGTTACTGTATTATTATTATTAAAAAGAGCCACTGCATGCTGTCGATAATTAGTCGGCCAATAGTTTGATCTGGCTGGCAGTAGACAGTAGGTTATATAACAATTAAATTTGAAAATAAAAAGTTCTGCTTCTAAGCTGGAACGTGTTTGTCCATTTGAACCAAATTAAGTAGTACTTCTCGGACATGTTAAAAGCTTAAAAAACAATTCTGCATTTTCTATCTACAAAAAACTCACTATTTGGTAGCAGCTTTTGATAATTGTACCTGCATCATCTCTTTTATAAATAGGTCCAGGTGAACGTTTCACTAAAAACTACTTATTTAATAAAAATACGTAGTGAATCTTATAAATGGAATTTTCAACTTGCAGAACCTCCCTAATACGGACACCTTCTATTAGAGAAGGTTTTTCTGTATAAGACACTTTCAAAGTCTCCAAAAAAAATCAACTCGAAAACAGAGGAACATATTAAAAATCTAATTACACTATCTGATTCATCTCTAAAAAGTACGGTGAAAATGTACCATCCATTATTTTGCGAGAAATATCCTGTAAAACCATCGAAAACGGCCCATGCTGTATATTAAAAAAATTGCATTGGTTTTTAATTTTAGGTTCTCGCCGGCCTGTTTATTTCCAATACGACATGACAACAGCTGATTCAATCTCAAAAACGGTGGATTCTCTATTGAATGATTGGTCGCAAATTGTCCATCTATATACATTAGTACATGATTTAAGTGAATATTCAAAAATTGGTAAATTTTGGAAAAACAAAAAACCATAACTAAATAAATTTTTATCAATAATATATTTCTAGATAAATATAATCTATCAAATATGTTCAGTATTAAATCGTACAATTATAATAAATTAAGTCTATGTTATGGTACAGAAAAGGGTGCAATGGTGTCAATTAATTGGAATAGTACGGAGAAGGCGTTTAAGTTAGCTTTTGGTGCATCAAATAATGCAATGAATGCACATTCATTAATTAAAGAACAATTAGAAGCTCATTTGAATGAACATCGAAATCTTGCACAGATTATACAATTACTTTTTGAAACTTATGAACCATTGATATCGATAAGTAAATTATCAACATTACCTCAATTAGGTGTCCATAATACTGTACGTTTTTTCTAGTTGTAAACTATTATTATTGTTTATTAATATTTTAATATTTTGATAGCGTCCACAAGTTCCAGTACAAACATTCACAATAATGCCACAATCATGTACATTAATCCGCTTAGCATATCAGGGCATGTATTGTTTAGAACTACGAATTCGTGGTACTGGTTTAGTATCATTAAGAGATGGTGCTTATAGCCGTTTCGATCGTAGTAACGTCGTCGATGTATTTTCACCAACACAAGGTTTAAAAGCGTTCCTTTACAAATATGTCGATGATGCTGCTGTGTTCCGACGTCGATCACAATCTGAAGACGATAATCCACCTTCACCCATCTCAATGGAGATTGAAGGTGGTGGTGCTACTACAGGTGGTACAACTAGTGGTGGTGGTGGTGGATTTTTGGGACATCATAGAGGTCCACAATCACCAGCTGGTACACGTGAACCCGGTCTACGTTTCCATCCACCATTAACACCACCATCCGGTTCAAATCCACATACACCAGCCAGTCCACATACATCAAATATTAATCAACCAACAAGTCATACCAGTTTCGGTTCAAGTCCAGCAACATCATTCAATTTATCATCACCAACATCACTACCAACAAATATCAATCCAAGTCCAATGCCACATCCGAGTCCTGGTGGTTTAGTAGCAAATTCGCCATTAAATCCACAACTACCAAGTCCTGGTGGATTATTATCGAATTCATCACCTGGACCGGCTTCAACGAATCTACCCGGACATTCACCAGTGGGTAGTTTCATGCAAACTGGTAATTCGACTAAATTCTCATTTCTAATCAAATAATTTTTAAAAATTGTGAATTTTAGGTCATACTGATGGTAGCCCTTTTCCATCATCAGCAAGTATGGCATCACCAGCAGCTTCAAATTGGCCTGGTTCACCAAGTATGCCACGACCATCACCGGCCCGACCAGGACAATCACCTGGTGGTCATCCGATAATGCATAGTCCACAATCGGATATGAAGCCCGGTAGTCATTTATCACGAGTTCTACCGCAACGTTCATGGGCTGGTGCTGTTCCCACATTATTAACACATGAAGCTTTAGAAACATTGTGTTGTCCAACAATGCATCCACAATGTTTACCGGGGCCGGAATTGGCGCCTCTGGAACGATTCTTGGGTTGTGTCTATATGCGGCGACAGCTTCAACGTTTCATCCAAAACGAAGCTTATGTAAGTTTTGCTATTATATAAAAATTTTGTGTTTTTTTAATGTGAAAATTAATTTCCAGCTAACGCCGATCCAAAATACCGAACCTGGTGTGATACATTTTAAAGTGTCCGAAGTTTTACAGTGTCGTATCGGTTTAAATTCGCAACATTTGCAAAGCTTACATCTGAAAATCAGTCCATTACCGGAACATAAAGATGTTTGGTCACAAGAAGAGCTACAAATTCTAGAGAAATTCTTTGATACACGTGCTGCCACACCTCCATACAAACCAACAGCAATGTTCACATTTTGTACGTTGCTCAATGTACCTGTTGAAGTACTCAAAGATTTCATACAGATCATGAAATTAGAATTGATGCCGGGCTTGGCACAACAACAAGGTATGCGTTGGTCTGTCCAATGGATGTTAAGAATACCACCATCAGCTACACCGATTGTGCCAACAGGAATGTCCGGAGTGCTCGTTTATAAAGCAAAAATTCTATTCTTTTTACAAATCACCAGAATCGGTGTACAATATCCAACAAATATGGAACCACCATCATTAGTATTACCATTGGTCTATGATATTAATACAAAAGTAACACAACTGGCTGAGAAACGTGAAGCTGGTACTGTACCAGGCATGGCAGCTGCCAGTCAACTATTAAAACATTTTGCACAATTCCCAACAAATGAATGTTCAATATTTCCGGCATTAAGGGAATTATTATTGAATCTGGTATTACCATCAGAACCACAACAACCAAGTCCAGCACCGGGCGGTGGAGGTGCAGGTGCTGGTGGTGTACAACAGATACAATCGCCGGCTATGCAGATGCCGCAAGGTGGCCAACCTGGTTATCCGGTTAATATGCCAATGGGTATGATGGGTCCTCAATAAACGTTCGTTCTTTATTTTATTTGATTCTTTTTTTTTTTGTAAATAAAATATATCAGTTATTGTGGAATAAAATAGTCTATTTAAACAAACATGAAGGTAGTATTTTATTGTTTTACAAAATTTTACAATATTTGTAAACAAATACTGGCCATTCTAATAACAATCAATTATGATTTGTGCATACTTTGAAAACTTTATCGTTTAAGTGCTCGTAAAAAGTTTATAAAAAATGTTTGAATCAATCTAATTTTTATTTTTATAAATCTGCTTTGAAGGCACAATCTTAAATAATACTGTTTTGATTTGTTGTAATATTAATTAATGTAAAAATTAATTATTATTAATTAATCGTAATTATTATTATAATAAATGGTAAACGTGATTAGTGAGATTTACAAATACAAACAATATAACAACAATAGATGCTTTCGTTGTACGACTAGATCATTTCTGCATTTCATGATGATATTGTTTTTTAATAATCACTTAAAATTGTTGATAGATTTCGATAAACAAAAAGCTAAGAATATTCCAATTAATTCCAATAGACCGAATCCTACAGCTACTCCAATAACTATATTCACATGTGACATGATCCAATTTAAAATAACCGTATAACAACCCTGTAAAAGAACATTAGAGAAAGAAATTAGTTAAAATAGACAACAATATTGAGGAAAAATACCAGATGTCTGACTTACGAATGATCAATGTTAGTAAATATTGATTTATAGTAGGCCAAATTTCGTATCGATTTTATGGTGTGATGACTTTACGATCCCTAGAATTTCTGTAATAATTCTAATAAAAGTTGTTAAAAGTAGTAGAGAAGCTTCAGATAGTTCTAATAAATTATTTGGTCAAACTATCTTTTCAAATTTTCTGTTAGAAACGGATTTATTAAGGGAAATAATAAAGGGATCAAAAAGTCAACATGCCTTAAAATCGATACGAAATTCGATCCACTATACGTGGTCGGTCAATGTTCCAATCAAATTGTCACCGACCACCTTAAATTAGATAGCCTGTATCAAGTAAAATACTCATATCAAATAACACGGTAGCTAACATTCAATTTTTTGCATTACATAATTAAAGAGGGAGAGTAACTGATGAATAATTGAAAGCATTCATGCACTAAAAAATATAAATTTTACTAGAAGTCTTGGGTGGTAATAGAGAGTGAGAGAGATCGAGAGAGATCTATTTAATTATGATCATTACAGAAGGCTCCACAGGTGTCATGAGACGAACTATAAACGTCCTCGAAAGAACGAAATGTATATAATATATGTCACACAAATAATGGGCTTCAGGCATTTGAACGAGAGAAACAGCGAGGTAGATAGAAAGGAGGCCCAAAGCCAAGGAGAGACGGAGAAGAAGGAACAGCAAGGTAGTGAAGTAAAAGCATCAACAGAGCTGAGGAGAGCGGAAGAGAAAGCGCTGGAGGGAGTGAGTGTTTTTTTATTTTTATAATTTATTACAGTTAGGACTAAGCATAATGGCCCCTCCATGCGAAGTAGCACAAAGTTGACCGCGGAAGGAGAATGTGGAGGGTTTACTCGCTCCGCTTCGTGCTACTTTTACTCGCCTTGGCTAACTTCGCACCGGAGGCGGTCTTTTGTACCCGAGTCAAAGGAAGACGAGGCAGTACGAAACGGAACGAGAAAACCCTCCACACTCTCTTGTTTCCTCGCAAGTAATTCAGTGTGTTTTGTAATTCCTAGAGAAAAGACTATTTTTAGAATTTTTTTATTACTTATTTTTTCACTTCAAACTGAAATCATGAGTGATTGGTCACAAGACCTTCAATTTCAATTTCTTGAGCTTCTTCAAACGAACCAGTAATTTGGAATCTCAGACAAAGATAAAAAGAAATAAACGACGCCTAGGATAGAATTGAAACGGAAATTGGAAAACCTATCAAAGAAATGAAAACTGCGCGGATATTATAGAAGAAGAGTGGCTTCAATTAAATCTGGAGCGTTGTCGGAGGACATTTATATGCTTATATGGTTTGGGCTCCAATTAATGGATGAGTTTTTTGGCTCCGTTTACAACTGTGGAGCTGTTAACAGTTCAGTGTCACTCGCCTCGTACAATTTCGGCGAAGTTACTTCGCGAGACTGGAAGGGCCATAAATGAGCAGACTCTTAGAAATTTGACACGTTAAAAATCGCACACAAAGGGCCGATTTTACTGATCTACTTGTTAAGTCGAGTACTCAGCAAGTGCGCATTCGCGTAAGTTTACACTTTTGCAGTTGGTAATTTCATTTCTATCGCACTTCTCTTTTACTGATCAACATTTACCTTCTTATAATACGAATTAACATCATTCGGTTGATTAACACATGATGGTACTACCGGTTGGAATTTACTTATATCATCTTCTAATAAACAACACGATTCTGGTATTATTTTACTACTATTAATGGCCCATTTCGATTTCTCATAATCTGTATAATTATCAACACCACAACATTTCAAATTTGCTTGTAAATGGTCCCACATTAATGTAACAGCATCCTTGTTATTAGCATCCGCATAATATTTCTCTATTGACGATTTCAATAGTTGTTTTGTCTGCTCTTCTGCCTAAATTGAAACAATAAAAAAAACATATTTATTTCTTAATTGAATCACACACTTTTGATTGTAAATAATTTTAAAAAAATACCTTTGATTTGTAAGCAACAGCCAAACATCCTACTGTTATTTCAAGAGCAAGTATGATTAAAAGACAGACTCCATACTAGAATTATAAAACTGTTTAGCAAAACGAATCAAACTAATAATTTAAAGGCGTACTGTACTCAAGAGGCATTGAGATTCTCTTAAGGCACCGCAATATCCAAGAAAACTGACAATAAACATAAATGCACCGAGAGCAATTAGAATATAAGAGCCTTGTTGGATAACAGCAGGTCGTGTGAGATCCTGCAAAAAAAAATACAATTCAAATTTTTATCTATTGCTAAATAAAAGAAAATAAGTTGATATTAATGCAGATCTGGCATAGGTTAATTGGTTGATTTGTTCAATTGACCCCTTTGGATATGAAATCATTTGCTAAAATAACATTACACTGTTAACTATTATGAATAATAAAAAATTAAAAAGATTCGATTTCCTTGATTATTATAGTTAAATATTTAAATGAAATCTATACCAGTCAACGACCGGAAATTCAATCTAGATATCCAGATATATCTAGCGGTTTAGACGACACGGAAAAACACGGAGTTTCTACGCCGTAAACTCTTTCATGGAGTTTTCACCGGACACCGATGGAGTTTTGACGGTCTTTAAGTGGTGGAGACGCAGAGTTTTGTGTGCAGTTACGACACGAGATTCTGGTGGAGTTTCCGTGGAGTATTCACAAGGAGTATTGTCGGTATTTCCGCAGATTATAAACGGAATGTTCATCGTGCAATCACGGAGTATTGCTAGTGTTTTGGCCGAGTTTTGCTGGTATTCTTAAGGGATCGTGTGAATACCGGCAATACTACACGGGAACTCCGGGCAAACACCGCCAGAATCTCGTGTCGTACACAAAACTTCGCGTTTCGACTGCTAAAACACCACCGAAACTCCATCGATATTCTGAGTTTCAGCCGAGTTTTTTTTTGCGTACCGACAAAACCGCTAGGGATATCCAAAAATTAATAATCTGATTCGATTGAACAATAATATTACTTCCTATTGTAAAGTTTTCTGTTAATGAATGTATTCAAAAAATAAACGAATATTACTTAATTGTTAATTTTGAATAGAAAACAGGAAGTATTACACACAATCAACTATAGGAAATTAATGAATCAACTATTACATGTTAATTAGGTATTATCAGGTAAATCGATCTTTATACAGGGTGTCTATCTTTTTTGCTCTTCAAATCGAGATTTGTATTCAAAAAGTGATCGCGTTCATGTAATGGTGAAATAAAGTCCTGTTAACGCTCTATTTTGAATATCAACAGCATCGAAATCGCGCAGGATATAATTACCGATTCCCTAAGGAGATACACCCTGTACGAAGTATACAACCGTATGGTACACAACATTATTAACTACCCTTGGAGTAGGTAGTGCAGGGGTCGCGATTGACTTGTTGATTAGTTGATATTTTTGCTGAAATAACGTCACCGGAGATTAACTAAAACTACTAATATTGCGAACACAGGTATTAATAAAACGAAGCTACCATATGCCAGTTCAGATAAATAGCGATCGCTCAAAATTGGCATAGTCTTTTTGGCCATTCCTGAAATAGAGCACTACACATCGATTGAACAATACAGATCCGCGTGATTGCTACTTTCTTACCGAAAAAATGAGTATAACATACCAAAAAAAAGGGGGGCTATTAGTATTTATGTTCAGTCCAAGAGATAAGTAGTTCCGTCGATAGCTTAGTGGCCAATAGTGCCTCAACGTCGAGAAAGCAAACAGGAGACCCGAATTCGAATATTTTTTTTACAGAAAATTATTATTGAAAAGGTCACAATTAATAATAATAATTCTTAAAAAAAAGAGTATTTGCGTTAAAGCCGCATTTATTTGTGTGGATCATCAAGTTATGTGAAATATTAACATTTATCCACCTCATTCTGGAATTCCGTCTGACCGGTTCCCCCCGAAGTTTTTTGAAAATCAATATCAAGCCGTAAAACATTCAACGAAACACAAAGACAATGGAAATGATCCCAAATAATTTAAAAAAAAGCGTCCGAAAATAAAAAGACAAAAGTTGGTAAAGAAGAATTAATAAATTAGAAAGTTTCGAATACACGAAATAAATTGTTTTTTTTTTTAACATCTACTACTATAGACGCCGTTTATTTAATAATAATATAATAATGCTTCATTGGGAGTGGATACTCATTGTAAAATACTAAAATAAGCATAGCAAAATGCATTGATAAAGAAAAATTAATTTCAGACGTCAGATTAAAATAGTGGAGGAACTGTCCTGTAGCACACGTGAATGAACACATTTTATCCACTAATGGATTTTAGTTAAATAGCCCCTGAGGTCGTATGGGGCAAATTGCCCGTTCATGGACACAATATATTATTGATTTATTCACACATGAATTTACTGTACGAGTGAATAAAAATAAAGCTAAACATGCCAAATAAAAAAGTAAAAACAGCGAATTCTGACTCGAAATCCAACAAAGTACTAATTCAGACTTAAGTAACAAAATTTGCGAACAATAGAACAAGTTGTAATATAAAAGAAGTAAAATCTATAATTTTTCGCCAAAAAGGGCAAAAAATTTTATTGAGCTAATACGCACATTTATAAAATCAACATTTTGTTAATCGAATTAGGGTGACTTCATCTGTCCAAGATTTTTGGATTTACAGAGAGCTACTTTTGAGGACAATTAATCGAAAATGTTTAGTCGACAATGCGGGGCAGAAGCAGTAACAAAACAAGAAAGGGAGTAAACCATGGTCATGTGGATATAATTCAGCTGAAACATGCTCAATTTCTTGTACATCCTTCTTGATGGAATTAAAGATATTAGCTTCTGTCACTCGCTGCGTACGCCCATGTACATAGGTAGAATAACCGGTCACAGGTGCTATCAATCCGACTGTAAATATCACCTTTCCTCATTAATATTACCTACACCGCATATTCTACATTCTAATGTGGCTAAATGCATATAAAAAAGACAGGTGATTATTTAACCTATGACCGCTTATCCTCCCCTATTAATATAATCATATAATAAAATTTAGCGATACCAGTATCCACATACAATAAGCCAAGCCTATTTTCCATACAAATCCTGTATGTATTTCTATAAAGAGCACAATCACTGGCTACCTGGAAGCCAAGAATTGCCGGTGGCGAAACGAGGGGGGCGCAACAGGGTCTGTTATGCCTCGAGTGCCACTAGCAGACGGACGCCAAATACTCTCAAAGACAGACAAGATTTTTCTAGAAAATTTCAATTGTAATTTTGATGGATTTGTGGGAAATGTATTTTAAATTAGTATTTAATCACTGTAACATAACATTTCAGAGGGAAAGGGTGCGCCAATAAAGTCTCGTGCTCCGGGCGCTAATTATATTCGCTACGCCACTGAGAATTCGAAGAAAGAGTGTTATGACGGTTACAGGCCTTAAAAAAGAATATAAATATAATACAATTATAATATTTAAAAGCTTCTAACACGGCCTCTTTGTGACACTAACAGCATTATCCGATTAAAATCCTTTGGAGTGGCATTTTTTCGATATTCGCATTAAAGAAAGTAGCTATTGTAGTAAAAACATTACTGATGTAGGGCATCAAGTGATGTTTACTTGAACTTGAGCCGGAAACGAGTGAAACTGTTTATATTGTATGTTTGAGACAATCCAAAAAGATTGAATCGAAATTAATTACTTTTGCTTAATTAATATTTAATTAGAAATAGAACATATTATTTCTATCATCTGTGTGTGCTCACGTCACGAATGCTTAATAGAGCAATTATTAATAACGATGACGGAGAAGGCATTACGTAATCGATTTGAATACTATTCCAATTAACATAGTTCTATATCAACAAATAACACGATTCGCATTAAAAAGATCGTGTTATAAACGGGTTAAAAGCGACTACTAAAGAAAAAAGACAAAGGCACTGTTTTTTATTACTATTAGAAAACAAAAAATCATTGATGAGAAATTGATTTATTTCCCCGAACACTTGAAAAAAAAAGAATTGTCCAGATATTTGATTAAAATCGAAGATAATGCACTGTGGTGTATTTTAGGGTCAGTGAACTGAATAATTCAATATTTTATTAGAACTAGGGGGTTGTATATTAGAAGAATCATCAATTTTTTATGTATATATACCGGGAGACTCACTATAAATGGTACAATAATTAAGAGTACTATAATTATCGTTTGATTACAATTCGATTCTCAGCTTATATAAAATTTATATGATCTATTTCCTTATAAGAGTAACGACGAACCTGTTAAATTACCTCATGTTATATATAATCAAACTGCATAAATGTATGAAATTGCAAAATCGTATTACATAAAGCACAATCTGTTGCATTGTTGTTGATAATTAAAATAATTAATCGATATAAACAACAACAATACTAAGTATTTAAAACAAATAAAATAAATGTTGTATTTATCGAAGCATTACATTAAATTTTAATTATTTTTGTTTAATTTGCCGTACCACAAAAAAAGCGAAAGTATATTCTTAATTTTATTGTTATAGCTTCTATTATTGTTAAAATAGAAATAAATAATTACCTCTAAGCTATCATTAGGTACAATCTTACTGAGGCCAATAAACGAATTCTTATCAACAGCTAGCCATATACCAACGCCCAATATAAGAGAGCCTGCTAACTGTAAAAAAAAAACAAATAATAGAAATTTAATTTAAATGCTCATTTAAATTGAAACAATAGCTAATTTACACAATTTTGTTATACACAGCATGTCCCAGTGAGTGTATAACGAATCAGTCGAATAAAATCTTTAACTTTCGAATTAATCGATGTTAAAAAAACATAGTGGAAACAATAAGGATAAATAAAAAACTGGGTTATTATAATGCAAGATTGTCAATATTCATTGCATGTCAACGAAAGTATTCTAATTATTAGGCATTTATGTTCACAGTGTATTGTGCATTATTTTCCGACACGATCAACAATTGTTAGATATCAGAACTCACAAAAATTGACATTCTTTAAAGTAAAAGTAGTCTACCATCTGCAGTTAATACAATCCAAGAGTGATAGTTTTGAGAAATCGATGCATTTTGTTATTTAAATTAAAACATACGGGGACGGCAGACGAAACATGAGTATCAACGCTATCGATTGTTATCGTGAGTTAAAAAGAGGCAAGGAAAAGTTGTACGGTGCGGCAAAATCGACTAAGCAGTTTCGGGTCTGCCTTCTCGGAAAAATAATAGTAATAAAAAATATCCTTCAGAGTTAAAAATTCAAAGGGTGATGTCAGATGGCCTGTTCCGTCACCAAATTTGAGTACTTGTGTTGAGGACATCCCGTTTAAACATCGCCATCGCACCTTGCCTAAGGTAGCGGATTATTGAAGATATACAGGCGTCCCAGCTAAGTGTTCCACCTCAAATATCTCGTTTGTTTGCGAATTGAAGTGGAAAAGTATCTAAAGAAATTAGACTTCCATTGATCGTCACGATTTTCTTTCTACAATTTTAACGTACGGTTTTTTCATCAATGAATAGGTTATTGATCCCTGGGAAGTTCTATTTTTTTTGAGCAGCAAATGAGAAGTTTTTAAAATAAAAATATTATTTTCATATCAAATTCATTCGCTGTATTCATTGTAGATAATTGGTTTCCTAATAGCGAGTAATTTTCGAGACCTTATATGACGTTCTGGCATTTCCAAAATAGCTAGAACGAAAATCGTATCGGTCAATTGAAGTATAGACATTGTAGTCTAATTTTTTTAGACACTTTTCCATTTCAATTCACAAACAAAGGAGATATTTGAGGTGGAACACTTAGCTGGGACATTCTATGTATATGTGAATTAGCTGTTCAAAGCTCCAGAGTAAGCAGAGCTCGTCTGCAAAAGTGCTTTACTAACGTCCACCATCTTGAATGAAGGTAAAAGTCTTGAATTTCAAGAATAAAAACATTTTTCCCGTAAATTTCCGCATTTCTCAAAACTGCCGCATCCTGTATAAGGAAAAATCTATATAAGTTGATTTCACAACAGACAATCTTTAAAATATAAAGAGAGATCTTTCTTGCTAAAAGCTAGTTATATCATAAATGGATCGGAAAAGGATGAACCAAGAAAGGGCAGTTTCACAGGTTAAACACAATTTAATATTGACTAAAATGTAGGCCCGGGCCGAAACCACAGTGAACAAGCAGCTGTCTGGAACGGCGTCATTCTAGGGGCGGCATTTTTAGCGCGTCTTAGGCTAGATTTTGCGTTAAGCACTTTGTTGAGAATATTCTGACTTTGATAAGACGGGCGCCAAAAATAAGTTTGCCTGAAGTGCCGAAAAAGCTTGGGCCAGCTGTGCCAAAATGTGCTGAGATTTTTGATAGAATCGATTTTTCTGTAACTACAAAAACTTTGTAAAATATTGACTGTCCAGAAACTTCATCGAAGACAACGCCTAACTATCTCGTTGAAGTGTACCTAAGACTGCAAATCAGTAAATGTTGTCTTGCAACTACTCTTGTCCAAAGCAAAATATTTAATGTCTCATAAGAAGCAAAGAAACGATTATCTAACCAGTTCTTTGCTTCTTATGAGCAGCCACTTATCTCATTGTCAGACTTTTTCATGGGTTGTAGATGCTAGACAGGGGCGGACTGGCAATCACAGCTTAACCCACGTTCTACACAATGATGATGATAAAAAAGGCTTTGAGAAAACAAACTTTCTGGGAGAAGAACTACGGCCCATCGGACGATTGCCCGATCATACTTATGGCCAGTCTGCCCCTGACGCTAGAGCACGCTTCGCCAAAATAGCCGAAGAGCCCGTTCTGATCGTAAGCTTCAATTTGGAGATTCATTAGTCGATTTTGTTGTCCCTAAGACAACAATCTATGAGGGCCGACAAGAGGAAATAGAGTTTAGCGATCTTTGCTCTAATTCTATACCTGTAGACATACTTCAATAATTCCACCCACTTTATAGAGTTATAAAGAATAATTACTGATAAATTATTAAATGCTTCGTGTAACACAAATTGTACCAAACATCGATTGTTCTAGAGAAATACTTACGAAAGTAATAAAGTTGAAGAAGCAAAGGATATACTTCGCTAAACACGAACTACAATCGTACACCATTTTGTATTATTAACCAAAAGGACGATCTGTAACAAAATCGAACATAAGAAGAAAATCAGACAAGTTGTCATCAAATGACTTATTAATTGAAAGAACACAATACCAAAATATTTCCACAAAAAAAAACAACTTTGACTTGTGTCAATTATGAAGCAATTTCGATCGATTTAAAAATTAGTGAGCCGTGTCAAATTTCGTTCAGTATAAATTATTATCTATGGTATAAATAATTAAATATTATTTATGTATTGATAAACATAAAACAATAAATATTGGAACAATACCATATATCAATGTTGGGAAATTACGTACATGAAGGTAATAATTTACATGTCGATATTTTCCACAAATTTGGAAATCTTCCACTTTCTGTTGATTGAAACTTTCACTCTCATTATTTAACTTTTATAAATTTATTGTAATCTTATTTCTGTCTATAATTTTATAGTTTTAATTCCGAACGAAAGTGTGACTCTTAGATTTTTAAATCATATAATCGTCAAAAATTGTAATGCACAACTTGACTTGGTAATCTTCGCAAAGGCAAGTCAAGTCGAATTTGGTCGACTGTACGTGTAGTCGTTGAAGAATGCGTTTCTTTCGCCTGCACCAATATAAGAGAGGAACGCATCTCAACCAACTATTCGGATGCTGTTGGTTGAAGATAAATGGAGCAGGTGTTTCGAACAGTTACCTGTCCATAGCTATCATTATCGAATAATAAAGAACCGAAATATCAACACGAAAAAAAATATCACGTAATTATTTGGAATATTTGTGATTTTCTTTACAAAAAATTTAAAAATTTCTTACCGTAAGAGCTGTTTCATTCGAAAGTAAACAGAAAATAGAGACGAAAATAAAACGCACAGACACGATTAACTCACAATAATGAACTGTTGAATAAGTAAAAAGAAAGAAAACCAAAACATTCAACACTAAATCAAGAACAAATGTTTTATTATAAACTGTTTCAAACTATTTAAATTGAGCGTAGATAACTGAGAATCAACAGAGACCATACAACAGTTGTTATTCTATTGAGAGTCTTTGGGGGAATGTCGTATTGAAATCAGTAAAATAGGCAGTTGGTCGTCAGATATTAAACTGCGCTTGCACTACATGCACCTTATACTCTACTAAACAAAACAATGAAAGTGTTGTCACAAATGCGACACCCGAAATAAATTAATTTCAATTAGGGAATTTCTCCTGTTAATAACAGTAACATTTAAATTTCGCGCCAACGCCAACCAATCAGAATCTAAAACTACTGGAATCTGTAATATGATTGGTTGAGAGTTTACGCACAATTTTAACGCACTCTAATCTACCCACATATTGAAAATACGGATTATTAGCAATAACGCAAGAACTATAATTTACTAAAAACTGCTTTGATTGCCATAATATTTGCTTAAAAGATTTGTTGTTACGAGAATAAACAGAAAAATTTAAATTTGGTGCCACAAAGCGGCCGGTGATTGGTCGAATATAGTGCAAAATTTGAATTGATTCAAACCGCCCTCTAAAAATACTGTGCATAGGGAGATATTATATCGAGATGTGATTGGACGACTGCTAAATTTTACGCTACTAAATCGCCAATCAGAAGACGCAATTACTCGAATCTTTTCGAATTTTCAAAATTCAAATTCACTCAGACCCTTTCAGTGTAATTTATCAATTAAAATTACAAATGTTAACATTTTTGGTCAGATTTTGAAATTATTAACAATCAGAGAATAGCAGTAATTTAAATTTCGCGCTATAAGACAACCAATCAGAATTAGTTGAAATATTTTCGAAATTCAAACGTCTCGTTCAATCTAAACACTAGAATTGACTACGATAGAATTTAAATTGACCTTACTTTTTATCAAAATAATTCAATAATTGTCGGGACTAAACAATGGATGGCTTAGTATTTATAATTAAATAATTGATTCAAGTTTAGATTTCGCGCTACAATATGACCAATCAAACCAAACGAATTCCTGAATCTGTAAGACGATTGGTTGAAAAAGGCGTAGAATTTAAATTTACATAAATGTTGAGTTATTTAATGCAATGAACGCAATTAGATATTTCTTTTACGTCCTGATTAATTAAAGAAACTAATAATTAAAACCATATATTGAAACAATAATTGATCAGTTTATATTTTGCGCCACAATCCGACCAATAACAATCCCTGACTTCTGCTTGTACAGGATTGGTCGAAAGAAGCGCAAAATTTAAATTGTTGATAACCGCAATAAAGTATATTTTAAATAATAAACGATTATTCTCGGATTAATAATATTTTAATGCCTGGTATAAGTCGAAATTTTTTAATAAATCAGTCAATAGGCTTATTGGATTAATTAAAGTCGAATAGTCTGAATTCGATTGATAGACTATAATCGGATCACAAAACAAACAAAAATCCGGTCCTGATCTACACACTAAATTTTTAACAATTTTCAACCTTATCATCACTAAATTTACGAACTATAATTCCATGAAATTCACATCTAATTGACAAGTGAAAAAAATAAAGTTAGGTTAGAATTAATGTGTGTTAGTGACTTGTGAACATTGTCTCAAAGTTAAGCCCCCTTTTTAAATCATTTTCGCTACAATAAACAATGGAAAACCACAATAAAGACTTAAAAATAGATCCGGACTATCAGAGTTATAAATCGGCACTTGAATTAAATGAAGAAGAAGGTGGGTAATTTGGTGTTAATCAAACGTTAATTGAATAAGTACGATTTTTTTTCCTTAGAGAAGAATACGAAATTAAAACGAATCCGTAAGATAATTGAAGAGGAATACGATAGAGAGATTGCTAATAAATTAGAACAAACCAAACAGATAACGATACAAATATGTAAAGTACGGAAATTATTGGATTTAGTGCGGAATGTATCGGTAAAACAATATTATAATAAAAAAGAATTGGAATACAACGATGAGGAACCAATAAATTCGGATATAATTGCAGCACCTGATAAACAGAACCGTATACATCCGGCTATTAAGAAACTATTAGGCAATAATGCACAGAATTTGGATAGTTTGTATATGAAGAATAAACGTAAAAGACGCAACACAAGTAGTAGAAATTATGAGGCGAATAAGGAGAAAATTAATAGCTCGCCGAAGACAAAAATTTGTAAATTAGACGATGAGCCTGTTCTAACAACAACAGTAAACGATGAACGGATCAATCATAACGATATAAAAATCAAACCGGAACGGATAGAGACAATCAAGAAACGCAATAAAATTAAAAGACGTATTGTTATTGGGAATTTATCGAAAGGTATAACATCCATGGAGGATTCGAAATTGACACGTAAATGGATGGTGTATGTACAAGGACCGAAAGACCATGAAAATGTCTCTGATTTTATTGAGAAAGTTATCTTTTATTTACATCCATCGTATAAACCGTATGATGTTGTGGAAGTGGTGTAATTAATGCAAACATTTAGGAATTATTTCGTTTTTCTAATTAATTTTTTTTCTTGTTGATTTAAAATTATAGTCGGCATCCGATTCATCTGCAACGGCCAGGATGGGGCGAATTTAAAATTAAATTAGAGATATTTTTTAAAAACAAACTAAACAAACCCGTTATATTGGAGCATGATTTGAAGTTCAAAGATCATATTTTCAATGGTAGAGAAACTTTAGGTAATTCTATTTTATTAATACTATTTCGAAACGGTTAAATGATTATCATTGTATTAGATTATGTTTATTATGTAGCGCATCAAGTCTTCTTAAACCCTATATCTAGACATTTACAGTATTGGCATTTTATCTAGGCTAGGAATTCTTAATCTAGAGTATACTTTTTCAACACACTATCGGCGAGTAACGCCATGCGCCTGACTCACACGTCTAGCGTGCGAAAATTAGTGAAGTATGAAAAAAGTGCACTATTTAGAAACTAATAGTAGGATTTCAATTAAATTTCGCAAATGGGTAAAGTAAATTCATTGAGCAAAGAGTTACTAGATTTGACAGATGTCTCGTTAAACAAAATAAGTAAGATTGTAACCAAAGATATGAAAACACAAAGAATTAAATCCCTAAAAATATCCCTATATTCAAGGGTACCAACTTAAATCTAGGAAACCCTTTGGTCGTATTTCAAAGATATAGATGAAATTAAAAAAATAATAATAAATTTGTTTGAAATAATCGCGACTCAGCACTTTAGAAACTTAACCCTGTCTTTAACATGAGATCCATTTTGCACATGGTAACGATTCGTTTCTTCTACCATGTATTGAAACCGATCATCCCCTATAAACAACTTTATAATATCGTTAATATTTTCGCCATTATTAGGTAATATACGAACACCAGAATTGCCCATAAACAGCTCAATATTAGATAGATTATCAGTATCAGACCACTGCTATTTCTTCATGTTCACTTTCAGACTCGCTCAATTGTAACGGAAGTACCCGATTTTTTGTACGTACAAACAAATATTTCGTCGTTACCCGAATGTGCTGATAAATTATCGACGAGCACGTCATTGTCACTGTCGTAGTTTTCAAAATCAAAAAAAAAGGAAACCGTTAAATCGCTCAAATTTGTTAGAAAAATTTCAATAAACAGTAGAGTGTTACGATAAGACTGAACGATTAAAAAGAGCAAGGCAGGGATCTGCGGTATGCCAAAACTACCTGAAGATTGCTTACAAAGAGTTGTGCAAAACAAAATATTCATTAAATAAAAAAAAACAAGCATTGGTAAGCTTTACATACACTTAACGTACGTTCTACATAAAAGGTATTAATACCTGACCCGCCGATCGGCGCCAATCTGTGGAAAAGATATGAATACCCGTTCCTGCCGACAGTGTTATGATTTGTTGAGTTGACTTTATTTTTGGTCGTATAAAAAAAATTGGCAATGCGTCCAAATATTTTCAAGGGGCTCATAGAAGAAAAGTTCAGAATCCCTGGTCTAAGGACTTGAGGATAAATCTCAAGGAGAATCCGTTCTCAGAGCTGGTAGAAGATTAAGGAGAAAATAGATTAGTACACATTACTGTGTGGGCCAGATGTTTTGCAGTTTTGTTTAGCACAAGGGCCGTCGTAATCGAATCGGCTAATTAATAATCTTCATTTTTTGAATATTACAAAGCGAAATTCGCATTAAAAGCAATATCTGTTGTATAAGAGAGTAATCGAACGACAAATAGGCAATTTCTTATGGTTTGATAATACCAGAGACGGATTTACGATGTGACTAATGAAGCTCTAGCCCGATCCAAGGGGAGAGCTTAGTCAACTACAGTCTTCAATGATACCAAATAATGTCTGTAATTTTATTTTCGATTTTTTCTCCTTTAAGAATAGGGTCTTAAAATAATTAGCCTTAGGCTTCCACTTAACCGATAGTAGACCAATAGACCGGAATTGGTGAAACTTGTCCCTGATGATGTTTATTCGTTTTAATGGAAATTTTCAAACTGGTTGGGGGGCGTCCATAAATTATGTGAGGCGTTTTTGACGATTTTCTGATTCCTCCTCCCCTTCTGGTGAGATGTCGTGAGGTGTGACTCGACCCGCTACACCCCGCCTTAATCTCAATTTTGCAAAATTTCTATTTTTTATTTAATACTAGTTAAGACTAGTATTTAAGATTGCTTATTCGTAAAATACTTAAATGCCTAAATTAACCCTTTGCGTGCGCTGCTATTACTCGGCTCATACGCTACAACATACGTTTGGCCGCCCTACGGCGCCTAAACAATCGAAGCGCTACTGTGCTGCTTTGCGACGTTCGGATAACGACGATAAATCGTCCCCTTTCTGGGTATATCTCGTATCTACAAAATCGTAATTTTTCAGGAATCAATAAAAACTGTTTTTAATATCAAAAATACATAAACATTAATAATAAATATCAAATTCAGACTCTTTTCGTGTCAATTTATAAAAATCAACGAAAATTTCATGATTCACATTGGCAATCAAGAGCTGATGATGATTTCTGTGGATGATTTTACGTAGATACGAGTTTTTGCTATAAACTTTTATGTAGATACGAGGTTATAATTTAGAAAATATATACTTAACATCATTAAAAGAGATTTTTTGACACAAAACTTATCTACCAGTTTATTATTAGAAAGTTATACCAGTAAGCAATGCGTTAGCGGCGCCACGTAAACAATTTCTGCGGTGTTTAAATCAGAGGGTGTAGATACGAGCTGAATAAAGACCTCTAAAAAAATTTCTGTTGTCATTCTGCACATTTTAAGTTGTTTTACACTAAATTAGAGTACTCATCGATGTTTTCTACTAAAAATCTCAATTTCGCAAAAAATGTAGTTACGAGCTATACCCAGAAAGGGGACGAAATATTATTGTGTCAGATGTTACCACATTTTAGTCAAGACGCATGTTTTACTTTAACTTAAAGGTCAATTTATACGGGGACAGTAACTTAAGGAAGTAACTAAAACTAGCCACTTACTTTGTGTAAAAGTTTGATTTAGTACTAAAGCACTTCTCTTTAGTACTAAATCAAACGTTTACACAATGCAAGTGGCTAAATTCAGTAACTTGCTTTAGTTACTGTCCCCGAGTAAATTCACCTTAATCCAATCTTTTCGAAATTTTACACTGTTTTTTGCTGTGAAAAAAATTACGTGATATTTGCCGAGACCCCCCATCCCCACGTGAGATTGGGTGAGATTCGACTCGACCCCCTCCCCCATAAATACCTCATGTAATTTAAGCACGCCCCCTTGGCTTAGTTGACAATTAATCATCGCTTGATGCCCTACATAATTACGAATATATTATTTATTTATTACGATAATTTACAAAATAATGGTTTGCTTGATGATTTCAGGTAGTGAAACAATTGTTGATTTGTATTTATATGAAAATATTCAACATACTCAAACGAATGATTCAATAAAAGATGAATCAACTAGTTACGAACATGATTATTGTCATGGTGATGATATAAAACAAGAGACTGATGTTAGAGGTTTAAATCCAAATAGTTTCTCAATAGATCATGATTATAGTTTACCACCATCACAACAAAATAGTCCAATTAAACAAAAACCAATTAATAATTATGCAATTTTTAATGATAATGATAATGAATTGATTTACGGTTTAAATCAATCATATTTAGATCCACCAAAAGATTATCAAGTTAATAATTTACAAACAGAGAAAATTCTAATACCGTTAAATGAATTAAATGATTTCTTACAAGTCCATCAGAAAGATATACAATTTAATAATAAAACGAAAATTATTATTTTTGGTAAACGTATTGATCATAATTTTATCAAATCACCAATTATAAATGATGGTAATAATATTAAAAAATATCTATTTAATGCAAACATTTATAATAAATTCAAAACGACGGGTCAAGCATTACCGTATCTATTCAAACGATTGCCTTTAATCACAGAATTAGCAAATAATACAAATTACAAACGCTTATTTCCATTTACTGCCTCAACATTAGATGAATACAATAGTTGGAATATTGGAAAAAAACGTAGTGCTGAGGTGAATTTTAGTGATGTAAAGCAATTATAGCAAATTTTCCAAATTGTATTTTGTTATTTTTAGTGGAGTCTGGCACGAACGATTAGAAGTTTGTTGCGTCGCAATAATATTTCTGATAGTGAGAAATGGTCAACGAAAACAATACTGATGTATGGTCGATCTCATTGCTACATACCGTCCAATAATTTTAATTTATTCTATAGAGATTCAAATGAGAAACAATTATTATTGTCGTGTTTCATCAATTGTAATCGTAATGTACAAATGCAAAACGATAATTGTAAAATTAAAGAGGCTGATGTAGATATTGATGTAGATTCAAACATAGGTAAATTCCGTTTTGTTTTAAACTATAAAAAATTTTTGATACTGATCGGGATTCGAACCCGTATCTCATATAGTCGAAACGGTTCAGAATGGAGTTCGAGTCTCGATTCGTGCGTTGCATTTTTTTTTAAACTTAAAATTAATTGTGGTTTATTTAAAGATACAAAGGAGTCTTCTCTTAAACGCAATACGGATTATGTTGATATATCCGATCCAGAATTGAGACATCAATGTTCATACATAAGAGAAACAGCATTGGATTGTAATGTTGTATTGAAAAATGAAGAATTATGTGATGGTATTGTAATGAATTGTGCTGAACGTATGATTTTAGAAGCTGTCAAATGTCTAGCTGATAGTCTAATACGTAGGGCACACAATTATAAGATTTGTCATATGAAATTCGGGTAAAATTCTATATTTCTTTTTATTATTTGTATAATTGGTGGATTATTGAAAATTCTAGATGTAAAGGGGGTTATGTGAATTTAGATGATGTTCAAGGTGTTATCGATGAACGACCTGAAATGCTGGCCATAACACAATTCAAAAATAAAAGAAGAGTACTGGAGAAGTACTTTTAATTTATTTCTTCCTCTCTCTCTCTCGAAACAAAAAGACATATTGTGTTTGAGAATAATCATGTGATAAATATATTTTTTTATATAATTGGATACGTTTTTATCAAACATCACTTGTACGAGAAATGATAATAAAATGAAAAGTTTTGCGATACGTTCATCTTAATTGTAGTTTTATTACAGTGGACCTCAAATTGTCGGTCGGTGCAAAAAGACAGATCAAAACGTTGACATTTTGGAATGAGTGAAGAAAGCTTCGAAATATCTTCTGCGGATCTACGGGGAAGAAGATTGACGAGCTCTGATCTAATCGGAACTGATACTAATCTTGCCAACTGGAAGGGCAGATCTCTCAAATAAGGATTTCGAACCCTTATTTTTTCGTTCCGGTTTCGATTTAATCAGTAAAACGTATATCGGTTTGGTTTTGGTTTTCATTCCGTAAAAGAGTGAAAGCAAAATAATTAAAAATTAAGGTAAATTTAACCCCAATTTTTGATCCTAAAAGAAGCTTTTATTTCTCCTCTTTAAATTAGGCTTAAGACCCACAGTAAGATATGGCATGTGCCATGAACAAGTTTAACTTTACATTTTTCAACACTTATTTATAACTCCCTCATCCATATTTATTAAAAAAAAAACAACATCACTATAAGTGGAATATTTTTGCTCGTTAGTCAAAGGGGATATTTATCATATTTATAGATAAATTAGTGCACTAACCTTTAGCACAGCTTCAATCCATTGTATTCTGACACTGAAGCACTGTTACACTTTTAAAATGGCTCAATTTTCCAAAATATAAACGCGCCTCTACAGTAACCGAGAATCAACTGATTAAAACTAAATAATAAACGACAACGATGTTAAGTAATCATATTCACATTCTTTTCTATATTATCGCAAATTATAAAACATTCCGGACATATATGTTGATTGTAATATAATAATTTTTCAAAATATTCGGAAGTATTCAAAATTAGTGAACGATTAATTCGAATTTTCGCGCGTTCTTACCAGCGATCACGTAACAGAGAAGTGCAATTTTATTTTTTTTTAACTAAAACAAATGATGCTAACCGTGTACTAATTTTAAAATACAATGTAAATGGTTTTGATGGTTTTTATTACAAGAATAATGTAATAGAGTGGCTGCGATTTTTTTCAATTGATAAATTTAATTTAGGATTAAATGAAGATGCGTCAGATTACACGCTAGAGTTGCGCTTCTCGCACTCTCTGCTCTACGAAGTTCTGCACCTTACTGTTAGATGTCTCTTTTAGTGGCTTCTACAGGTTTCTTATCCTGCGAGAGTTGCCAAATTAGGATATTTTCCCCAAAATTTGGGGCGATTTCAAGACATTGGGGAAATCTTTGGGGAATAAAATGTATGGGGGAATTTTTGGGGAAATTGAAACATTTGGGAGGATTTGTGCGGATTTAAAGTGCTAAATTATATAAGTATATATAATTAATTAAGTCGAAATATTTACTTATTAGTTATTAAACGTTCGACCATAGAAACTGAAGCATCTGATATTTATAATGCACTTTCGGTAACACTTTGAAATATACTCTGTCCAAAAATTAAATGTAAAATTTCAAATTGCAGATGATAGGTTGTAGGCAACTTAATGTTTGAAAAGTTCCTAACTTTTACATGTTGACATGAAAGAAAAAGAATATTATATTGTGGCACTCCTGTTTGAATAAAACCCTACGCATTTGTTTACATAATTTGGTGGTAATTTTTTTTATATTCACCCTCAAATTCGATATTTTATATTTCTGTAGAGACTGTAAAATCCTTTCGAATCAATTTTCAGTTTAATACAATAAATTTTGGGCTCTTAATAGAGGGAGTACTTTTCATTGCGTAGGTTATCTGCGTTTCTGTCATTTGAAATTTTATACTTAATTTTTGGACAGAGTATACACTTCAAATTTGTCTTAGAGAGTATTTGGCGCCCCTCTATGAATAGCACCCGGGTCGTGGTAGATTCTCTTGCACCCCTTCGCTTCGCCACTGATTTTAAATTTGGGGGATGTCAGCTTCAATTTCCGGGGAATTTTAGGTTCAGACTTGGGAATTTAGAAAATTGCATCTGGCAACCCTGTATCCTGCTTTCTACTGTGACAGACGTAAATTTAAATTGAGGTTATGTTGTGAACCTTCCAGATTTTTTAAGAAATTAATTATTGAGGAGTGTTGAAATTCTATTCAATGATGTCATCAAATTCTGCAACAGTAAGTGTACGATTTTTATTCGTTTCAGGAAATAAATCTTTTTTATATTTGAAATTACAGCCGGGCAGTGTACAAGAGTACACAATCAAAGTCCCAAAAAATGTTAATAAACGTTATCATGTGATGCGTTTTAATGGTAATTTACAAGTTGACATTGGTAAATGGACGCAAGTGAAGATGGAACGCGAAAACAATCAGCGAGAATACAAGGGAATGGAAGAGGAACAACCAAAGTAAAAACGATTCCTAATCGTCCCGTAATACATAAACGGATTGTTTGTAATTATTGTTGATAGATTTGGGGCCGGTTCGGAATTCGGTAGAGAAGCAAAAGAGGAGGCGCGTCGTAAAAAACTAGGAATCGTTGCTAGAAAATATCGAGCTGACGATCAACCATGGATCCTAAAATCGTACGGCAGTACAGTAAAGAAATTCAAAGGTATCCGTGAAGGTGGTGTATCGGAGAATGCAGCCTATTATGTATTTACACATGCTGCTGATGGTGCCATTGAAGCGTTCCCATTACAAGAATGGTACAAATTCCAACCAGTTCAACGGTATAAAGCATTAACCGCTGAAGAAGCCGAACAGGAATTCAATAAACGCAACAAACATTTGAATTATTTCTCGTTAATGTTACGGAAACGTTTGAAAGGCGATGAAGAAGGTGAATTGGAGGAGGGTGAAGAGAAGGCCAAGAAGTCGTCATCGAAGAAATCGAAAGAATTGAAAATCTCCGATATGGATGAATGGATGGATAGTTCCGATAATGAGTCGGATGATGAGAATGAGAACAAAGAGGAAGAGGAGGAGAAAGCAGAAAAGAAGAAGAAGGCAAAAAAGAGTAAGTTTAAACGATAATTAATGATAAAAGATTTAATTCGTGTAATTGAAGACGATCCAAAGAAGAAGAAACGCGATACTGATATGGAAGCCTTCGAGGATTCGGATGATGGTGATGGTGAAGGCCGTGAATTGGATTATATCAGTGATAGTAGTGAGAGTGAACCGGAAAATGCGAATCTCGAAAGTGTCGCTGAAGAGAAAGCATTACGTAAACTATTAACATCCGATGAGGATAGTGATGAAGATTCAGACAAATCTGATAAAGAACAAAGTAATGAAGATGATGAGAATAAAGATAAAACGAATGATAAAACCGACGAGACTGATGATAAAGATAAAAAGAAGAAAAATAAAAAGAAACAAAAAGATACGAAAAAAGATACAAAGAAAGAGAAGGAATCAAATAGTGATTTCAGTTCGGATAGTAGTACAGATGAGGATACGAAAAAGAAGAAATCCGATAAGAAAACAACCAAAAAAGATGAAATGGAGCCGAGCAGTACGAATAGTTCACGATCAGCCACACCAACCGATAATAAAAGGAAGATAATTAATGATGCTTTAGCTGGACCATCAACGAAAAAATCTAAATTGGACCTACCCAACTATATAATGGGATCGAGGTTTGTAAAAAAAAATTATATTGCACAAATATTTATTAATAATTAAATTTTGTTTGTACAGTGAATCGGGTATTACGGAAGATGCTGTACGGAAATATTTAATGAGGAAACCGATGACCACAACGGAATTATTACAGAAATTCAAATCGAAGAAAACTGGCTTGAGCAGCGAACAATTGGTCAATATAATGACGCAAATATTGAAAAAGATTAATCCTGTTAAACAAACACTTAAAGGCAAAATGTATTTATCGATAAAATCGTAATTTGAATAAATTAATTTTTCCTATATTAATTAAGAGTAATTATTTTAATATAACTAGAATTTGATTACTCCAGAAAAAAACTTATCCACTTGTTATCGATTTTGGAACGGCATTATAAGTGTGTATGTTGAAGGGATTTAGAGAAATAAATGAAATTAGGCCGCTTAGAGTTTCCTGTATTCGTGAACGTAACAAAAATCACGCTCCTCAAACTACAATCGTTCATGCTTGTTGTTGATCAAGACCGATAAGTGGCTCTTACGTAAATACAAACTGTATAAAAGTAGGCAAAATAACAAAAAAAGAATGGTCCCAATTTCTAAAAAAAAATATATATATAGACGGATGTATTATAAGGGATAATGAAAATCATCACGCAACTAATTTCCCCCTTTAAAATTGAGTACAAGAAAGCAATATGGGAATGTAAAGTTTTAACAAACTTTAATCAATTCCAAATACAGTATTCGTAAAACTTTTATGTTTTATAATATGCATAATTTTATAGAAAAGTTTGTGAAAAACACTGCTCTAAAGTTTCTTTTGATGTACCTGTCTGTTAATTAATAAAAACCGTTGCTTGTTTTTTTACAAAGTTTCATATTAAAAAATTCAGTAATTGTCCTAATGAACTTTAGTTTCTTTGTTTTTTTTTTTCCGCTTTTCGTTAATTTTTTTCTATTGTTTTGTTAATTTCATGAAAAATTACAACATCAAGCTTGAACCTGGCATGTATCTCACAAAGATCGCTGGGATTAATTTTAGACGGAAAGGATTATTAATTCGACGTGTCGGATTATAAGAGCCTTCCATTCTATCCAATTTTGACTAAAATTGAAACAACTTGATTTCAATGTAATTAATTTATAAAATCGTCATTTCTAAAAACGGATTTTGTTATTATGAAAATCGGAGACATTCATTTTAAATGAAAAATGTACGCTTCTAACAGTTTCTTTCTATTGTAAAATCGTTGAGAAATTTCAGCTTTACTATTTCGATCCTTTCAACTAGGGAAATAGATGAAAAAGTGTGTACGTGACGAGAATTTCGTTGTATAATTGTTAAGAATCAGAATTAAACAAATGTTTGTGTTCAGGCGAGATTATTTTGAGAGTTGTATGTTGACAACAAAGATGTAGCTTAATTATCAACTTTTGCATTAGCTCTTTTCACGAGAAACTATTCTTATGTAAAAAGTTACTCCAAATTTCGAACATTTTTGGTTAACTAAAAAATAATAAGTTGTCGTTTTCAAATTTAGATAAAAGGGAAAGGGCAAAAGATAAAAATTCGATTTTTAGCGTTCATTTTGGTTTCAATAGCAGACAGTCTAAGGTCAAAACTGATAGATTTCGAAAAGCGTCTACAGCAAAGAGCATAATAATCAATATTCGGTCGCGAGGATGGGTCTTTTATTGCAGATAATATTGAATCATTGATTCGCAGCCCATCGGCGCTACAATTTTTAGATTGTCTTTATGAAGAAAACGAAAAGAACTCTACTAGAGCTCTTACAAGAAAATTATTCTCTACTTTGCTCATTTATATTGTCCTAAACTGATAATATGTATTCAAAATAGACAACTATTCGAAACGGAAAAGTTCAGGTAGGAGAAGGAGGGGCAAAGTGGGCCCCTTCAAATTTTCAAAGCCTTCAGAAAAATATGGGGACAAACTTTTTTGAAATTTCTTATATAATGAGGGGTAAAATGGACCATCCATTTATTGAATATTTAATAATTAATTGTGAAAATAAAAATACAGAATGAAAAATATCAATTATGCACTTTCCCCCAAATTTTCGTTTTTTTTTTTATTTTAATGGACGCAGCATCATAATGTTAAATAAGTATCACGGGTCTAAAAAAAATTAAACGTGTAAAAGAATTATTGATAATATGATTTTTTTCCTTAATGGGCCCACTTTGCCCCCCCTTCCCCTATATGATGAGAATCTAAAAAGTCAAAAAACTAGCGGAACGTTAGACTTATAAACAATACCAAAAGGCTTTAGCAGTTATAAAGAAAAGAAGAATGTGTGAAAATACTTGTTTTGGGATGAGGAAGGCTAGTAAATTAGTGACAGTGCCAGTGACTTATTCTTCTGCTTTAACATTAGATCTAAGCATTTTTTGGCAAACTAATGATAGACCTAGAGCCTACATATCCTAGACAAGGTGTTTAGCCAAAAAACATGTTAAACTGGAAATAAAGCTGAAAATTACATTAAAACAAACTCAGTTGCAGTCTTTCATCATTGACGAATTAAGAATTCAGTATTGCTATAATATTAACAATGTGAAATTTTGGATCTCTAGTCGTATAAGCTTGCACCCTGACCTGTCGACTAATTGCAGTTGAGATCATATGGTATTAAGGATCATTTTATAGATCCCCTTTGAGTGTTGAAGTTATTAAGATTAGAGCCGGCCCCTGGAACTACAGACAAGCTTATTTCCGGTGCCCCTATCCAGAAATTAACAACAACTGCACTAATTTTGTGTATTTCATAGCCGGATTCTTAGGCGTTTTCGTTAATTATCGTTCCTACTTATCAATTTAAAAAAAATAGTTTCTTTTGATAACGAGAAAAACATCCAAAATAATTGTGATAATTCTCTGTTGGATTTTCGATAAATCCGCAATAAAAAAAGTTGGATGTCCCATATAAAACTGACCTTTTCGTATGAGAAAGAAAAACTCACAGTTTGTTTCCAGTTGATAGTTGCATAACTGCAACAAAGATTGAAAGAAAAACTATTAATATTAGAAGAAACAACATGATTATTTGGAAGGCACTGGCACTTACACTAGACACAATTAATTATTAATTAACAAAAAAAATCACAATTTTTCGAAACAACTTAATACTACAAACACTAGAATACAACTGAACAAGAACGAACAAATCTAGAAAGGGTGTTAAGTAAGTGTCCTTTGTTCGGTTCTTATCAAGAACGTATATACATCATTAGTATAATAGTTACAATAACAAAAAAACGTGGGAAAATATTTAAATTGTCTTTTGTAAATGAAAACACGACTACCCAAATAAAGAACACAACACAGGCGAAGGCGTTGGAGCTAAGGAGGCGATTGGAAACTTCAAAAAAACTTTCAAGAGTGGATTTGGTAGATCCACTACTTTCAAAATAAAGGCAAAGAATTCTCCAAAAATTGAATCTCTTTTACGGTCTTTTTTCTAAACTAAATCGTATTTTTCTTTTCCAAGACTTCTAAGGTAGTACCCCAATCCCATATTGAGCAAATTAATCAAAGTTATTTTTTTTTAGATTATACTTTCATATACACTTTTAAACAAAATGCTACAATAAAGTCCAGTATAGGATACACCAAAAAATGCCACCCTCTAAAATTATGCCACTCCAGGCATAATTTTATAGTCTTGGGCCGGCTCTGGTTAAGATGAAACAGAATATATATTACTTCTAGAAGCATCCCTAATAACCTAAATTAACTTTTACGTTCAAATTGATTCTGGATAAATTGATAAGAAGTTAATTAAAAATCGTGTATTTTTCATTTACTCATCTTTCTCTAAGGAAAGATCAATTATACTTTAAAGTGGCAACAGGAACATTTAAATAAGTTAAGTACATCAAGTGCAATGCACAGTAAAATTATTTAGCAAACAAAAGATTAGAATTTCACACTTAAAAATAAAATAAATCCGGGGCAATATAAAATAATTCTTTGTGTACGAAGATTTGAAACATAACTAGAGAATATTGAAGCGTGTCAATTTCAGCAACTCTCAGGTGCAAATTCGAACTAAGCTATCAGTTAATTATAAGATTTTTGATTAATTATGGTGTGAGCATCGAAAAACTGGAAACTTTCGAAACAAAATATCTAAACTATTCGAACAAAATGACAATCTCAGAAGAAACAATTTTGTTTTATAAGAAGAAAAAAGCGGTGGACTTACCATGAAACTAATGAAGTTGAAACTTCAGATCTTCCTTCGGGAGTGCGCCTCGCCATCTTAAGATAATTGGCTTCAGTCTCTTGAAAGTCCAGATTTTACTTCAAGTAGAAGTTACTGACAATTATGTAATTATATTTCTACAAAATAGACTATGATTTACCGAAATATTAAGTTATTTTTGCCATGCAATAACTTTCAGATTATTTCAATATTTGTCACTAATTCGCTCACGACTACCGTCGACAGGTCGCATACGAAATGAAAAAGAATTTCGCAACTGTTCAACTTCCAACAGTTTATTTGAAATTTTAAATTGCACAAAACTGAGGACAGGACCGGGCCAAACTTATCTGTCGCTCCAAGTAAACTTTCTTTAGTACTCAAACAAACTTTGTAATTTCCCGAACAAAGCAATAAAACTACTTTTATCAATCTAATAATGAACGTATTCAGAAATTCCACCCAAATATTGTACCACTTCAGGCAATTGTCTACGTTGCTGTAGCCTCAGGCCGGTCCTGATTGCAGACGAACGAAGAATAATGTCACAAAGAGACCGTAACAGTCTCTCCTGGTGAGTTTTTCGTTCAGTTTCAATTTTACATTTATTAAATTTATTCAAGTCCCATTTCTAATAATTTATGGTCACATAATTACGAGATAATAATAAATTTATTGTAGATTGAAAATATTACAATTTAGACAGTATATAGGTATTGATTATAAATCAATTTTGTGTATACTATTGTAAATCCAAACGAGCGAATTGAAAGCCTTCAAAAGCCAGGATTTCCAAATGCCCATTAACTAGACGAATTTCCTATAAGGAAGTCTTCGTAAAAATGTTGAACAACATTTGATCAAAATGTCGGCCTTTAAAAAGTGCTCATTCGAACGTGAAATACCTTGTTTGATCTGGAAAAAATATCGATTGTAACGTTAAAAAAAAACAGAGACAAGCTACAACAGTGTTATTATGATAGTAGCAATTGTTAGGTTGATATTTCTGATATCAGTGTTGACAAGAATTGTTATTTGTTGTATTATATATATGGTATCTATATTATTATTGTTGACAAGTGCAGAAAATTATCAGAAATCTAGCGAGTTACGCACAATAACAACATCATCATCATCATCGACGAGGACGACAGCGTCTCGACGCTTCAGTCGGCTGGAGGCCGCAAAACGGTTAACATGCCCTTCAATCGAGGGCTCCCCACTAAAGACTATACGTAGAATTTTTGTAAATTTCGTAAAAGCGTAACAAATTATTTTGAAATCAAAAAATAAACATTGTATTAATTTATTGAAGAAAAATATGTGCTGCTATGTACGCAAAACGGGATAATTTACTATTAATTCTGTTGTGTGGTATTTTCTACATTAGCGGCGAAAGTAAGTTGTTTGTATTTAATTATCCTCTATATTTTATCACCTATTTGTTGATTTATTGGATGTGCTTTTATGTGGAAGATAGATGATGTTTTATAGGGATTTTATATCCGAATCCAACAACTTGTTGCAAGTATGGCTTTATTGTTCGATTATTGAATAACAATTTTTCTTTTCAATTAAAAAAAAACGGTAATTTTTCGATAAAACCGTCAACTAATCACTGCCCTATTTCGATTAATTTCAATTTGATTTATTCAAGAATCAGAATTGATTGAATATGAGAATCGTTTCTTATTAAGATAACACACCTTTAGATATTCGGTTGCAATCAATAAATGTAATTATGAAGAAATCAATGGTGTTGAAAGAAAATTAAATATTCATAAATTGTTAATAGCAATGCATTAATAATAAAATATATTTGTTAACTTGGCAATATCAGATTGAATTGTTCGATAAAAATCTTAACGTTCCTTGACAACATTTTTCAGGTGAACAATGGAGAATGTGGAACAACTCACAAATAATTTCATTAATTTCTTATCTCATTTCACATAAAATCGAATAAGACAAACTCAGACTGCGTTACGCAATTTCGCCCGTTTTCGTCTTTGACATTAATCGATTTAGAACGCTTAAATTGTAATTTCTATTGGCAATCGGTAACAAAAAGAAAAGAAACAACATTAAAACGCTTTTATGTTTTTCTTTCGGGTTAGAAATCACAATGTAGATTACATTGATTGCTTTGATTAGTTTATCAAAAAATACGTCATGATCGTGATATATTGGCACGCAATTCTTTTGGCCACCTCTTGAGCGGCCACCGTAACTGCAAAAATCAAATTCTTATTCCAAAAGTTATTGAAACACGCACCGATCATTATTTCGGTCTGAATCGAACGATTTTACTATTACTAAACGTAAGAAAAGTGTTTATTATTAAGAGTATTTCAACACACAATTCCGCCATTTTGTGATTAAACTAGAAAAATCAATCAAATTCGAATATAATCATCACGATAAAGTGTCCGATTCATTTATAAAGTTTAAGTATTTTCAGGCTTATCTTTGACCACATAGTCTCAATTCAATAAATAATTAACTTGAAACTATCGTATGCGAACATGCAATGCTACTAAAAATAATCGACTAGTTCTGTAGAAATATGCCACGAATTTTGTGTAAAGTTGGTTGGTTTGACAAGATTCTCATCGAAAAACGTTTGAAATTAATAATTGCAGAAAAAGTACGTACAAAATCGTTTACATTAGATGACAATCGGCAAATTTCCACATATCTAGAGAAATATCGGAGAAATTCCTTCCAGTTATTGTCGTGTTCATTTAGACTACTGAATCGGATTTGTGTTGTTGAATGCCTGTAAAGATGAAATTCTATTGAATACCGTTGTGGTAATGCGAAAGAATTCCTAGTATTTCCTTGAATAATTTTGAATAGATTTCCCAGAATATCTAGGTTGAAAGCTTCCAAACCAGTCAATATTGATGATGATTTATGAAATATAATTGTATTAATTAGACGGAAATGGATGTTATTATTATAAATAAATAAAATAGGTCGAATAACCCAGCGCATCCACCATTTTTGTACAATTCACAACATTACAATCAGATTCTATAATTATCACACAACACTGCTTATCAATTTAGATAGAAAACAAACAACAAACAACAATAAACGGAAAATACATTTGTACAACAAAATACGTCAATTCCATTTTATGTAAATACACGATGAAAAAATATCAACCTGAAACGAAGGCGTTAAAATTGCAGAAAATAGTTCCTTAACGTAAAAAAAGACAACAAAAGTTTCACATCAGTTTTGTAGAAAAACTACATTTGTTCAACGAGATAAACTTTCAGTAGTGTTTTGGTTTAACTCATCTTCAAATCGTTAATAGTATTAAGCGTTGAAAAAATTAGATTCTTGCACGCTAATCAGTAATAAGCAGACTTATAAAAGCTGTATATCAGTATAATGATCTAAACCGTTCTAGAAGAACATACTGGGTTAATATTAGATTAGATATAAAATAGTCTGGAAAAAGTAATAATTCTAAGATTATCTGTCTAGCATCGTGACCGATTGTTGTGCCACCCACTTGATACTCTGCCCATCTGATTGTTATGAGGAGATTTCGTTGATAATTGGAGTGTTGTTCTGTCCTTTTATCTTTCAACTAAGATCGTTGCTCTTTGTGGAAATATCCTGCTATTTTGTTACCATTAGCTATTTGTTGTACAGCTTCATCAACATTCCAATAGCTATTAGAATAGATAACTATTTCGAACTTCATCTTCTAATTAAGTCTAGTTTCATAGTGAGTTTGCAAATGCGGGTTGTCGGGATGTCATCAGCTTTTTAGATTGTTAAAATTTATTGTTTACTTATTGTGCTTCGAGAATTATTTCGTGCAACTTCAGATTTATGCTTGCTTGATTTTATTGTTCTCTAAGTCTTTTTATGCTCGAATTATTATTTTACAGTGCAATCTATACTGTAGGTAGATAAAATTTTACGGCCTTCCCGGGATCTTGAAATAGATAGTTATAGGAAGATTTGCACACAATTCCGAGGTTAAATCTGTTACTTTTACAATCTTTAGAGAGTTAAGGTAAACGTTTCAAAGCTTCATTGTCAAGTCAAAACGACCAGCCGCGATATCAAGGTGAAACTGTTGACTCTGTTTTTTACAAAAATGGCCAGTGGACATAAGAGAAATGTCTTTGATAGAGAGTCGTGAAGGTATTAATTACTGTTTCGGGCAGAGTTGAAGAACCTTCTATTGCCAAATTCCTTTTTTGTTCATTCTTTATTCCTTCATTAAAAGATCGTTGTGATGCCAACAGCGTCACAGGCTCTCCCTTTATTATTGTAATAGGAGAGCAAATAACCCGGCGCATCCACCATTTCTACGATTTCAATGATGTATCAACAAAATCTATAATTATTACACAAAACTGCTTGTTTAATCAAAAAACAACATTGCAGTTTTTATCAAAAAAAAAACACTGTAACTTTGCACTTAAAGCTGATTTCCATACTGCTATCATCTAATTAATTATATCAACAACTTTATAATTAGTCGTAACTTTACAATAGTTAATTGATAAACAAAATTAAATGGAAATTTTGAACTGAAATTACCGATAATAGGCTACTTTGAAAAAAAAAAGTTATAATAAATAGTTTTAATAGACCCTTTTATCTAGCATAATGGAAAATTTGCGTGCATTTTACCTCGTCATAAATTCCCTTAAATACGTACAAGGCAAGTAACTTTAACTGAAGTGACCCTCTAGTGGCTGACCGTTGTTAATGTTTAAGTTTGACCTGTTTGAATTATCAAGATAAAGTTAAAGATAAATGGTGTTTTTTTTCTCTATAAACTCCAGACAGTAATGCATGCCGTTTATTTCGCATAAACTTATGAATAATAGAATAGTATATCTAATGCAATATTTAAAAATTTAATTTAAACCGTGGTTTAGTTCGATTTTGGTTACCGGAACTTCCGCTCTACCTGTTTCCGTCTTTATTCGTCTACGTGATAAAGCAACGTGTTTTTTTTTCTATTACGTTTCATCCAATTTTAATCGAAATTCAAATGAGAATCCTCATCAGTCTATTTGTTGTAGTGGATTTAGTTGGTGGAAATATATCAATTTTAAAGTTTTATATTGTTCCTATCTAACCCTAGGAACTAGTAATAAAAGTTGAAGCAGTCTCTTGAGTGTTACACTGTCTCTCCTTCACGTTATAATCTTAACAACAATTTAAAAACAGAACTGTAATTATTTAGAATAACATTGGGGGCACTCGGTGTCTCAATTTCATTATATTATTTCCCCTGATAGAAGTCTCAGTCTCCTATTAAATTATCTCTGTATTATAGTCAATGCGTCAATTAGATTTCTAAATTATATTTGCTAATCAAATATTTTCTTTGAATAAGGATAGTTTTGGACTGGTTGTATTGGAGCGTTCAATTTCCATCTTGACCAGAATGGAGTATATACACACCTTTGGGTCACTGCAGGTAATAGGATTTATTAAGCACACTAGCGAGATTAAGCTTTTTGCATAATAGAAGGCGTATTATAGCTGAGAAGGTACATAAAAGTATGAATTTAATTACTTTCGTGTATCTTTTAGTTATGCTTTAAAGTTTTTTTTTTATATATACAATTGCCTGCTATGCATAGTGTAGTCGATTAGTATTCCTGCAGAATCAGCACAAAACACTAGGGACAGAAAATATTTTGCATATATAAAAGTGAAATTAGTTTTGTAGAGAGGTAGAATGTTTGTTTGAAATCTAATTTCAACGATAGATAACACTCTCTTTATCTCTATCTATCTATCCATCCATCAACGGCGTGTACCGTTGTTGTCCTGATGAGCTGAAAGTATCGATCTTTCAAGCCGAATTCTGGACCGGCGGCGGTGGCAGCACCACCACCACTATCTCCTACTTTCCATCTGTACGAACAATACAAACAACAACGAGAATTATCAACAACAGGTGGTATATCAATAATTCAGCGACTTCAAACTGAATTTTGTACTTCATTAAAATAAAATCTGAAAGTTGTTAAAATTAATTCAATTAAAACAATTCTAAATATAATTGTTGGATTATTATTCGATAATTCCGACTGTATAATGGAGATTTTAATCAGAATAATGTCGATTATAATCAGATTTTATTCGTTGACAATTTTAAGATTTATTGTAATGCTCTTGGTGGCAACTAGGTGATTTCTTGAATATATTATTGTGTGAAGATCATTAATCTTTTGGTTTTATTATTATTTATTTTTGTATGTCTTTTACGGTCATTGTAAAATAATGGGTATTGGATGTGCCAGCGAAGCGACAGTGTCCCAGATGTTGCATGTAACAACCCTGGTACATACTTGTTGAACAAACCTGTTGCTTCATCTCCATAGAAAGTATCATCGTTTGTTATCATCCCATCGCCCATAATATAAAATAAAATTAAACATGCATTCAAGTGGAAATAATTAAATGCGAATTGTTTCGGAATTAAAATATTAACGTTTCGCATATTTTAACGTTTTTATTTAATTGTAACAAATCCGTGAATTAATAACAACCCATAATTATTGTCGTTTTCATTGATAGATGGACCGGTTAATTACAGTCTTGTTTCGAACTAGAAAAGTCGAGCTTTACTCGGATTTTTTTTCCTCTTTGATAAAAATGTTCTTTTGATCTTATTCTAAATTATTCACGAGACCCTCCTGGAACTTATGGAAATCTCCTAACATTACGTTGGAAAAACACCAACTCATCCATTAATTTACAAAAAAAAAAGAAATACATAATGACATCTTTATATTAGTAAATAAGTGATTGAGTATAATTTATAACTTTTGAACCCTTTTGTATGTAACTAGTCACAAGACGTGTACAACGGGAAAATTTGAATGCTGCCGCTATAAATATAGTCGAGCAGCCGGGCGCTAAATCGATGGTGGTGGTGGTGGTGGTGGTGGTCTTGACGGTGGATGCTTTATATTGCCCTGTCAGCCCGGCCGGGGTGGCGGTGTCAAGAGACAATACATCGACGAGACTTATGATGTGTACACAATTACTGATTGACACATTCATTTCTAAAATAAGCATCCATCGAATTGGTTAGATTGATAAAGAACGAATTAAATTATTGGATTGGAAATTTATAGAAACTATTGTGTATTAGAGTTAATGAGTAAAATGCACGGATCCGTTATCAAGTACTCAAACAACTCTTTTCAATACGAATCTTGTTCAATAATTCCCATAAATTTCTTTGCGATTACTTCAACGATAGAAACCAGCAAACCAGGCCTCTTATTCAGGTTGTCTTATTTTAGAAAATACTACATAGTTTTAGGGATGTATTGATTTATTTCAACTTTCTATGCGAATAATCATTTTCCTGCGTTTTAACATTGAATGTGTGCTTAGCATCGTACACAAAATAATGACAAGCTTTTCAGGAGTTTTAAATAGAAACTCCTTTGTTCGGAACTCGTTACATTCTACATCAACCCTTTAAAAGATAATAAATTATTTACATGAAAACGTTTTCGATTATTTCTTCATAAATAGACCATTTACATTACAAACACCAACGTATGATCAACGATTTAACTAAAATTAATCTACCTTCAAGTGATTTGTAATCAACATTTTTCTGGCTTCCGATTATTGTTTGTTTCGAATTGCCTCTACTAACCCACCGGTGTAGTCAACTAGAAATTAATTATAAGCTTTCGTAGCTCTTTGTGTGTTAACAACTAAAAGGAGTTTTATTAAACTGGAAATCAACGGTCAACAATTTACTTTGAAGCTATTTGGTATTATTTATTAAACTGCTGATCAACGCCACTTTTATTTAACAGTAAATAACTGTGAATTTTTAATGGAACAAGTCAAATAGATGAAACAGCTCTCATTAGAATTTCTATGAGTATCTCTTCCAATTCAACAACTCCACAGAACTGCTTTATAAGCATTAATTTGAATGAAACACTTGAATTTCTAAGGCTCTATCAATTAGAATAGAAATCCTGATTTTTATGTTTCGAAATAAAATTTTAATTTTGAATTTTCTGTTTGTTGTATAGAATGTTGGGTGGTATGGCTGGACGGCATATGTCCAACAGACGAAGAGGATCATCGCCTATGGTACGTGCAATGGATGAGAGCATACCACCAAGCCGGTATGCCCGCCGTCGTAGGGCTGTCACAACATCCGATCATAAATCATGCGCCCTCATACAGACACGACTCAAATTGGGCGACATCATGTAAGTATGTCCCAATTATGATAAAAACTATGTTCGAACAGGACGAGTACACACAACCTAAACGCCATCTAGTCGTAATGGTGGATAAATTGCAAATCGACAATGGAGCTTTCAGGAAAGCTCAACTAAGCGTTCAGGAGTTGCTGTTACGGTTGGGATATGAGGAGCTAGATGGCGCCATTGTGTTTCAGGAGGAAATTTTCAACAATTTTCAATATTTCTTTGGAATACTCCCGACAATTCTAATTCTGAAGGCGATTTTAATAGAAGCGCTGAAACGATTCCTTCAACTACTTCTCAAGTTTAAAGAGGATTGTTAGAATGAATTAAAAGCGTTTGTAATTAATTCAATAGTGTGTTGTGTTAATTTGAATATTTATGAAGAGTCCTTAACCACACGAACATTGTGAATTTGATAGTGGCAGTGACACGCTTGCAATAGTGTTTGTTATTGGAAAAGATGAATGAAAGTAACGCATGCAGACGTGGCGATAGTGGGTAGTGGTGGTGGTGGTATTGGCGGGTAAGCAACAACGATCCCGTATATGGTGTTATTAGTCCTTAGTGATCCGGATGTATGCAACGGTGTTCGCCGACCACAACAGGACAGAAGTTAGGGCGCAGGACAGCGCCACATCAGCCAGGATCAAGTCTATAGCACGCATTCTTATGCTCGAAAAGTGGCGATACAAGCCGAGACCAACTTTGAGCTTTGTAAGTACGGGTGCGGACTAATAACAACAAGAAGACGAAATTGTCGTGCAAAAGGTTAAAAAAATCCAATTAGATAACAACAAAAAAAACAACAAGAGAAAAGAAACCGAAAAACGAACGAAGAGATCGAATAACATACAGGATTGTATAATAGAGAAAATGAATTTGTGTGTGTGCTTTTAGTATTTAAAAAGTTCATTTGAGAACATTGTAAAGTGCTCTGTGCCAATATCCTTTCATAAATAATGATGGTGGTTGGCGGTGTAGGCCGCGGCTACTGCTGTTCCATAACAGAAACCTTGAGCACCTACAGACAGTAATCACAAAATGGAGGTATGCTGTCGTAAGCACACTCCGACGACGAATCAGGTTAGATAATAAACATTATATCAAAAAAACATAAATAAATAAATAAATGGAAATCATTATAATATTCAACAAATAAAACCGGCGGAAATCAATGCTGTATGTTACGCCGCCCCAAAGCTCTGACTCTTATTTGGGAGTTATGTGAACGACCCTGTGCTCTCCTATATCGTTACCAATTCTCCCCATATCACATTGATGTCGGTGACCTATATAAATCGGGGGGGTATTTTCAATTTATTTCTATCATTTCCCAGAAATTCAATTAAACACCCCTACAACATATACACACACTGATAACATTATCTGTTCGTAAATGTGTTAATTTTGCCATGGACACGTTATCAATAACTCTAATCTAAAATTATTGTTGAACACCTATGTACATTTCAGTATAATTTATGCTACAGGTCCTTGAACAGTTTATGTATTACTATTAAAAAACTGGAGAAAAAAAAACAAGCGTCAATACTTTAATAGACTAATCAATTAATAATTCACAACTTCCTCTAGCTGAGAAGTATTAAACAATTTACGAGCTGAAAATTTCCTCAACTGTCCCCCACACTATGTTGTACTTTAAAATTATTGTTCAATTGGTAAAAGTGGCGCTATCCCCTAAAGCTCATAAATATGGTAAAATGTTAGAATAAAACAATAATTTCTTTGATACAACTAAAACAATTTCAAATTGCTTTCAATGTTTAAAGATAGATTCGTCCATTGACCAAAACTTAAATATAAATCTATTCACTTCCATCAATTCTATCTCTATTTGGTTTTTCCCTTTCAATCCCCCTTTTCATATAAATATACATTGTTCCCATTATAGACATCATCTATCCTTGTTTGAATTGTTTGTACTTTGGCTATTGAAATTATCGAATAATTGAATTAAATTACAACATCTTGATTCTTTCTATTGTTCAAATATTATTGAATTCAACTACCATTTAAATGAAGACTAATTCGATAAACAGGTTTAAAGAATTTTCGATGTTTATCGTGGAACTGTGTGTGTGATAAATGATTCGATTAAAATTTTGTCGATTAAATTAACCTTTTTGATTAAATTATTTACAATTGTGTGGTTTTTCCAATTGTTTCCATATATTCTTTAAATAAAAGTGTAATTATAGGACATGTTTAATAGAGCAGTAAGGGTGAATATGAAGGCTAATTTTGAACATCATTGATTTTTGCATCCTTATTAAAAACGAAAACTTGTGCGGAATCTAGGATTGCTTTAAAAACTTAAAATCTAATCTTTTTTGGATGTTATGTTTGTGATGAATCACCGAAATTGCTAGTAAACAATGAAGAGAACGATTTAGCTCTATTCATGGTAAATTATTAAATTATTTTATTTAGAAAAATACGTTTTTATAGCTCTGAATATCAATCGATTATGATTGAAAGTTATTATCTAAATCGATATAAAGTCAATAATTAGTTCATCATAATCACCATCATCATGTTATCCTGGCTCTTCTTCTCAATGCTGCAGTTAGTTATATCGATCCTGCGCGTCTGACGTCACAAGGCGTTATGGTGGCTGTGACGTCATTTTGCAGCTCTGCGTCATCTGGGACACGTGCTTTTCCATCAAATAAATACACATATGCTTGCACAACAACAACAAAACTAACAACAACAACAAAAATAATTGTTTAAATGCAACGATTTGAGGTCCTCGGCATGTTTTCGTTTCTCTATCGTATCAAAATTTTGCGTCAAAATCTTTGCGGTGTATTTTGGCAGCCAGGATTTGGATTTGGTTCGTAAATAATAGGGATGAATCATCGTCATCATCCAATAGAACTGCGTAACCTACATGGGATAGATGTTATATAGATATTTAGTTGCTCAATGGTGGCACCGTAATGTCGGCGACGTCGGGATGGTTTTCAGGCGCCGTCTGGACACTTCAAATGCCAACTTTTGTGTATGTGTGTTGAGCCATTTCAGAAACTGAGCTTAAAAGCATATTAACACAGATACTGAAAACACGTATCTTTAACAAGACACCACCACCACCACTAGCATCAACAACTGCCAACAACAATAACAATAACAAATAACAAAATGGAGGTAGTTGTAAATCTATTAAAGTTGATAAAAGTTTGTGAAGTGTTCAGATTAAAACTATGATCAGCGCTGTAAATTTTGCAGTTTTTAAGTATTTTTACGTATGTATTAGTTAACTACAGTTGTGCTTTTTACTTATATTTAGTTTAGGATAAATATCAAACAATTTGTTAACACATGAATGATTTTAAACAAAAAAAAATGTATCGAAAGATCAAATTTCTAGCATACACTACCAAAGCAATCGAACCGCTCAACTGTTCTGTTGATTGACACGTGTCGTTTTTATCGTAATTAAAACAATAAATGGTCACTGAATGATCAAAGCTAACTCTCGTCAATATAGAAATACGATTTTCCTTCAAAATTCAAATCTTTGCAAAACTGTATGGTTTTGAAGGTAATACACAATACTCGGTGAAATGTTTCAATCAATTTTTGTTGTTGAATACGAATGGAACATTTCTGTTATGATTAATAATGTAATTATTTTAGGTTGGCCGCAGCGCAGGAGGCGGCGGCTCAGGCGGTGCAGCAGCAGACGGCGGCGGGCGCAGCTGATATAATGGGGGGTGCCAGCGCGGCAGGAGGGCAGGGGCCCACCTCCTTGTTCCTGTTCTCCGAGGAGAACCCCATCCGTAGATACACGCGCTTCATCATAGAGTGGCCATATCCTTTATTATTATTATTATCATTATTGCATTATCAAAACACTAAGAAAAAAGCTCATGCATTCTAAGCACTGCTCCACTATACTCTCGATATCTAGGTCGAGTAGATTCGAAAAAGAAACTCAATATTAATCTCAATTTCTAGCTGTATCAGCGATACTCTTTGTATACGTTTCTAACAGATTTTTTCGTCAATATTTACCTTAACTGATTTTTGTTTAATCCGTTCGAGTATGCCGTGCTTTTGACAATCATAGCCAATTGTGTGGTGCTAGCATTGGAGGAGCACCTTCCCAATCAAGACAAAACTATGTTAGCACAAAAATTAGTAAGTCCACATTTACTTATAGATGATGGAGGAATCGATAATTTTGGCATGTATTTTATTATTACAGGAAGCAACAGAAGTTTACTTTCTAGCGATATTTTGTGTTGAAGCTTCACTGAAAATTTTAGCTTTAGGTTTTGTTCTACATCGTGGATCATATTTGAGGAACATTTGGAATATTATGGATTTCTTTGTTGTATTAACGGGGTAAGCTTTCTAACACAATTTTTGCCATTAAAAGATAGTTTTCCAAAAGTTTTCCATTCGATTTGTCTATTATTATTATTATTATTATTATGACTATTATTATTATTTATTATTATTATTATTTTGTTTCAACAGAACTACTAGTTGATTGTTTCAAATTGTGTGATTTACATGGTATTTTTTTGTATTTTTTATGTAATCTTATCAGGTCTATGACAGTTTTTGCTGAAGCGAACGTTGATGTTGATCTGAGGATGTTAAGGTCGTTCCGCGTGTTGCGACCCCTCAAGTTGGTGTCCAGGATCCCAAGTAAGGGTCATCCCGACTCTCCTATTATTCACTCAAAATTCAATTAAAATAAATAAATAAATAAATAAATAGGAGCCGTCTAGTTCGGGCCAATTATTGTAGACCAGACTAGACACAGTTTTCTTTTTTGTTCATTTTTAGAAGTTAGAAGATTTATTTTAGATTAGTTTAGCCAGTGACTGTCTAACACTATATTTGATTACAAATTAACAAGATACGTCGATTTTTATAAATAGGCTAGACTAGGTCTCTTATCATTATTATTATGATTATTATTATTATTACTATTATAATTTTGTTTCTATAATTATGTTGGTAGGTGTACTCGTCTTTTAGCCTTAATTTTTTACTTGATTATTACTGTTTTACTATTACTGTGACTAATACTAATGATTGCGCCAAAGTGTGCATGTCTGTAATGTAGGTAGGCAGTGCTCGATGCATTTTGTAGATTTCCTCTAGTACTGGGTGGCAATCAAATCACACCTAGTCAACACAATTTTGTTTCTTAATCAATTGAATGTGATGATGATGTGCATAAATTGCACTATTTTGTGTACTTTAGCTCTCGAGCATTGTTTATCGTTTTATTACGTTTATTTTTGTAGCAAACTGCGTCTTAAAAGCAATACAGACCAGTACATTTTAGCAAGATTACTGCAATTGTGTGGTGTCTTATTTCGTATTCGTTTTTGTCTTTTTTTCTGTTCCTTTTTTTTTCGTTTTAAATTGATTACAGGTTGCATCAATTAACAATTGAATTTTTCTTAGTAATTTGTTTATATTATTAATTTGAATAGTTGGAACTATTTTTGAAGTAGTAGAATCAGTGGCTAGAGGCTAGTGTTTTGCAGGTTTCTGACGTTGCTCCCTCAGGGTTTCCTTGAAGTGGACCTGCGTACGTTGCGGGCTATACGAGTGCTAAGACCTCTCAAGCTAGTCTCTGGCATCCCTAGTAAGTAGATGAGAGTGAGAGAGAGATATGTAGATGTATCCTGTTGTTACAATACTATCAGCCACCCAATTTTCCTTTCGTTTCAAACACACCACAAGATTAATAAATTAAACCAAGAAAAAAAAATAATTGAAAATTATAATCAATCTTGTGTTGTGTACTTATGTTGTGTATTTATTTTTCTTTACTTTATTTTTCTATTTTCAAACAGCAAAAAAATCAAATAACTAAAAGCTTGATGCTACTTTTAGATGATAAAAGTTGTGTTGTAGTTCTATAGTCTAAATAGATAGAACAATAGATAGAAATGCTTATTTTTAAATCTTTCTAGCTTTCTATTTTCACAATTTCTATCAAAAAATTTTTTTAATTATTAAGTCAAACAACAATACACACACATAATACAACAGAAAACCCCAAATTTATTAATTGATTGATCAATCATACTATTAATAAAATAATTCCTCCAACACAGGCCTGCAGGTTGTTCTGAAGTCGATCATAAAAGCTATGGCACCGTTACTACAAATTGGTTTATTAGTGTTATTTGCCATTGTTATTTTTGCAATTATCGGATTGGAATTTTATTCAGGAGCATTGCATAGAACTTGTTACAGTCTCTACGATATCGGTTCGTATAATAATTAATACGGAACAAAGAAGAAAACGAATTTCTCCATTTTTAGATAAAATCGTAAAAGAAGGCGAAGATGAAGTACCTTGTAATACTGATAATGAAACACAAGCAAAAGACCAAGGTAGTAATTGGTGTCGTGATGGTAATTCGGTTTGTTTAGAACGTTGGGAAGGCCCGAATGGTGGTATAACGAATTTCGACAATATCGGTTTTGCTATGCTTACAGTATTCCAATGTATTACAATGGAAGGATGGACGTCAATTTTATATTGGGTAAAATTACTTGTAAAATAGAAGAAGAAATTTTCACGATTACATTAAATCAATTTTGTAGATGAATGATGCTGTCGGTAGTACATTTAATTGGTTATATTTCGTGCCACTCATCGTTTTGGGTTCATTTTTTATGTTAAATCTTGTACTCGGTGTTTTAAGTGGGTGAGTATTTGATAATTTCATATGACTTACATAGATTAATCGATTAAATTAGCGAATTCTCGAATGAGAGATTACGTGTTGAACGACGGGCAAAATTTTATAAGACACGTTCAAAAAATCTATTCATGGAAAGTTTCAATCATTATTTAGACTGGATCACGGAAGCAGGTGATGATGGCTTCCACAATTATCGCTAGATTATCCCCTTTATCAATTAATTATTAATAATTAACCATGTAGAATTGTTTCTATTGCTATTTTGTATTTATTTAGTGAATTTGCTAAGGAGCGAGAGAAAGTAGAGAATAGGCAAGAATTCCTTAAACTTAGACGAGCCGCACAGCTTGAACGCGAACTTAACGGCTACGTACAATGGATTTGTAAAGCAGGTTGGTGGCTTTTCTTCAACCCACACGATAGTAAAACTAGATTTGCTTTTTTTAAATTCTAATGAATTTTGTAGAAGAGGTAATCTTAGCTGAAGAACGTACAACCGAAGAAGAGAAGATGCATATAATGGAGGCTAGAAGGCGAGCAGCGAAAAAGAAGAAATTGAAAAAGTTGGGCAAAAGTAAAAGTACCGATACAGAAGAGGAGGAACAAGAAGAGGAAGTTGGTGATGATGGTAAGAATTCTATTAAATTATCAAAAAAATTTCCATATTTCTTCTACATAATTTTATTACTTTTTACTCTCAATTCATAGGTATTTTTGAAATTATTTTAAAAGAAAATTCTATATTGTTTAGGTCGGAATTGAATAGAATTTATGCATGATGTTGTTAAAGAAAATTCATTAATCATTCATTAAAATATTACATAAAATAATTGACTCTTTTAGTTTTTTGATTATACTGATATCATATTTTAATCCACAGTATTTCTTACAGAGTCTAAGAAAAAGCTAAAAGGTATGCGAAACTGGTGGGCCACATTAATGTAAAACATAAAACAGAAATATTAGAATTTTTTATTATTATTATCATTATTATTATTTTTTTTAGCTAAATAATCTCTGTAGTGCCTATACTGCGGATTCTTTCTTTATTTCATTTATTTTATTATTGTTTCCAATACTCCTACTCTACGTGGAATCAACCTGCATTTTATTGGATATTTTGAAATATTCAAGTAACAAATATCCAAGAAAGTAGCTTAAATTAAAATGTAAATAGTTAATTTTCTTAGACCTGTGCTGCATTTTGGCTTCATTTCACCCATTCTATCATTCATTTTCATTGTAAACAATAAATAAACAAATAGTATCGTCGATGATAGTTAGCTTTAATTTACTTGTGGCATTTTCAAATAATTCTTTAGTTGTGGATTTAGTTTAGTTGGTAGATTTATTAAATTACTGTTAGTAATTGTAGACTTTTATTGATGCATAATGATGTAAAAAGTTTGGAAATTGAGATAAATTCGTTCGTTCTTAACACGGTTTTTATAAAATATCGACTTTGCTGATTTACTCAAGGTTACAATATTTTTCAAGTTATTTCCATAATTAATGCTGGATTGTCGTAAAAATCTAAGGCGCTAAGATGATCTCATTTTCCGTAATAAACTCAGAACAAATCGTACATTACAGTTTTTGTGGAGGAATTTGAAAAATTCGAACATAAGAATAGGACAGAAATGGTTTCAGGAAGTTAAAGACCCTAATAGAAGAATTCTATTACGACAAATTGCAAGATGAAAGGCGCTGCTATTATGTCTTTTAACGTAATTCATAATAAGTGCTTTGTAAATTTTAATGGTATTAATTAAGCATTTAATGTAAATATTACCCTTTTCTCTTGATTGAATTTGAACGGGAACCGAAATGGTGGATGCGCCGGGTATACACGTCTCGCTTTCCAGACTTTTTCCATTATATTCTTGTGTGCGTCTCTAATTTATTTTTTAGTATTTATTTTTTAGCAGGATACTAGTTACAACTGAATAATAATAAATAATAATGATAATGAAATAGATAATTTATTTGCATGTTGAAATCAGTATTATTGACAGGTTTCGGACGGACATCATATTTGAAATCAAGAGTACAAGGCCAAGGTGGTTGCGCCCGTTTTTGGCGTGCCGAGAAACGTTTCCGTTTCGCCATACGTCATATGGTAAAATCACAATGGTTCTATTGGTCCGTTATTATGTTGGTATTTTTCAATACGTTTTGTGTTGCTGTTGAATTTCATGGTCAACCACAGTGGTTGAAACAATTTTTATGTAAGTGATTTAAATTAATTCTAAAAAAAAATATTTACGATTTCTATCAATTTATTGTAGATATTGCCGAATTTGTATTTTTGGGTCTATTCATGTCGGAAATGTTTATAAAAATGTACGCATTAGGTCCGCGTATTTATTTTGAATCGGCATTTAATCGTTTCGATTGTGTTGTTATAACTGGTTCAATATTTGAAGTGATATGGACAGAAGTGAAAGGTGAATCGTTTGGTTTATCTGTATTGAGAGCATTAAGACTATTACGTATATTTAAAGTGACAAAATATTGGTCATCATTAAGAAATTTAGTTATTTCATTGCTCAATTCAATGCGATCAATTATTTCATTATTATTCCTTCTGTTCTTATTCATTCTAATATTTGCATTGCTCGGTATGCAATTATTCGGTGGACAATTTAATTTTAAAGATAACACACCGGAAACCAACTTTAACACGTTCCCGATTGCACTTTTAACAGTATTTCAAGTGAGTTGAATGGAGATTTTCATTGTATCTTAGAAGCAATTTAAATTATCATTATTTTTTTGATAAATAGATATTAACTGGTGAAGATTGGAACGAAGTAATGTATGATGGTATCGAAGCCCTTGGTGGTCCAAATGGTGGAATGATTTATTCATTATATTTCATTGTACTTATGTTATTTGGCAATTATACATTGCTCAACGTATTCTTGGCTATTGCTGTTGATAATTTAGCAAATGCACAAGAATTAACGGCTGCTGAAGAAGAACAAGCCGAAGAGAATAAAGAGAAACAAGCCTTAGAATTAGAGAAAGAAATGGAGGCTCTACAAATGGAAGTCGGTTCGAATCCTAGAGTTGAAGTATCACCACCCAGTCCAGTACGTGGACGTAAGAAAAAAGAAGAGAAACCCGCCGAAGAAGAAGAAGAGATTATCGGTCCCAAACCTATGCTGCCATATTCTAGCATGTTTATATTATCACCAACTAATCCGTAATTTAAACATTATTCTTCTTGTACATATAATATTTTATCATTTTCAATAATTTCAGTGTGAGACGTGGTGCTCATTGGGTTGTAAATCTGCGGTATTTTGATTTTTTTATAATGGTCGTAATTTGTTTAAGTTCAATGGCATTAGCTACCGAAGATCCTGTAAATGAAGATTCTGATAAGAATAAAATATTGGATCGTTTCGATTATGCATTTACAGGTGTATTTGCTATTGAAATGCTATTGAAAATTGTCGATTTAGGTGTAATTCTACATCCTGGATCGTATTTACGTGAATTTTGGAATATTATGGATGCTATTGTCGTCATTTGTGCGCTTGTATCTATGGGCTTTGATGCAGCGTAAGTCGTGTTTTCATTAGATTTTATTTTTTTGTAAAATTAAATTGATTACAGCCAAAATAAGAAGGCCGGGTCCAATTTGTCGACAATTAAATCATTACGGGTGCTGCGAGTGTTGAGACCTTTAAAAACAATAAAACGAGTGCCCAAATTAAAAGCAGTGTTCGACTGTTTAGTGAACTCATTAAAAAATGTGATAAACATCCTTATAGTGTACATACTATTTCAGTTTATATTTGCTGTGATCGCCGTACAATTGTTTAACGGGAAATTTCGTTATTGTACCGATAAAAGTAAATTCACCGAAACCACATGCCAGTAATAATCATTCTTTAACTTTTACTCAGAACAGTTGCTTCATAGAATTGGAATTTATATTGTAATTATGTTTTTTTAGGGGTCAGTATTTCGTTTTCGATGAAGACAGCGATGTGCCTCGTGTCGAAAATCGCGAATGGAAATTACAAAATTTCCATTATGATGATGTAGCAATGGCTATGTTAACATTATTCGCCGTTCAAACAGGGGAAGGCTGGCCTCAGTAAGTCTCTTAGCAATAACAGAATTTACTCCCACGGACAAGATTGCACAATTTCACAATTCACATAAACATGAAAGAGAACAGTAAATTGTACTCACCGCCACTGTCGGAAGTCACGAGGGTATGTCAAAATAGCCCTGAAACGAAACCGAAATGAATTTCATTTTATATAATATGCGATCAATTGTATTTGTCCCTATTTTTTTTTTCAAAGAATTTTGAAAGGCGGTGGAGATATTTTCTACTTGCTGCTAGGAATTTTGACAATTTTCAAAATCAAGAAGCTTATTGTTTGAAACTTTAAGAGTGTTGACATGAATGTTAAAAATGGGCCAAAACCCTCAAAAATGGATAAATCAACTAGTTTTTTTAGGATACCAGTGTGCAAAATCTATTTCTTTAATTAAGTTCCAAGATAAAAATATGGAGGCTTCATACTTACATAATTAATTAAAGTTGCAAATATTACAAATCTTAAGCCAAATATGTCACTATTTATAGAAATCGTAAACACAACTGACACTTATTCGTTATCGTTTAAAAGGAAACGTATAAAACACGCTTATCTTCTATAATCAGAAAATAAACATACCAAGACAAAAAAAGCTTTAATATTGATAATAGGCGGCGTACAGTGGTTCAAAATACGCTAAAGAAAACAGACTTTAAACCAGTTATTTTTAAGGGGTTACACGCAGTCAGGATGTCGAAAAATCGATTTTCTAGAATTTTCTCTGAATATACGTTTTAGGGACGATTCTACAATCGCTTTATTCTGCATGAAATTATCTTGCGGCATATTGAAAGCATCGGGCGGCATAAAACGTATCGAAATATTTAAAAAATTACCCCTTAAAGTTTTTTTTGGCAAAAAATCCAAAAACAGATGAATTTTATTTTTCTTTGCTCTAATAACTGGCGTTGTTCTTATTAAAATCTGACAATGAAATAATTTTTTATCGGAGATTAAAGTTTTCAAGGGGAGATTTACCCCCTTAAAACAGGAGTAGGTGATATCTGAAAGTGTGTATTTTCAGTATTTGATGCCACGAATAAAGTGAAATTGGTTTGGTGCTGATTACCATAGTCATTATATATCGGGTGTTTTTTTCAAGTGTGAAACCTCAAATATCTCGTTTGTTTATTAATTGAAATGGAAAAGTATCTAAAGAAATTAGACTACAATGTTTATACTTCAATTGGCCGACACGATTTTCGTTCTAGCTATTTTGGGAATGCCAAGGTCTCAAAAACGGTACAATTTTAGAAAAGCAATTACCTATAATGAATATCTGCGAATAAATTTCATATAAAAATGATGTTTTTTCTTTTAAAAACCACTCATTTGCTGCTAAAAAGAATAGAACTTCTCTGGGATCAATGACCTATCCATTGATCAAAAAAGCCGACGTCAGAATTGTTTACGAATGGTTGCAATGCAATGTTATTATTACAACTGTTTACGAAAATTGATTCAAATCAATTGCAAGGCCTATAGTATTGTTTATAAATACTATTGGCCTTGCAATTGTTTTTGAATAAAACGTTATAATAGTAACATTCATATTGCAACCATCGTAAACAAATCTGACGTCGGTTCTTTTCATCAATGGATAGGTCATTGATTCCAGAGAAGTTCTAATTTTTTTTTGCAGTAGCAAATGAGATATTTTTCAAAGAAAACACATTATTTTTATATGAAATTCATTCGCAGTATTCATTGTAGGTAATTGGTTTCCTAATATTGTGTAATTTTCGAGACCTTATATGACGTTTTGGCATTTCCAAAATAGCTAGAACGAAAACCGTGTCGGTGAATTGATGTATAGACATTGTAGTCTAATTTCTTTAGATACTTTTCCATTTCAATTCATAAACAAACAAGATATTTGAGGTTCCACACTTGATGCGGACACGCGGTATAAAACTACATTACTACCCGGATTTTGACGAATCTTTGAGGGTCCATTTCATCCCTTGAAACGGCTTAAGGGCAGCTAAGAAAAAATATGCATCACTTATTTTTTGATGGACAACAACATATCAAAAGCGTAAAAAAATCGGAGTCGGACACCTCGAGTACTTCCCTTGTTAGATTTATTTTGATAATTTTTATTTCTTGAAATTAGGGTTTTTGATGCTGGCAAAGTTCGTCTTTGAGCCTTTATAAAAACAGGCGCTTTGCGATGAGCATGATATCTCGGGACTAAATCATCCGAAGTGAAAGAAAACAAAAACAAAAAACAATCCGTTAATTTAATATATCATCTAGAAATCAGTCAGAGGATTTGGCAAAATAATGATTTTTAACAAAATGACGGGTTTTCGAATTGAAAACAATCGATTATTGATAAAAATTCTAGCCTTCAATGGTTGTTAAATTGAAATTATGTGTCGGTGGGAGAAAATCTTCGATGAAAAATGTATTTATGAAGCATTTTTCCAAAGAGACTGATACACATAGTATGAGGCGTCTCTACAAATGTACGTGTAATTCCGAAAATGTTTGTTAAATTGACATAAAATTTTCTGCGTGTAAACGTAAATGAATGTATATTACGGAAATGATAATCCTAGCTGCGGATGACCCGTTGAGAAGTACGGCAATTTTTCTAAAACGTGATATTTTGGAGCAAGAAAATGTTATGCATACGGGCAGGACTCAAAGTTAACTTTGAGAGCGGCTGAAGCTCTAATAATCTTCGATTTTTGGGCTTCATCCTACTCTGAACCACTGTGCAACATTTCAACACAAGAACAAAATATTTGCTAATGTTTCATATTTGTTTCTTATAGAGTTCTGCAAAATTCAATGGCTGCCACTTACGAAGATCAAGGCCCTATACAAAACTTTCGCATAGAAATGTCCATTTTCTACATCGTGTATTTTGTAGTATTTCCATTTTTCTTTGTAAATATATTCGTGGCCTTGATCATCATTACATTCCAAGAACAGGGTGAAGCCGAACTACAGAGCGGTGAAATCGATAAGAATCAAGTGAGTTTTTCCTCAAAAAATAATCATCAAATTATCAATACAATTAAAACAAATGCATTGTAGAAATCTTGTATAGATTTTACAATACAAGCACGTCCATTGGAACGGTATATGCCAAGTAAACGGAATAGTTTTAAATATAAAATTTGGCGGATCGTCGTCTCAACACCATTTGAGTATTTTATTATGATGCTAATTGTATTTAACACTTTATTACTGATGATGAAGGTAAGTCGATTTCTATTCCATTTCTCTATTCTTTAAATTACCAAAAAAATAATGAGAATCTCTTAAATGAAATAGATTGAATATAAACAAAAGTCGGCAGCGTTATTTGTGTTTTTATAATTTTTCTATCAAAAAAAAATTACAATAAACAACACAGTACAACACAAATGCCTATGCAATGTGCACACTGGATGAAGACGAATGCAACTCATCAATCAAATCAAATCACTTATTATTATTTGATTTTTGAGCAAATTTATGTTCGATTACTAGATTAGTTTTAATCGGTGTTTACCTATATATCGAATTTATCTCATAATTAACAAACAAATTCTAATTAGTTGTGGAGGTATTCAAATACCAAGCATGATCTGTGGTTGTTTGCTTCAAACGTGTTCTGGATAATCTGTTTTTTTTATGTTCCCACCTAATTTGAGAATTTTCTTTTGGTTTTGTTGAAACAAAAATCGGTCACAAGACCTCTATCTTTTCTGTTGATTAAAACGTGTTCTGATCAAAGCCACTTTAAGCATGACATTGTTTATGTAAATGTGTTGGAATTTATTTTATTTTAAATAAAAATCCATTAAAACAATGCTGTTTGCACAAATTGTGGATGTTATTTTTTTGGGGTCGCCGGCTCTATTTTGCCTCTAATTAATTAAAAACAAAACAATAAATACTAATCAAATTTCAATTGAATAAATTGAATAAATAAACTAAAAAGGACGCAATTGCATTGCTCTGGCTGCAGTGCACTTTCCAACACAAGTCCTTGTAGTTATCTCTAGACGACATCAACCAACCGACCTGTTTCCTATCATTGATTTTTTGATTTATTTAACAAAAACCTTTAATATGGTGTTTAGTATGGACTTATTAGAAGTCACAATAAAAGTTTCTACAATTTGTAGAAATTTTTATCGAAATTAGTACGAAATAATAATTAGATGTAGAATATTTACATAATTGGATATTTTTGGCCACGTGTGTATGTGTTGTTTCAACAGTATGACAAGCAAGGCGAAACCTACACCAATACGCTTAAGTACCTCAACTGGGGCTTTACGAGCATGTTCACAGTGGAGTGCATCCTCAAGATCCTTGCGTACGGCGTGCGGGTAAGATCAAATATAAAAAAAAAACAACATTAAACTGTCTTTTAAATAATATTGTACGATAAATAGTCAAATCAGAATATAAAAGACAGTAGTAACACTAGTCATTTTAATAAGAAAATTTCGAAATTTCTCCTCAACTCCTCCTATAATTCTCTCCTATCTATTGCTTCAATTGATACGCTATTGCTTCGTATTTGTTGATTTAGCATGTTTGTTGTTGGAATTTCGTGCATGTTTAGCATTAAATCAGTTCACAAATACACAACGATATCGACGATTTTATGGATGATGATGATGATGATGATGAAGATGATGTGTGTACATTGGGCTCTGCCGACTTTTTTCTTTGTTGATTTTTGTTATTTTTGTGTATGTAAAAAGATATAAATTTAACTAACATAATGGAGAAAGGTAGGCGATAATTGCTTGTAGAATAGTAGAGCTACATATGTAAGAGTTGTTGTAGTACCACGAGTCACCGCCCTTGTTGTCTGACATCCTGGCAGCAATGAATATTCTATTTACCTTCCTCTTCCTTTGTGAGACTGTTCTCAAGCTCATCGCTTTCGGCATTAAGGTAAAGAAAACAATTCTCAAATAACAAATCAACACAAAATACGACACATCCAACACGAATACATATTTTTTTTTTGTTATTGAAACTTTCTAGTCGATTGGTATTATTAATTTTATATTTTATTTTTGAGTATAATTAAAAGTAGTTGCTAGCACGTTATTACCGATTTAGATTAGTTTCTATCTACCTGTAGTTTTTCTACATCATTATGATTTCTTTCGTTCTAAATTACAGCACTTGATCATTGATAAAAGTAGTTAGTAGCAAGCAGTAATCAATAGGTCATTGTTATTTACTGTTTCCCATAGACGAGAAACTAGCTTTTTATTCTCGAAATTAAATTATTAAACGCTTCATAAAAGCATGTTAGAATTTGATCTTCAAAATCCCAATCCTTTATTGAATTCTCCAAAAAAAAAACTCTTAGACTACTCTTCTATTTCTTTACAAATTGATATAAATTAGGTGTAGATTCCCGTAATTATAGAACAGTAGTAAAGCAGTTGCATAACTTTAATTGATTATTATTCTGTTTATGCTACTGTAAACAAAAATTTACATATCAAAATTCACATTTCACAAAAAAAAAATTAATAATTTATCAGATTTATTAATCAATTGTATCTGTTTTGATTAGAATTTCTTCAAAGACCCATGGAATACTTTCGACTTCATTACAGTGATCGGAAGTATTGTTGATGCAATGGTTGTTGAATTTGGGGTGAGTATTCACAAACAGTATTACCAACAAACCAAAACAAACAAAAACAATAAAAAATGCAAACAATTAACACTATTATACAGATGAACACATGCAGCATCTCAGGTATACGAGTGGATTTTTTTTATTATAATTTGGAAGCACTTTTACTCCCCTATTATTATTAGAGTGTATCCACATTTCGTGGATACGCTCTGGTACACTCAAGAATATGTTGCAAGATTTTTAAATACACTATCGATTTTAGCCAAATCTCTATTTGTTTTGAAAAATAATTAAAACCAGATTTGGCTAGAATCGATTATTTCTATGTTTTTGCATTTGTACTATTTATTTCTTTCACTGTTTTCACTTTGTTTGTGACATTCTACTAAACTGTTCTGTTCACGTTCAAGGAAAGGGCGGACAAAATTACGAAAGAAAGGGTACGTTTTACTGATTTTCCAATGGAATTAATCAAATGATGTTGATTTAAACAAAATTTAACACTTTCTAAATTTGTATTCCGTTAAATGGAAAAATACTTGTAAAATGGTGGATGCGCCGGGCGAAAGTGTTGAATTTTGCAATTAATCATAGATTAAGGCTAGTTTTAACTCAAATTACCTTCAAATTAGGATAAAACTGTTAGAATTAAACGGTGTTTTATCAGTTATTGTTAAAAAAAAATAACAAAGGTTAGTTTAGTTAGAGCATGATATTTGTTCCCTTTGAGTTTCCACAATTGTTTAGTTTGACACAAATGTGGCTTATTGTTGTAGACACTAGCACCTGATGAGAGTTTATGGGATATAGATACGTATGCTGCCATTGGTAAAGTTATGCAGGTACATTAATTAGATAGATAAATCGTACCAATCATATGGCAGCATTTCTTGTTTAAATCATTTAATTAAGTTTCACTTCAATCAATAGATGCATGTATCAAATAGTCTGTTTGATGAATTAATTAGTCTAGTTAATTAGAGTAAATGAGAGGTATTTGTGGTGAGTATGGAAACAGTCACATCACAACAATCATTAAACACAAACAGTTACACAGAAATACAATAATAATGTAGTACTATAACTATCATTTATTTAGGCTAAATATTTAGTTATTTTCAGTTATTAATTAATTGATAGAATAATTAAGTAGTTTTAGTAAAAATCGAAATTCTATATATTTTATTTTAAATATAGTATTTGTGGTAATTGTGATCGACTATTTACAGGAGAATTTCATCAATGTCGGCTGTTTGCGATTATTTCGAGCTGCACGTCTCATTAAATTACTACGACAAGGCTACACAATACGTATATTATTATGGACATTTGTTCAAAGTTTCAAAGCTCTTCCTTACGTCTGTCTTCTAATTGCAATGCTGTTTTTCATTTATGCAATAATTGGCATGCAGGTACACTAATGTTTCGCATTTACGCCAGTGCTTCTTGAACTTCAAAAGTCTCAATATCAAACCGAGCTTCTTAGTCTAGGCAACATCTGCCATTTTAGTGAATTTCTCTTCAAGGGCTCCGAAAATTATGATACAGGGCTTATTCGATTCGGAATGATCTCTAGAAACGTTTTGAAAAATTTGAAGGTGGGCCGGCAAAAATTGCAAAAGTTATAAACAATTTAGTAAAAACAAAAATGGGGGTTTGGTTTTTTTTTCTGTAAATATCTCGGAAACTGTTAAAGATATTCAAAATTTTAAAGAGGAGGAAATTCCCTTAAAAAAAGTCCTACCTCCCGGAACTCTTTCACCAATATTTATAATTTTAATTTTGAGGCGAAAATAGTGCTAAAAACGGGTGACGCACGATCCACGCGCACTGACCGACAAGCACTCTTGAACAATAAAAATAATTCTAACCCATTAAATATCAATATTAAGAAATAAAAAAATCCACATGTTTATTTTCCACTTTATTATTAACAATCTAAGAGGTTAAAATTGTTAATTAACAAATGCGTTTTTAAGCAATAAAAATTTTTTTAAGAAACGATTTTATTCTTAAAAATCATAATATTTGTTGCTGATTAAAATAAAAAAAAAAACAATTCAATTATCGTATAAACAATGCATTTGTTTATAACAATTATTTAAATAATTAGAGTAAAAAATTATACAAAATCATTTTTATGTAACCTTAAATAGTAAGAATACGAACAAATTGGAATATTAAAAAAAATTCTTGCTTAAAAACGCATTTGTTAATTAACAATTTTAACCTCTTAGGTGGAAAATCAAAATTTTTTAATTTTTCCAACGGGGATCTTTTCTAATGCCTTTCAAGAATAGCTCCAAGAAGTGAAAAAAATTTGAGGTTTTTAGTTTAACAATCATCAGGGTTTATATGTAAATTTTAATCTTGTAAAAATTAGTTAATTAACAAAAGCATATCTAAGAAAATAATTACGGGAGAAATTTTTTTCGATGGATTTTCGTTTATTCAAGTGCCTAGAAGGTATGTGAGTTTTTTATTTCTTAATACTGATATTTAATGGGTTGAAATTATTTTTATTGTTCAAGAGTCCGTTTCGGTCAGTACGCGCGGAATGCGCGTCACCCGCTTCTAGCCCTATTTTCGCCTAAAAATTAAAATATTGGTAGTTGAGATCCGGCAGGTAAGACCTTTTTCTAGAAAATTTCCTCCTCTTTAAGGATCTTTTTTCAGATTTCGAATACCTCTAATAGTCTCCGAGATATTTGCAAAAAACCAAACCCCCATTTTTTTATAAATTGTTTATAACTTTTGGGATTTTTGCCGGCGCACCTTCAAATTTCTCAAAAAATTTCTAGAGGTCATTCCGAATCAAATGGCACATGTTGCTTAGACTATCTAGCGTTTATTGACTCCCCACCTGACCTGCTCTTTCTCTGAATTTCCCACACCTTTGTTCGCCTGATTCTCTCCTATGTCTGAGATCTAACGAGCCGAGGCTCTTGGTTCTCGAAGCACTGATCTCCTCTGTTTATTCACTACGCATAATTATGATGAAATTTCGTTTTACCACCAGGTGTTTGGAAATATAGCAGAAATACCGACAGAATCGATAAATCGCCATAATAATTTCCGTAACTTCATTCAAGGCTTGATGTTATTGTTCCGATGTGCAACCGGTGAAGCCTGGCCAAATATTATGTTATCATGTGTACGTGGCCAACCATGTGATCCACAAGCAAAGAAACCAGCAAACAGTTGTGGATCGAATATTTCGTACGCCTATTTCGTTTCATTCATATTCTTTTGTTCATTTCTAATGTTGAATTTATTCGTGGCTGTAATTATGGATAATTTCGATTATTTAACACGGGATTCGTCGATTTTGGGCGCCCATCATTTAGATGAATTCGTACGGATTTGGGCTGAATACGATCCGAATGCCACGTAATCTATTTTCAACAAATTTTTAATGATTGTTTGAATTATTTTCGATTTCTAGTGGGAAGATTCATTATATTGAAATGTACGATATGTTGAAGAATATGGATCCGCCGTTAGGGTTCGGCAATAAGTGTCCAAATCGATTGGCGTATAAAAAATTAATACGCATGAATATGCCAGTAGATGATGAAGGCAAAGTTAATTTTACATCAACACTATTTGCATTAATACGTGAGAATTTGAATATAAAAATGCGGTCAGGTATATAATTTTCACATTATTACTGTTATTTCGAAATTAATCCCAAATTGATAATTAGCGCAAGAAATGGATCAAGCCGATGAAGAATTACGTGAAACAATTAAAAATATATGGCCATTACAAGCGAAAAATATGGTCGATTTGTTAGTACCACCCAATGATCAATTGAATAATGGTAAATTAACAGTTGGTAAAATCTATGCTGGCCTATTAATATTGGAGAGTTGGCGGAGTACACGATTTGGACAAATCGAACCGACTGGAGTACCGGTATGTTCCTTTATATACTTTCAAATTTTTTTTCTCTCAACAAGACCAAAAGAGAATAAACAGAATAACTGTTGGTTACTTCGTATATATTGTTTTTCAATTGTGGCCAATTGCGAAAATATCAGAAAATAATCGTAATTTATTATAACGTTTGTTTAATGTGTCTGTAAGTGTTGTATATACCTGCTGACCCTCTGATAGATTTGTGTACGTTTCGTTTCCTATGTTTATCGTTTTACGTTTTCTTTCGTTTAAGTTTAGTTTAAACGGATTGTCCGCGTATTTATCGTCAATTAACGAGAATTTGTTATCGAAACTGTAGTTACAAGAAGACGTTTAACTTATCTCGCCATTTATCACTCTTTTGCTCCCAAAATATCCTTCTAGTTCCTGCTATTTTCAAAATAGTAGCCTCCAAAGTGCAGTATCTTCTATGGATGGAGTTACAAAATCAGGTCTGAAACTAATATTAATCGCAATCCTCTTAAAATTGATGCGAAATACACGTTTCTATGTTATGTTGCCTTTTCTGTTTAATAGAGACTTATAAAGTTAAAATGAGAGAAAATAATCCACATGGTTGGGTTGTAACTGGAATACTTTTACTACATGGGCTGAAAAGCCCCGGGATTTTTCAGTGGCGACACTAGAAACTGAACATCATTTATTTTTGGAAGTTCATCTGTCACTAGTTTATGCGTGAAGTTTCATGACATTTCATGAATTCATTTACAAGCTACAGTCACTTAAGTGTCGCTACTTTTGTCTTCGTAAAAAAATGGAAAAAGAGGAATATCGCATATTGATCAAACATTGTTTTCTGAGGGGAAAAACTTCCGAACAATCAATGAAATGGTTGAAGAGTGTTTTCTGATCGAAAAACAACATCACGATGGTTGAGGATTTACATGAGTGGTACGAGCACCGAAGACGTACCTCGCTCTGAAAAAACTAAACGAAGTTACGGATCCTGAAATTGTAAAGCAAGTGCATCTAATCGTTTTGAGTGATCGTGAAGTAAAATTGCACGACTTAGCTGAAGCCGTTGGCATATCAAAAGGACTAATGAGATATATTCTGCATGTTTTGTATGTGAAAAAGCTATCTGAGCAATGGCTACGGTGATTGCTGACCGTCCACCAACAGAAACGTAATCGAGCGGACTTTTTTCGACGTTTTGTGACGATGAATTAAACGTGGACCCATTATCATACGCCTGAGTCCAATAGACAGCCTGCAGAATGGTTGAAAAGCCACGAAATGTGATTAAAGCGGGCAAAGGATCAACTCTCGGCCGGGAAGGTTTTGGCCCCTTTTTTTGGGATGTGCATGTCATAATCATTGATTAGAAGGGAAGAACAGTTACGGGAGACTATTATGCAGCGATATTGGACAAACTCAATGATGGAATAAACAAAAAAAGGCCCTATATGGCGAAAAAATACTTTGCTTCCAAAATGCTTGTTATCATTAAACATCCCGGTACTTTTCAGCCCATGTAGTAAAAGCAAAATAATGATTCTCTGGCATGAGCTATAACTATTTTGCAAAGGAGCTGACAATTCGTAAAGCTGACCATCTCACTCAACTCCGTAATGTTAAGAATAAAGAAAGAAACTAGAGGTTGTACGAATATCCTAAATCGGCTCCTTCATTAAATAGAAATGAATCGGCAATAGTTTTATTGCTTTGTACTATTAAAAAAATCTATTATTTTATCTTATTTTAACCTATTAAGAAGGAATAGGAGGGAGTACTAGTAGAGTAGAGATTAAAGATGTGTAACGCCTTTAGCCTCTGGTTCCCTATTTCGTATCCAAATGTTGTCTATTTGAACTGCCATTCCTGTATAATAACATAAATTAGATTGAAGACCATTACAATCCAACGAGATAAGTTCTAGAATGTCTTCAATAGTTCCATTGATTGATAATTAACATAAAACTCTTAATTGACTGTAAAATTAGTGAAATTCTAGTAATTTTAGTTGACTTCACCTAATCCAGTGTTTAGTTTTTCTGTTGTAAACCGTTTTGAAAACAAATAAAAAGTAGTACATTTGCATTATTTTCAAATCAAAGAAAGGAAACAAGTTATCGAGAACAATTTACAACCAGTTTGAATTATATATAATAAATGAAAGAGTGATGAGAACATGGAGCCCTACAATGTTGTTATTATTATTGTTATATGTTTATTTCAGGGTTTCGGAAATAGTCCCTCAGCCAATCACGCGGTAGTATAATTAATTTTAAATTCTTAATTTTTTTCCTCTATACTACTTTCTTAGATAATTAATTTTTGTGTTCTTTTTATTATTAATTTTTTTTTACTTGTTTTATTTACGATAATTCTCATTCATAGTACAGTCCTGTAGTAGCATCAGCAACAGCAACAGCAGCAGCAATTATTTATTATTCTTATTAATATTATTAATGTGATCGTTCTTATTAGTATTTAATTGATTAATTAATTAATTACGTCTTTAATATTAGCATATTGTGCCTGTATTTTTTTAAGATTGCACTTACGTGTGTGTTTTTTCTAATTGAATATCTGTCTGTATTTTGCCTCTTGTCAATATTTGCATGATCGAGTTTTGTTTTTTCAAACTAACAACAAAGAAATTAATATTTGATCAAATTAACAATTGGACTATAATAGTTATAGATTTAATTGCTTATTTGGAAGGAAACAATGCTCCATGTCTAGTAATTCTTGTATATACTGGAATTTAGTAGATTTGTCGCTTAGATTTGTTTGAAAAAATCTAGCAACAATTCTTCTAATCTATTGCTAGTTTTTTTTTCTGTAAATAATTTGTTGATTAAACAGGTGAAAATGAGTAGAAGAGGTAGGTGTTGCACGCCACTTGCATCTATATTCTTTACAATTAAAGATTTTTACATTTTTTCTCCTATAATTCTACAAATTTCTCTATCTGGCCACATTAACATAACAAAACATTTCAATACAAAAAGAAATAAAGCACTTTTAAAAAACTTTCAAATATAATAATTGCAAAAAATGATCATAATAAAAGGTGGATTTGATACGAGTTGAATTCTATAAGATTAGATTTAGTTAAAGTAAAGTTTGTTGGATAACAGAAAGCATCGTTTTTTGACTGCCTATTGGATATGGCCGGTCATTTGGGTGGTGGCAGTCGGGCAGGTTCAGTGAGTTTAGAGGGAGCCCCATTGATGGGCACCCAGGACACTACAGATACCCATGTGCATGAAGAAAGTTCATTAGCTACATTGGCACGGCGCAGTACAAAACGAAATCGATCCATAAGGTAATCAATTCTTAACCACTTATATTCGATCTATTAATTCCTTTTTTTGGTTATTTTCAGGAATAAAAAGGTGAAAATTTCAACTTTGGTGGTAAATTTTGTTTTACAAATAGTTTTAGGTTCAGAACTGTTAGGTTTAAAAATTTAGGTTTTAATAATGATAAATTATTTCAAACGTCAGCAGTTTTTCGTTTTCATTTTTCTTTTTTAATTATTGTTGGATGTTTACAGATGCAGAAATAAAAGAGTTCTAGTTGTAAGTTAGATCATTTCTAGAAGTTTTAGAAATACTTTTAGAAGAAGGTTAAAAATAGATAATAGTTAAAGAGATAAATAAATATTAAAATTGCATGATTATAGAACAATCATCAAAGGGTAAATTCTGTTCAATTTAAAATATAATAACAGTACTGCTGACAATTTCTTCTTAAAAAAAATTTAAACGAAAACACTGAATCACAGATTCTATCTTTATAGTCTTCAAACATAAATCAAACACACAATATACACATACTTTACAATTTTTAAGCCTTTTTGAACAATTCAAAATCACTTTTTTCAATCAAGTAGTTTGTTTTTGATTTTGGCTTTTTTCTAAGAACGTAGCAATAGGTTAATGACAACATAGCTATTTAGTTCATATGATTATATTGTTTAAAACATTCCAATGCTAAACTGATGTACATGGGGCCTTTTGGCACATTTTGCATGTTGTTTTTAACAATTTTGCATGTCGTTTCGTTTATTTGTTTGCAAATTTGAGCAACAGGACCTGGTATGAATGGGACTGAATTTTTGTTCGTATTTTGTTGTTTTTTAAATGTTTGTTTAAACATTTTTATTTCAGCTTTAAAATTGCTAAATTTTTTCAATGTTGTAGAATAGATTTGTTGAATTATCAATCATTCGACAGGCAATGGAATTACATGATGGTGTGGGCTCAAGACGACCATCCTGTGACAGTCTAGCGGACCAACAACAACAACAACACTTACATCCTGCCAATTTCGGAAATTCACATCGTCGATCGCCTAGTTTTCGGTATTTCAATCAAAATTTCAATATATTTGAATTTATTGTTTATTGATTTTAGTAGAGGCAATTCGCCGTCTTTACAAAGAAGTCCATCACCTCGTCGACGTTTCCCCCCGCATCTGCATCACGATATTGGTTTCTCTGATACCGTATCGAATGTTGTTGAGATCGTTAAACACGAACATCAACGGGCACAATCGCATCGTAGATTCGTACGAGGTACAATTTATGATTTGATTTTTTTTTATTCGTTGGTCCCTAATTGTTGATTGAATGATGTTCGGTGAAGAGCTATTGCAAAAAAATTTTCTCAAGAATTTTCTGCGTTAGGTTCTTGGTCAGCATCAACTAGTCCAGCACGATCACCATCGCCAAATGATGGCGGTCATCATCACCACCACCACCATCATCATCACCATCAATCCCGTTATGGTCCGATGCGATCGTCACGTCGCGGTTATGGTACAACAATACTATGTCAACGGTCACGTTCACCAAGTCCAACGCATTCAGTTCAACATCCACAAGGCCCTCCAACCATAGGTACAAATCGACTTTATTCAATTTAGAAAATTGTTTTGAATTGCAATTGTATAGCTGGTGCCGTTGTCGGTATACCAATGCAACAATCGGCCGTGATGCAAACCAGTGTCCAACACAGTCATCCAATGCTAGGTGGACGAAGAGGCCAAGGTAGACGTTTACCACCAACACCATCTAAACCGTCAACATTACAACTAAGACCGGGACCGATAAATTTCCCAAAATTAAACGCCTCCCCCACTCATGTAAATATACACCAAAATTGTTCGGAAATAGAAATTATTTAATTAAAACAAAAAAAATGTTTTTTTTTTGTAATAATTTCTAGTTACAGTCACATTCAACAACACACGATACAACAACACCACATATGTTGTCTCCTCCTCACCACAATCATCCACATGATCGTGAACCGTTAAGAGAGATTATTCCTGCAGGAATCGGAGGACCATTACCACCGCCACCGGCACCACCGCCAGCCTCAGCCATTGTAGCCGTTGCAACAACAGGACCGTCATCACAACTACCGCCATCAACAATACCGGCTAGGGACAGTAATCAAGCACCGCTTAGTTTCGAACAAGCTGTAGCTTTAGGTCGTGGTGGTCGCATATTACCCAGTCCTGTACCAAATGGTTATAAACCGAAACCGACTAGATCACGACATTCGGATTCTGATGATGATGATTGGTGCTAACACTAGGGGAACACTCAGTAACTGAGTTTACACGATTGATAGTGAAAACGAAAACACAGAAAACATCAACAATTGATAACTTCAACAATAATTTAAACAATAATTAATAAATAAAACAAAATATAAAAAGATGGACAAGTGTTCAAAATGTTTTGTTGATTTAAAATTTAACAAAAAAAAAAGTTGATAAAAGTCACTGGCCTTTCAGGAATTGAATAACATGTCGTCGATGTTTTGATTAATTGTTGTAATTTCAGCACAATGTGACTTTAATACAACAAAACGGACATGAGAGTTTTCAAACCAAAAAAAATCACCAGTTTTTTTGCAACTACTGCCAATAAAACAAATTGTAGCAATGATAGTGGTGATTATTATTATTATTGTGGCAAATCATTCATCCATTCATTATTATTATTGAGAAATTAATTTAAAAAAAAAATCGTGTTGATGATGATGATAATAGTTGTAATTTATACCTTTTTATTCAGAAATAAACAAAAAAATGTATAAGAAATGTAAATTCTTCCCTAAAGTGCTTTAAACACTACAAAAAGTTTATTAAACAAAAAAAAAAACAGCATCAGTATGGAAATCTAGAGAATAGAGGCGATTAGACCACCTCTATTGTCTCGATTATTTCTGAATTAATTTTCATGTAAATTGAGTTTGTTCTTTAATTATCGATAAATATATAGAACATTATTTCTGTGATAAGAGCACGAATTGTGCGTGTACGTGTGCGTGTGTGTACCTAGTGTTATCAGTGCTCTATGACTTTGTCTTTATATTTAATTAAACAAAGAACTTAATCATAATCTCATTTCTTAGTATAGCAACCATTCGAGAGGGTCTCGCCGCCCTTATTAGTTTATCGAAAATGATGCCTTATTATTACAATTATTTATAATTATTATGGTTTTATAAATGAAATTAAATAAAACTAAAGATTTCTTTGGATAGTTTGATCGAACGTAACCGTGTGCCACCTATCAGTTATTAAAAAAAAAAACGATCTAAATTAAAAATTCAACACGTTCGATAAGACTATTTTAATTATTGTTTGTTCGATAGTAATGAGGGAGCCGTTTATTTCCCAAATATTGGCTTCCATCCTCCATTCGATCAAAATTTAAATTAATTTTCAAAAATCGATATTATTATCTCTGCCAATTAATAATAATAAATTTAGAAAATGCGGGTCTTAAATTCTTTTCAAAGCAACAACCGATTCAATTTGTAAATTTAATCGAATTCTGAATTAATGATGGATTTATAATATAAAAATTGTTGTCGATGTTTGTTTGTGGCTTAAAACAAACAAACAGACGAATTTCCAAGATGCTGTTCTTTATCCATTTTTTAATTAATTAATTATTATTATTATTATTGATAAATAATTAATGAATAATAAATTAACTAATAAAAAGTCCAAGTTTTATATCCGGCATCTGTACATAAATTATATTATATACTGTATAAAATACATATACAATTATATGGGAAGAAAATTCTGTAACTTTAGAATAATTATCTAATTAATAATTTTTTCAAGATCGATAATAATTGCTGATCATTCCAAAAAATGATGTTTGACGATCTAAACAATAACAATACAAAACAATAAGTATTATCTTGTTATATTTATCAAATTTTTAATGTGTAATTATAGTAACAATTATGTTGTTTTTCGAAATAATCGTCAACAGCATTTTTGGAAATTAAGTTCAGGTCTTTTATTGATTATGTGAACAATTTATGAAAACCCAAAAAAAAACGTTTTTCTTAAAAATTATGTTTCAATGAAAAATTTTAATAAAACAATATTTATGTATTTATCAATCAATAAAATTTGCATTTAGTGTTTAATGAAGACAAAAAAAAAATAATATCGATATATCGCTTAATGCCCATTTTTTAATGAAAAATTTAAGAAAAGAAAATATTTGAAGAAAAATAAAAGAAAAATTGTGAATAAATAATAATGATGCTGATTGAAGTTTATTTAATCTCGACCCGTTAATCATAATTTTATTGTATTTCAGGAATACAATTTGAATTGTTCCAGGAATTTCTATTTTGTAGAACAATGGGAGAATTGTTTCTAAGGAGATAAGGATTAAGATTACAGTTCGGTACACATACAAGTACGTTTATTGATTGATTTATTAAATGATAAGTAATTTTTCATCACCTGTAAGTATAAAACCTTGAGCAATCAAGCATATACAGGATTGGCTGTAGTAGAACAAATTAGGTAAATTTTAGTAGAATAGATAGCAATGAAACTATTCAACTGACGATTGTAAAATTAGTTACTTAGTTTTGACATATTTTTTTATTTCGATCGATCACCGTTCATAAGAAAGTGTGCTGTAAATCTTTCTCACTAGAGCTAGCCGATCCTCCAATTTTAACATAATCATTATTGTCCAGTGTATTTCCAGATGATCTGCTTCCTATTTGCATCCAGGCTTAAGGTGTAATCTAAGCAAATGAGCAAAAATACCATCACTACTCATTTTTATATTTTCTTGCAAGAATTAGAAACATTTATATCGTTTTAGGGATCAACGTAAAAACATGACAAGACCCATAAACTTTTTTATCAACAAATTCTGGTGACCCTGCATCTAGACAAAAATACCGAAGCACCGTTGAACACGTAGAATTTTTCTGAACTTTGCAGTTTTACTCATCTTCAGTTGAGCATATTCATTATTCATTGAAATTTCGGAGTGTTTCAGCTTTACAAGTTTTGAAATCAAGCCACCCTAATTAAGGTTGACTTTTCTTTGCAAGACATTGAATTGAATTTGTAAAAGATGATTGCTTTTTTTCTAATGATTGAACTTTCTTGGCTTAAATCTTATGGCACATTGGTAATAATGTAGGATGAGTAGAAATTTTATTAGTACTTTGGCCTACTTTACTCCGAATAGTATTCAACTTATCAAATAATTCTTTTTATTTCTTCTATTCAAATATACCTAAGTTGTCTGCCAACACTGTATATTCTCTTACAATTAAATAATTGGAATTATTGTCATTTTTAAGGCGTATTTTGTAAATATATAAGCGTATATCATTATTTAAATAATGCATAACTGTTTACATATAAAATCACTTCCGTTTAACGTGTGTATAAATAGTGACTTGTTATCTAAAATTTTACTAAAATTTTTCGGTTTTGGCAGTATCAAAGTATCGTACACCTATAAAGCAGAAACTAAATAAACAATTTTTAGACGGTGTTATGTAAAGACGGAAATAAATCAACATTGTAATGCTAATCGAATAGGAACGGGGTCATTTTTGCGAGGCTTAGATTAGCTCTGCTTAAGAGGTCACTCAGTTAAGACAAGTTTCTTATTATTGATTTGTTATTAATGTTACAATTTAAACAATCTATCATTGATATAAAGGCATGAATGCAAAAAATGGGGAATAAAAGCGATCAAAAAAAAGTAAACCGAACAAGACTTAAAATTCCGCGTTTTTTTCAACATACAGAATGTCCCAGCTAACAGTTCCACCTCAAATATCTCACTTGTTTGTGAATTGTAGTGGAAAAGTATCTAAGGAAATTAGGCTACAATGTCTATGCTTTAATTGACCGATTCTATTTACTTTCTAGCTATTTTGGAAATGCCGAAACGTCAAATAAGATCTCGAAAGTTACTCATTATTAACAAACAAATCACCTGTAAGGAATACTGCGAATTAACTTGATATGAAAATAATTTTTTCTTCCTTTCATAAATCACCGTGAAACATTCCAGCTTTTATCAATTTGACCTCCAAACCTCCACACTATGTAAAATGGTGGAGGCGCCGAGTGAACTGTACATGTCTATTTCCTTTTTGAGTAGCAAATGAGAGATTCTTAAAAGAAAAAAATATTTTTATATCAAATTCTTTTGCAGCACTGATTTCCTAATATTGAGTAATTTTCGAGATCATATGACGCTTTGGCATTTCAAAATTAGCTAGAAAGTAAATCGTATTGGACAATTGAAGTATGGACATTGTGGTCTAATTTCTTTTGATATTTTTCCACTTCAATTCATAAACCAGCGAGATATTTGAGATGAAACTGTTAGCTGGGACTTCTTTATATCTTCACGAACCCCCTAAAGCCGTTCTATGAATCGCAGATTAAGAACTCATGATCTAAACTTAATAGGACTGTGTGTTTAGTTCCGCTTTACACAATTGTAGCTGATAAACCATTATTTTAACTTACCCACCGCAGACGCAATCACCGCAGTCGCAACCACCGCAATCGCAATCACCGCAGTCGCAACTGCCACAATCACAGTCCCCACAATCGGCAGAGTCTCCACAATCCCAACAGCAACAACAATGATGGTGATGGTTGACACAACAATAACAAGGAATTGTGCAACAATATGCAATACAATCAGCACACCCATTACAACTACTGCCACTATTTGTATTCGTTTCCGGATTTGGTTGAGGTTGTTCTGTTATTACTTGCTCATTAACCATTATTAATATTAAATTACTGTTAGTTTAATTGAAAGGAAAGCGTTATTATATCTTGATAACTTTACGATAAGTATTTTTTTAAAACGATTTATCTTTATAAATTCAATCAAAAATAAATGAATGAATCATCATCAATCAATTCCATTGAAAATAATAATGTTGAGCATGAGGAGAATTATTATGAAACGTGTTATAAAAGTCGTAAAAAAATTAATTTTGAGCGGATGCTACTGTTTAAATTCCTGATAAAGTATCTGTAAATTGAGAATGTATAAATACAATTATATTGTTTCAATTTTACAGTATTATAATTTAAAATAAATAAATTCTATTCATAGAACGTACCAAGTAATTGTTCCTGTAAAAAAATTTAAAAAACTTCCATACAGTAAAAAGTTCACTAAAACGTAGATATTTTTCGTTTTTCAAATGAACTACGAATTGACCAGAAACCGAACAAATCTACACTGCTAAATGTGCGGAATCTACTACGTGTTTTGCAGTGACCTCGTGCCTATGAATTCTCTATATAGTGCATTTGAAAAGTTGCGTTGTTTGTTTCATTTTAGGGGAAATAGAAAGTTTGTATAAGCGGCAGTGAAATTTGTATACTAATACAATTTTTTTTATTTGTTCAACAAACGAAAACTTTTTCTAGATAAGACTCCTGTGGTTAACGAGTGGTAATTTAGAGATAGCAGGTTAAGATTAGTTCAAATTTTTATCATGTTTCGTTAATCCATAGAGGCAGTGTATTGATTTTGCAACCCTTTCCTGGTAGAACTAAAATCTAATCATGAAGTCACTATTAGATATGGGAATAGAAATAATATCTATATTTCGAAATAATTTCAATAATGTTTATTTAATTATGATCTTTGGAAAAATACGTCTGGAAAGTATGTCTTTACAGTATGATATTTGTCAAACGATTAAAAACTAAAACGTTTTTATATCAACATAAAATCTTTGTTTTTCAAAATCTACACTTATGAGAGTATATTTTTTTCAACGTTCTCACAGTTAGAATTGGTCACACACACGTGTGCCGAGTGTTTCTTGATTATTCCACCGTTTCAAAGCCATTAATGAAAACCTCAGAAAACCCCTTTCAATTTATTTTATATGCAACCAACAGTTCTCTAGCAATATTGTCGTTTCTTTTTGCTGTAATCGCAAGACACACCTACCGTCGAAAAAACATAATGGCGAAGCTTCTTGAATTTTTAATTCTCATGTCAATTATGTGAATTCTTATAAGAAATCGACATTTTACTTATCAAATAAAACATAACGTTTGATAAAGACGAAAAATGTAATTAGTATAATTATGTCTACATTTTTCTCGTCAAAATTATTTTTTTTTACATTTTTGCTTTATTTTACCCAGTTTGCCCAATTAAATAATAATCAAACACCACTATAAATAATAAGAGCAATTTTTTCGTTAGCAATTGAGAGAACATTACATTTTTTAATTATATTTTTTTGCGGGTTTGGTTCGTCTAACACGTAGTTTCTAGGAAAAAAAAGCAATAACAATTATGCCAATATAAATACACTCGCTCGCTGTTGATATCTGATGAATGTAAGAATATTGTAACATTTTTCAAGAAAATAAAATAAGAATTGTGAAACGCTAGTAAGGAGGTTTGTCAAGGATATATGGATAATTTTTCCAAAAATTTATCTATTTAGTTGCCTTTTTCTTGATTATTATTTCAACTTCAGAATCCTTTGTGCTACTTATTGGTTGGCCATAAAAAGGACCGTTTTTTTTATTGCTGTCTCGTACGATAAATATAAAAAGCTTTGGCGTTTCTAAGACAATCTCATCTCCCTTACCGTCCACGGATCGAGTTCCAAAGATGAAAAACTTTTTTTTTTGAATTTTACAAGAAAAATGTATTCTTGATAAAAGTTTTTGCATGTCCCGAAACAGCCAATTCAGTTTTAACCTTTTCAAATTTACTTTTAGTTTCAGATAAAAATCTAAAATTGTTCGTTTCAGTTCTAAATGCCCCAAAAAGTAAGTTTGCGTTGTTATGGTAATTACCATTATTTATTTATTTTCATTAACCGTAATTGTTAAAAATGTTGACAAAAAACCAACGCATTTACCTAATTCAGTGCTATGGCAAAGGTAATAAATCGATCCGTCGAGTTGTCGAAGGATTTAACAAAAAGTTTCCAGATATTTACATCTCAAATAGAGGTGCACAAAAATTGGACAAAAAATTCCTATCAACATTTTTAATAAAAAAAAATAAATACAAGAAGCACATAAAATGCACATGTAGCGAGTTAGATTTGCTCGGTGGTGTTCGATCATTGTCATTATGTCTCGTCACATTTTTGAAAACATCTATAGCAAACCATGTACCATGTATATCCCGTTGGTTTACATTTACAAAATTAACAATATTAATTCTATTAATTAAATCATAACTCGGCAAAACATCTACATGTTTGAACAAATTTTTGTTTAATTGTAAAACGTCAAAGAAAGTGAAGAAAAATAAAAGAAAAATTGTGAATAAATAATAATGATGCTGATTAAAGTTTATTTAATCTCGACCCGTTAATCATAATTTTATTGTATTTCAGGAATACAATTTGAATTGTTCCAGGAATTTCTATTTTGTAGAATAATGGGAGAATTGTTTCTAAGGAGATAAGGATTAAGATTACAGTTCGGTACACATACAAGCACATTTATTGATTGATTTATTAAATGATAAGTAATTTTTCATCACCTGTAAGTATAAAACCTTGAGCAATCAAGCATATACAGGATTGGCTGTAGTAGAACAAATTAGGTACATTTTAGTAGAATAGATAGTCAATGAAACTATTCAACTGACGATTGTAAAATTAGTTACTTAGTTTTGATATATTTTTTTATTTCGATCGATCACCGTTCATAAGAAAGTGTGCTGTAAATCTTTCTCACTAGAGCTAGCCGATCCTCCAATTTTATCACAATCATTATTGCCCAGTGTATTTCCAGATGATCTGCTTCCTACTTGTATCCTGGCTTACGGTGTTCTCTAATCAAATGAGCAAAAATACCAACACTACTCATTTTTATATTTTCTTGGAAGAATTAGAGACATTTATATCGTTTTAGGGATCAACGTAAAAACATGACAAGACCAATAAACTTTTTTATCAACAAATTCTGGTGACCCTACATCTGGACCAAAATACCGAAGCACCGTTGAACACGTAGAATTTTTCTGAACTTTCTTACAGTGACTATTCATATTCACTCGAAATTTCGGAGTGTTTCAGCTTTACAAGTTTTGAAATCAAGCCACCCTAATTAAGGTTGACTTTTCTTTGCAAGACATTGAATTGAATTTGTAAAAGATGATTGCTTTTTTTCTAATGATTGAACTTTCTTGGCTTAAATCTTATGGCACATTGGTAATAATGTAGGATGAGTAGAAATTTTTTTAGTACTTTGGCCTACTTTACTCCGAATAGTATTCAACTTATCGAACAATTCTTTTTATTTCTTCTATTCAAATATACTTAAGTTGTCTGCCAACACTGTATATTCTCTTACAATTAAATAATTGGAATTATTGTCATTTTTAAGGCGTATTTTGTAAATATATAAGCGTATATCATTATTTAAATAATGTATAACTTTTTACATATAAAATCACTTCCGTTTAACGTGTGTATAAATAGTGACCTGTTATCTAAAATTACGTGAAAGTCGATAAGGATGTCTTCATTTTTTCAATATATTTTTCGGTCATGGCAGTATCAGAGTATCGTACACCTATAAAGCAGAAACTAAATAAACAATTTTTAGACGGTGTTATGTAAAGACGGAAATAAATCAACATTGTAATGCTAATGGAATAGGAAAGGGGTCATTTTTGCGAGGCTTAGATTAGCTCTGCTTAAGAGGTCACTCAGTTAAGACAAGTTTCTTATTATTGATTTGTTATTAATGTTACAATTTAATTTAAACAATCTATCATTGATATAAAGGCATGAATGCAAAAAAGGGGGAATAAAAGCGATCAAAAAAAGTAAACCGTGTTTTTTTCAACATACAGAATGTCCCAGCTAACAGTTTCACCTTAAATATCTCGCTTGTTTGTGAATTGTAGTGGAAAAGTATCTAAGAAAATTAGGCTACAATGTCTATACTTTAATTGACCGATACGATTTACTTTCTAGCTATTTGGGAAATGCCGAAACGTCAAATAAGATCTCGAAAGTTACTCATTATTAACAAACAAATCACCTGTAAGGAATACTGCGAATTAACTTGATATGAAAATAATTTTTTTTCTTTTCAAAATTTCGGGTTAAACACTGTATTTTACATGAAAAACGTCACAAATCACCGTGCAAAATTCTAGCATTTATTAATTTGACCTCCACACTATGTGAAATGGTGGAGGCGCCGAGTGAACTGTACTTGTCTATTTTCTTTTTGAGTAGCAAATGAGAGATTCTTAAAAGAAAAAAATATTTTTATATCAAATTCATTTGCAGTATTGATTTCCTAATATTGAGTAATTTTCGAGATCTTAGGACGTTTTGGCATTTCTAAATTAGCTAGAAAGTAAATCGTATTGGACAATTGAAGTATGGACATTGTGGTCTAATTTATTTTGATATTTTTCCACTTCAATTCATAAACCAGCGAGATATTTGAGATGAAACTGTTAGCTGGGACTTCTTTATATCTTCACGAACCCCCTAAAGCCGTTCTATGAATCGCAGATTAAGAACTCATGATCTAAACTTAATAGGACTGTGTGTTTAGTTCCGCTTTACACAATTGCAGCTGATAAACCATTATTTTAACTTACCCACCGCAGTCGCAACCACCGCAGTCGCAACCACCGCAGTCGCAATCACCGCAGTCGCAACCGCCACAATCACAGTCCCCACAATCGCCACAGTCTCCACAATCACAACAGCAACAATCGACACCACAACAATGATGGTGATGGTTGCCACAACAATCACAATGAATTGTGCAACAATATCCAAGACAATCAACACACCCATAACAATTACTGCCACTATTTAAATTTGCTGCAGTTGAATTAATTACTGTATTATATGCAACCCCTGTAATTATTCCATCGGCTACATCACCACTTAATTCATTCAAGACTTCACCAGATAAACCATCCTCTTTCTTTCTTTGAGAAGTTTCCGGATTTGGTTGAGGTTGTTCTGTTATTACTTGCTCATTAACCATTATTAATATTAAATTACTGTTAGTTTAATTGAAAGTAAAGTGTTATTGTATCTTGATAACTTTACGATTAGTATTTTTTTTAAAACGATTGATCTTTACAAATTCAATCAAAAATAATGAATCACAAAAAATCCCATGGAAAATAACAATGTTGAGCATGAGGAGAATTATTATGAAAAGTGTTATAAAAGTCGTAAAAAAAAATTGATATTGAGCGGATGCTACTGTTTAAATTCCTGATAAAATATCTGTAAATTGAAAATGTATAAATACAATTATTTTGTTCCAATTTTACAGTATTATAATTTAAAATAAGTAAATTCTATTCATAGAACGTACCAAGTAATTGTTCTTGTAAAAAAATTTAAAAAAATCTTCCATACAGTAAAAAGTTCACTAAAACACAGATATTTTTCGTTTTTCAAATAAACTACGAACTGACCAGAAACCGAACAAATCTACACTGCTAAACGAGCGGAATATACTACGTGTTTGGCACTGACCTCATGCCCATGAATTCTCTACATAGTGCATTCGAAAAGTTGCGTTGTTTGTTTCATTTTAGGGGAAATAGAAAGTTTGTATAAGCGGCAGTGAAATTTGTATACTAATACAATTTTTTTATTTGTTCAACAAACGAAAACTTTTTCTAGATAAGATTCCTGCGGTTAAAGAGTGGTAATTTAAAGACAGCAGGTTGAGATTAGTTCAAATTTTTATCATGTTTGGTTAATCCATAAAGGCAGTGCATTGATTTCGCAACCCTTTCCTGGTAGAACTAAAATCTAATCATGAAGTCACTATTGGATATGGGGATAGAAATAATATCTATATTTCGGAATAATTTTAATAATGTTTATTTAATTTTGATCTTTGGAAAAATACGTTTGGAAAGTATGTCTTTACAGTACGATATTTGTCAAACGACTAAAAACTAAAACGTTTTGATATCAACATAAAATCTTTTTTTCAATGTTCTTACAGTTAGAATTGGTCACACACGTGTGCCGATTCTTAATATTTTTAGTCCCTTAATTTTACGATTTTACAATATCCTTAAACTTTTAAATTTGTACAAAGACATAAATGTTGGGTGGTTTATTTTTGTATTAATTATGGGTAAACCAACAGTCACAAATTAAAACAAGACGGTATTATTTACAAATCATATTGACCAAGAATTTTTCAAAGTTACCGATGCAAATAGTAATGGCATTCTATCTAAATAGTAGAGCTAAATGAAGAGCATAAAAACCACTGAGTAGCCCATCTAAAATATTCCTAAATTATGTAATTATATGTTTTTAAAACTCTTCGGATTCATAAACTGTATACGCCTTAAAATATGTTTTTTTCGTCAGTACTGATTTAACCAGTTTATTTAGGAAAATAGTTATAGTGGAATTTCTTTAAAAGTACTACAAAACCATAAAACTATTGCCGGTTCATTTCTACACATTGAAAGAACCTATATAGGGATTTCGCCCAACCCCTCTGGTTTCTTTCTCTTTTTCTCACATTACAATGTTGAGATGGTGAGATTGTCAACGTTACCAGTTGTCATACCCTTTGCAAAATAGATACAACCCATGCCAGAGGTCCCAAACAATGAAAGTAAACATTTTACAAAAAATAAGTATAAAATTTCAAATGACAGCAATGTGATTAAGCTTCTCAACGAAAAAATAGACCCTCTATTAAAGGCCCAAAATTAAAATACTCCTTTATTGTATTAAACTGAAAATCGATTTTAAAATTTCTAAAGAAAAATAAATTATCGAATTTCGGAGTTAATATTGAAAAATCAGTAGCAAAATATGTAAAGAAACGCGTAGGATTTTATTCCAACAGTAGTGCTACAATATAATATACTTTTTGGTTTTAAGTAAACATGTAACAGTTAGGAACTTTTCAAATGTTAAGTTGCCCATAACCTATAACTTGTAATTTGAAATTTTATACTTAATTTTTGGACGGAGTTTACTTTCATTCTTTGAAATCTTCTACTAAGATTTCTACTAAGTTCCAAGAAGGTAGTCAAGAAGGAAATGAGTTTGAGAACCACTGCTTTGCCATTAAAAGTATCCCACTTGCGACCCAACCATGTGGATTGTGTTCTCTCACTTTAATTATAAGACTCTATTGAACAGAAGGAGAAGCATAACACAAAACGTGTATTTGGAATGAATTTTATGAGGGAGTAGTTACGCCTCTCTTGCACTTTATGACATTGCAGTATTTTTAAATAAATTCTACTATACATCTATACGCCAAAGGAATTGAATAAATCGGCAGTACAGTAAGTCCTGCTGGACTGAAATAGTTATATATAAGAACTACGAAATATGAGCCAAAAGACCAGATTCTACAGAATAATTAATACGTGCCACTCTGTCTTTGTTTAATATATTTGTTTATACATTTTTCCATTTGAACACAACTACCTGATTTAGAAAAGATCTTTATACACATTTTATAAGAGTTGTAAATTATCTAGTTGCGTTTGGTGGTGTTTATGGTATTCAAGTCCTTTATAAAAATTATTGACTTATAAGTCAGACGCAATCAAAATCTTTTTAAACCAGAAGCAACGTCAGATTTTGGAAATACCGTTCCAAAGCTCTATTTTTATAGTGTAGAAAGTGGTCAATAAGTCCCATTATTAGTTTTTCTAAGGAAAAAAATCGCTGACAGAAATAGTTATTATATAATATTGATTATAATAAAAAAAAATTACATAGATATTAATGCGAAATTTCGCACTACATTACATTTACAATAATGTGGGGTTAGTCTAGAGCAGTCATTCTCAACCTCTTTTTTGTTATGGTATAAATTTCAGAATTTGGCGGCCCACTAACAACAAAATAAAGTTAAAAATAAATTCAAATAATTTGCATTTCTAAAATTTGGCGGTTGAGAATAACTGGTCTAGAAAATAACGGTTTTTAAACACATTTCCCTTATTAGATAAGATAATGGTAGTTTTGTGTTTGTTTAATCATCATCACCACAAACACATCTACAACATACTTGAACTACAAAAGAACCTATAACATCAAGAATACAATCAATTGTATCATTTACGATTTCACTACAAATATTCTGTCGTTTGTCAGCTCTATTCTCATTGTCTGATTGTTGTTGAGCTTTAACTACCTCTGTATTTTTTTCTATTTTCCATTATAATCCGTTTATTTCTAAATAAAATAATCGCTACATAAATGGAAATTTTTAAATGTGAATTGAGAAAACTTACTAATTCTAGTTGCGTTGATTTATCGACTGAAAACTTGTAAAGAAATGGAGAGATGAAAGTGAAAAACAACTCCCTGGATCAAATCACATAGTGGGCGACAGAATTTGCGATCGATCCCAAATTGAGTCATCCTGTCTGGCATTCTATAGACTATACTCCGTCCCAAGACCTAGAATGTGTTGGAGGTGTTTTGATAGTTCTGTCTTTACGAAGCTTCAGTCCTTGTCGCTAAAGAAGGAATTGAAAATAACGAAGGACAGTGCGATCAGAATTGTTACTCAGTTTCCTTTTTTGGTTGCAAAAACTAGAACAATTTAAGCTGTAATTTAAAGTACTTGAAATTAAAAGAACTGATAAACATATTCTGTCATTATTTCTGTTCAAATATACCTATGTTATTTGCCAACACTGCACATTGTTGATTCTAAACAATAGTTGGAATTATTATCATTTAGGACATATGATCGCTGTTGTATTTCTTTCGTGCTATCACGCGCCAATCCTGTATATGTAATTTCTTGATTTTACATCATCGACAATTGATGAGCGGATTTTTTAATGCGTAGAAACGCGCTATGGTCAATATAATCAATTACTAGTATTTATAAGAATAAAAAAATACTGACAAAAATAGCTATTACGTATAGTGATTACTACATAAAACAAAAATATTATAATAGTGCTTGGTTGCAAAAAGTATAAAATATTTTCAACTATGAAATAGTAAGGTAAAATAATAATTCGGGGTTAGCTGTGAAGATAAGAGCTTTAAAAATTCCACAGATTTTCCTCCTTAGATCAGGTAACGATAGTTTTGTGTTGGTTTAATCACGACCATCACAACTTGTTGCTAATAGAAGCAGAAGCTACCCCATCAATTATATCATTTACAATTTGGCTACCAACATTCCCTCGTTGATAAGATTTATCCTCATTGTCTGACCACAGTTGAGTTGTAACAACGTTGATTTTCTATTATTATCCGATTACTTCTAGGTAAGGTAACAGTTATATAAGTGGAAATTTTCAACTGCTAATATAAATTGACAAAACCTACTATTAGAGCAATCAGGAGAGCAATGTTGTTTTTAGATTAAATTCAAACAATCAACTTTCAACACTTGTTTTCTTTTTATCAATGATGTAATCTCTTTCACGGTCAACTGCTTATTCTCATCTACAACTTTTCAATAGCAGATCGATAAATAAAATAACTAGAGATCGTACTTTGACGAGGAGATAGAGCAGACCTAGAACGTTTTAGAGGTACATTTATAGTTTGGTCTTTCCGAAACTTAAGTCTTTATTGATGAAAAAGTAATTAAACAGGAATGGCAGACGGATCAGCGGTACTACTCAATTCTATTGAGTGACGCAGACCACTGATTTCAAATGACTATAAAATTTCATGTCGAAAGCTCAAGCACTTGCAAGTTAAAAGAACAAAAAGGGCCGACGTAACGAAATTTAGTATAAGTCAATAAAAAGGAGTAGTACAGTTGCATTCCTGGAAAAGCTGGATATCAGTCAGTGATAAATACATATAGTTCCATCCACTAATGTGACGCCTTAGAAATTGTCGTTTTATGAAACAAAGCCTGCAACATCCAGAAAACAATTCTAACTGTAGAAAGAATAAATATTCTTACGTTATTAACAACAGATAGAATTTCTAAAGTTGTTTTATTGAATATACTATTTATAAATACTATTAGCCTTGGAATTGTTTTTGAAAAAAATGTTGTAAACAATTGTAATAGTAACATTTCGGTGTAAGGGGAGCCTCCGCAGGATCGGTGCGACCGGGCGGCGGGGGCTGGCCGGCGCCCCGATGGGGATGATGATGATGGATGATTGAGTGCATGGGTATGAAAGGGCGGAGAGACGTGATGAAGTTATGCTAAAGAGGCGTTCCATCACGTTTCCCCAGTCTGTGGAGGGGTTTTTTAGCCGGTAGGAGTCCGGCACTACCACTCAACACGGGTCGGGTGGTGTCCATGAGGATTTTCCCCTCCAATACGTTAAAAAAAAAGTAACATTGACATTGCAACCATCGTAAACAAATCTGACGTCGGTTCTTTTCATCAATGGATAGGTCATTGATTCCAGAGAAGTTCTTTTTTTTACAGCAACAAATGATATATTTTTGGCATTTCCATAATCGCTAGAACGAAAACCGTGTCGGCCAATTAAAGTACAGACATTTTAGTCTAATTTCTTTAGATAATTTTCCATTTCAATTCATAAACAAACGAGATATTTAAGGTTTCACACTTGAAAAAAACACCCTGTATATTTAATGCAGGCGCCAAACTTATGTACCTCAAAATTCCCCCAGTTTTACACTTTAATGGTTCATAAAAGGTGATTCTTTTGGATACTAAAAAAATCCCAGTACAATACCAATTGAGTTGTAATAAGAACATCAATGTCTTGATTAGAAAATTATATTAAATGTGTGCTTTTGAAAAGTGGATATCTAGGAGTTTCTTTGTTTGTTGATCATTGTCCCCGTAGCACGCATAGGGCAAAGAAAGCGTAATTAATGCAAGAAATTCAGTATACACAGATCAACAATGAAACATCAATAAAAATGAATTGAATAATCGAAATACAATAACTTATTTGAGTCACATGTAATCTTTTGTATAAACACTAATAAAGTTCATTATTAAGTAAAAAACGCAGAGGCAACATTAAGGACCCTTAGGATAATGTTACATGCAATTAAGAAAGGACTGTGCAAAATCCACTTACCGAATTTCTCGTCTTCTCCATGATATCGCCATCCACATTTACATCCAATTAAAATGCGTGATTGGTTATGGATTTATGGAATTTAGAGGAAAGACTAAAGGGCTGAAACATGAGATGAAACAATAATTTTAAAGTATTACGATAAATTTATTTTAAAAACTAAATTATAATAAATTTTGAATAAAGCTTATATTACATATACAGCAGGCGATTATTTTTGTTCATATTGTACATAATAATTAAAATAACTGTTATTCCCTATCAGCTCGACTATTATTCTACTACCATTAATTGTAATGCAGTTTCTTTTTTTTTGCATGAGTATAACAAAACAGAAAAAAAACAATTTTCTATACACCATTTTAATAGCATTAGAAACAAAACAAAAATAAGAGAAAAATATACAAAACATTGTTCTACACACTGTTTTATTATTAATTAATATTAAGTGTATTTTAACAACTTTTTGTATGATAGATAGAGACCTAAATAAATAACAGCCGCAATAAATAAATTTACAGCTAAAGAAATTTTGATTATTGTTTTTTTAAAGAAAATTGTTATAATATCTAGCTACATGTAGTATTATGGTTGAAGATTTATTTCTAAATGTCTGTACCTGAATTTAAGAGAACGGAAAATAGACCACTACTATAATCACATAGTTTTAAGCATATAGAGATAAAGAATTTTCAATTATTTAAAATTAATAATAACTGATATAATAGAAAAAATAATTTCAAATTAAAATTAGCTTCATTTATTTATTTGTATGTTTCTTGTTGTAAGTGCGCGTAGCAAACATATTATGTGGAACTTCCACAACAAGTCACAATTTTATGTTTTACAGCTTAATAACATTCAGATTTTATTCATTTATTTATTTATAGATTGAAACACAAATCTCAGTTGTAAGTTTACTGGTGATCCACTATTTTAATCAAAAATAAACACCAAGAGAGAAAAATAATAATAATAATAATAAGAATAATAATAGAATATTATCAACAATTTTAGCTTACTTTTTTTTTAAATACAAACCTGTATATTACTGGAATATTGCTAAATATAGTGAGAGACTACTGACAGCATTGTTTGCGTACACCATCAGTATTCATCGTTGGTTTCACATCAATTGGTTCTACATTCTGTGGTCGGATTGTATCACCTTCTGGTGGGTCTCTTATCTGTTTCTGTGAGACAATTCTATAGATTTCTATAAAACAAAATAAAAACAAGTCAATCATAGATACTAAAAGGGAAGTTGTTTTGACTGCAACGATGCTTGCATATAGATATATTTTTTTTAATTTACAATTTCTTTTTAATAAAACTGTAGGAGCAAAAGGTACGCTCACTAGTCCTTCATTACTCTGATTTGTTGTAGTTTGTTTTTTAATTATGTTGAGGTTTATAAACCTTGTAACTTATAAGACTTTTTATGGTTTTGTAAGTTTCACATCGTTTCCCTGCTAATATTTGTTAACGACCATAATTGTAGGAAATCATAGTTTCATAAGTTTTTTTTTTACTTTTTTTTGGATCGCGCATTTGGAGTGACCTATTAATAATTCGCATGTTTTTGATCCTATCGAATTCGTGTTTTGATATGTTAACTAGGTACTGTTAGGAAAATGTAAGCCAGGAAATGTCACAAAAAGGAGTCAATTTACAAATGTTCTTTTGTTGAACCAAATCATATACCAACTGTAGACAGTAGAGTCCAAATGACGGATCCCACGGCATAACATTTAATTTTATTAAATAATGTGCAGCTATTTTACTTAAAAGTTGTAAAAGTATGTTATTGAAGATCTCATAATGGGTAAGAGCTTTCCATTCTTACTTAATTTATATAAGTCACAATAAATATTGTGACTTCGTATTTTGAAGTGACTTTCTAGACCAACATCTTAAATTAAAACGTAGATAAACTTAGAATTTCAGACGTGAAACCTTCTCAGAACAAGAAGTGAACCTACGTCGAAAAGAAAAATCGACTCATTTGATGTCAATAACTATTATTTTTTTGTATAAATAATTTAAAAGAGATTAAAATTCGTTAACATTTTTTGTCAGCTTTCACTTCATAATTAACTGTCGAAGTGAACGTTTATATCTACTCTTATCATTTGAAGAAAAAAATATATAATCAATTGATTATGAATTAAAAAACACACGTAATTATCGAGATATCAGTAGCTGCTTTCATGGTTAAACACTGATAAAAGCTAAATAATATACATGTCGTCGGAGTGTTGTAAAATCCGTCACCTAGAAAATGACTAGACAGATCGTAAAACGGTGAATATTTTGAAGTTTTTTATTGCCTGAAATGTTCAGATTTTTTATAACCAAGGGCCAGACCTGAGCTAAACAGTATGGCAGCCGGGGAAGGTGAAAACAGTCAGGAGCTACAAAAAGAGCCTCTGTTAAAACTACAAGACTTATACAGTTTTCTAGATGACGAATTTTACAATGCGCCGACGACATACATACATAAATCATCGCCTGTAACAGCAAATAAAAGAAAATTATCATTTGTGCAACAACAGAAATAACGCCTTATGTGCAAAAGCATACATATCAAGAGCGGACATAGTGAAGGTTTTCCATAATCGAAAGTGCTTAACAAATGTGACAATAAATATTAAAACTGCTGTTAAGTCCAAAAATAGCTCCCCAGAAATGATACTAAAATGATTTGCAATATATAGCCTTGACATTTTAATACTCAAAAATACTTGTCGTGTTGAATTGTCAGAATTAGTAATTTGACCATAATTTGGATATAGACAAATTACACATTTGCATATAAATGATCTCAACAGAGCCATATAAATGATAATGAACAACCAAAGTTGACAATATCTGCATCAGCGAGTCGGCGAAAATTCCGAGAATTACTAAGAACTGTTTGATAAGAGAAAAATTATATAAAATTTACAATCGTTGAAAACAAAAACAAAAAAAAAGTACTGTACTTAATACACATAATAATAAAAAATGTTTTAAATGAAGTGACGATTTTTCTCATTGTTTTATGGCCTAATGTCCCACATAATTATAAACTAGTTACATACATTTGCATCGCATTAGTTATAAACTTGACCCTCTTAAGTAGTTCACTGAGTCCTAATTACAGTGCTTTTCAAGCTTTTTTTTTATGGCGGTTTGGTAACAATTAAAATATAAAGATACCAGCACAGCCCCACTTTAGATATTTTGACAGCAAACAAGATTTTGTGGGTCGATCGGTGGTGGAGAAACCCTGCTCCAGTAAATACATTTGCAAATATAAATGAAATCAGTCGGGACAGTGCAGGTCTAAATCAAAGCATTACCCCAATTTTTAATTATTTTGAACTATAGATGTAACTATATAGATTTTTAGAAATCATAGATTTTCGAAAGAAAAACAAACAGGCAACTTCTAGCTGCAATCCAATTGTTCTTACAAGAGCTAGTAAACTGTTTCAGAATTGAAAAACTCCCTTATTGAATCAAAAACCGTCTAGTCCAGTGGTTCTTAACGTTTATTGTTCTACAAATCGTCGTAAAAAGTGAAATAAAATCGTTTCTGCAGTTCTGGACTGGATTTAGATGAGTCATGAGTCCCGTGAAGTGGCAAAATTAAGATAAAAACAGAACCCTCCCTGGGTGGTAAACCATAAGTCTAATCCCTACTAATTGATGGCTCAATGAGTCCATTAATATTAGCATATTTACCGGTTAATATATTCTGGAACGCCAAATCAACATTGGTTGAATCTAATGCTGATGTTTCAATAAATGATAAACCATTACGTTCAGCAAATGATTTTGCTTCTTCAGTTAATACAGAACGTAAATGTCGTAGATCAGATTTATTACCAACTAACATTATAACGATATTTTGATCGGCATGATCACGTAATTCACGTAACCAACGTTCAACATTCTCATAGGTTAAATGTTTCGCTATATCATAGACTAATAATGCACCAACAGCACCACGATAATAAGCTGCGGTTATTGCACGATACCGTTCTTGACCGGCGGTATCCCAAATTTGTGCCTTGATCGTTTTGCCATCCACCTATAAAACCAAAGAAAAACAATAACAAAAAAAATGCAATGAACCAGTTAACGAATGACAATTATGGCTAATTACTTGTATGCTACGCGTTGCAAACTCCACACCGATTGTGGACTTTGATTCCAAATTGAATTCATTCCTTGTGAATCTCGAAAGTAGATTACTTTTGCCTACACCTGAATCTCCAATTAGGACAACTGTGAATCAAATAAAACGGTAAAAAATTTATGAATTTGCCAAGATAACGGTGAATAATAGACATTAAACGTAAGCATAATATCAATTATGACTCATTAGAAATGAGTCCACTTATTCGATAAAATATCGAAATAATTGGTTGATATGTAGATTGAAATTCGTGTTTGACCTATGACATTGTCGAGTAGCCAAATCTTATTGAACAAATTTACGTTGTTGTTATCGTTAACGACGTCGTCGTAGTCAATTACCTACAGAAAAATCAATTATTTTCCATTGACAAACAACTCACCTTTGAATAAATAATCGTATTCATCATCTTTCGTACTCATTTTCTATGAATTTGTTAAATTAATCTTCAATTTATCGACAAAATGAAACTAAGCTATCCACCCTCTTCTCTCTCTCCAACACAATCGAATCAACACAACAACAAAAAATCAAAATAATAATAATAACACAAAGACTCTATTATAGTTAGAATAGAGAACTATTAAATCTTTTAATACATTATTATCACAAAAAATATATCGTTATCAATGTTTAACTGTTTTTATCACAGACACATTGCTATTAATTAAATTTTGTTTAATTTTAAGATGCTTTTCGTAAATTTGGAACGGGATTTCGATTTATTTTTAAACACAAAATGGCCGACCAGCCAACTACTATTTTATTATTTTGTTGATGATGAATCGCCAGTGTTGTCGCTGTCGTCACTAAATACAACGGGACATCTAGTGGCGAATCGATGAACATTCTTGACATTTATAGTTAAATGAAGGAATCTAATCTCACCGTTGCCAAGTTTACCTAATCGTCTTTATAAATGTGGGGAATCAATTTCATTGAATTCAGAAATATATAAACTCATAAAAAAAACAAATATGGATGAAATTTAGTGACGATAAAACAATTCTAGCAATATTTTTCAGACAGTCTCCTCAGCACCAAACTCTACAGTTTTGCCACATTTTATTGGCACTATTACACTAATTGTAAGACAATGATTTAAATTTCAAAAATATTTAAATTTTCGATTCGTTTTGACCTATGGATAAAAGAACCTGGATACTATTTACTAGGGTAAGGTGAAAAGTTCTCGGCCTGACAAAGAGATAATATTCCAGTCGGCCAAAGTTTGCCTTTCTTGCCTGCGGGGCGGCTTTCTATTGAACACCCCCCAAAATAAAACGACAAATTAGAGGTGCTTACGGGACTTTATTTTACTAAAATATTCGATGACAAAATTCACTTTCCTACGCTTTTCAATGGACAATATGGAAAGACTAGTAAGTCGCGTTTGACTCATTGTGGATGTTAAATAAGATTTTATCAACTTTAATTTAGAAAAACTTCTTTCACAAGAAGCCACCGAAACACAAATAGTTTAAAAAAATCTTACCGCCACACTTGGAACAAACTAAGAGTAGTCCCATTTTGGGCAGTCCATTGGACCGCTTCTTGAAGAGAAATATTGGCGCCTTCCAAGTGGCGTCTCAGTCGTATAATCACCAAAATAATGGCCTCTGCAGAAAATTCATCATATATTTTCGTCAGATTTGGAACTATACCACCAAATTATTCTGTTTACGTAAGCAAAGTCTTAGGCTGAACAACATCAAATGTTATGAGAATGTCATCCATTGCTCTGTAACGATGCTCTAGATTTTCGTAAAATTTATCAAGACATTCTAACATTGCTCCCTGCAACTCTTCTGGTAATGCTAGTCCAGCGTCTTGGGCCATTTCTCCTGGCATACGTTTCCGGAATCTCCTCCTTCCTCTTCTTTCAATTGAAATGTCCAAAGCCTCACATTTTTCATTTGCGTAGGAAATAGCTCTTTCCACTATTTTGATACGATGGCTTTGAAGAGAAATTTTTAAGGCTTTGATTTTTATGACACACTTTTCCAGCGATGGCCCAGATATTTGCATATACTTCTGTGTCTGGTTAACTTCTTTTAGGACTTCACAGCAATATCGTGTTGGACAATAGGCCAGTAAAGACGTCTGAGATAGCTGAGGTCGTAGGCACCTCGGAAGAAAGGATGCGAAACATCTTGCACGAAGAAGAGATGCGAAAGTTCTGCGCAAGGTGGGTGCCGCATTTGCTGAATGCGGATCAAAGCAATGTTTGGACCGATTCAAGAGGGATCCGACCGATTTGACACCATGGATGAGACATAGGTCCATTACTATACGCCAGAAACCAAACAGCAATCGAAGCAGTGGATGGAAGCCGATGGTTCAGTGCCGAATTGTAGTATCTGCCAGTGTGTTTTGGGATACCAAAGGAATCCTAATAATTGGTTACCTTGAAAAAGGCAGAACAATTACAGGCGAATATTACACTATTTTTTTTCACCAGATGGATGTCAAAATTCATGAGAAGAGACCTGGCTTGAACAAGAAAAAAATCATCTTTCACTAGGACAATGCACCTGCTCCTAAAAGTGTGTGGGAAAAATGCGGAATTTGAGGTACGATTTACTTGGACATCGCCTTTATTCGTATGATTTGGCACCCTCAGACTTCCATCTCCTCCCACACCTGAAGAAATATGTTTCTGGAAAGCGTTTCGTGTTAAATGAAGAAGTTGAAAGGGCCGTAGATGAATATTTTAACATCCTTCCAGACTCTCACGTCCGGGAAGGAATACTGATGTTGGAAAAACGCTGGACCAAGTATTTCATTGTCAGGCCGAGAATTTATCACCCTGCCCTCGTATACAGGGTGGGTGCCACGACTGGCCACATAAATAAAAAAATACTAACTATATGTATGAAGTACTATAAACGTGCTTCTAGTGAGAATAAATCAAACAAAAAGTAGGCCGTCTTGATTTTGTTTCTCGCTAATTCCGGCACTTTATGAACATTGTACTAATTATACAAAGAAATAAACACACTGCTATGTTCAAAACAAAGACAGCCGATATTTTACAAATTACAAAAATGGAGACGAATACCTTGAATGAGAACGTCATCTATAAGTTTAGATGAAGCGCCAATACTGTATATGTCTATAAATGTCCGACAACTACAAGGGTGGCCATTTACCGCTCAAGGAGTTAAATAATAAGCAAAAGTTTGTACGGGACTTTCGTTATAGTTTTTTTTTTGAGTTAAAAACGTGGAAATTTAAATTTAGGTGTCGGAAGAGCTTCGAATGGGACCTAATAAAATATTTTTTTTTCAATACTTGCTGTTAAAGACCTACTTTATCGACTAAAAAGTCGATAGTAAAGCAACCAATAGCAAATAAACAAAAACAATTGCTAGTTGTTTAGAGAAATCCAATAGCAACCAACAACCATTGACAACTGTATGAATAATTAATGTCATAACTTATTATAAAATTAAAAGTTTGTACTGCACACGGTGGTAAAGCCATACTTTACCACCTTCTTAACTATTAACTGATTTGATGGTCGATTTATCAAAAGGGAAACGACATATCATCTTTTATACGGCTAACAGGAATAAAATAGTATTTTCTGTTATTTAGCTATATTAGAGGCGAATCAAATAATTTTATAAAGATGTAAATAAAATCGATAACAATCCTGTTTTAAATCAGTTTGACAATATAGAATTATAGAAATATTAAAAAAAACAATGTAGACCGAAAATAAGTTGGCAAATATACCGGCAGTATACAAAGTCGAAATAAATTCATTTTACTAATTGCCGCTACTATGTTTCCTCATCAATAATTGTAGATCAATATTTGGCATTTCTAATGGTGCTAATGATGGAAGATGTCTTGTATCGTGCACGTCCGGACTCAATTCACTGCACGGTGAGAAAACATACGGTGATGTACCTCCAGATGAATCAGTAACGACTTTTAGGCTACCATTTTTCGATTGAGCTACAAAATCAATTTAAATTGTACATCAAATTTCGTATTTTTATAGTGTTCATAGTAACATCAACCTTTATTTTTCTCGTTCTCTAATCGAGCGATTTCCGCCTTCAGACGCGCTATCTCTATGTCACGTTCTTCAACTTGCAGAAACAACGAATGGACTAATTCTCTTAATTTACAACTTAATACTTTATATTCTTCGATTATTGTCGAATCATCTACGTCTAGTTTTTTACCAATGATACGGTCCACATTTTCCGTATTGTCGTGTTGATTACAATCGTCATGTTTCTCGTCGTATTTGCCATCGATGTCATCAGTTGATTTACGTTTAAATAACATTTCAACTAGTGAATCGTTCGTATCAATTGTATGGAAAATTGTATCCTGTATACAATCTTTATCGTCTGTATTCACATCAATAAAATTCACCTTTTGTTTTGTTGTCTCTAAATAACGTTGGCGTTGTTCGTATTGTTGTTTTTTGATTTCTAACAGATCAATCTGTTTCTGATGATTATCGATTTGTAATTGGATTGAATCACGTGCATGCTCATTCTCGGTTAATGATAATGAATCGTTTAAATTTTTTATAGCACTCTTATGTGCCTCCATTGATTCGTCGAATTTTTTCCGTTTTAATAATGCATCAGCGCGCCGTTCCAACTGGTGCGCCTTCAACACGACAATTTGCATAAAACCAATAGAATTTCAATTCATATTTACCTTATTTAAGGGTGAATCTTCCATTTTTGTCTAATAAATATTTATATGTTTACAAATAGTATTTATATTTTGCCACTGTACATTTTTACGATTTTTACGCGACTGACAAATCGTTAAAAAATTGGGTTATAACACGACGTTGCCACATGTAATTTCTTCAACTTGAAAATTTTACAATTTCTAGAATTCTTTTATATCAAATAGTGCAGATTACATTGCACTTTATAAGAGTTTCATTAGAGGTATCAACGATTTGATTTAGAATATCTGAATTATTCCATCTGAGAAATACAAATGTCGGCAGAATTACAGAAAGCTTAGATATGGCAGCGTTGGGTACAGACAGAATTAATCAAAAAGCGCTAAATTTGAATATTCTACATTTATGATTTCAAAAAGAGTTTAATGTAATTTCAGTTTATTCTACTAACTTATTGATTATTAAGATTTGTGGGGTGTAATTCTATTTTTCTATTTGAGTTATAAAAATTTAAATCCCGGTTCTATAAATAATCTTAAATTTATATTCTCTAGTCAAAAACTTTGTTAGGTTCGCCTAGTTTCTGCACGGAAATGAAATTCAATCGATAAGGTGGAATGGGAAAGTTGTAGGCCAAAGACTTATAGGCAAATTGAAATGGAGAGAAAAAGGACGAAATTGATAAGGATCACAGCGACAGTCTTTGTTTAATTCATTCAACATTTATGGTGTTTGTTATCCTAATAAAGAAGAATTTGGAGTTTGCTTGCCATTTCTTCTGATAGCAGCTCCTCAACGCCTTCATATCAAATCAAAGATCGTTACCGTAAGAATTCGCAATTCATTTCAACATAATATTATTAAAAAAGAACCGTACAATGTAAGACAGTGTTGAATGAGAAGAGTATTTTATCATCCGGCGTTAGTTTTTTATCCGTGTGGTATGTATTTTAGAGCTCTGTTGTCATGTGATGAAATGGCATCATCACTTGATAAGAAAATGACAAATGTAAAAAAAATAGCTATTTACTGTATAGGGTGGTAAAGTCATACTTTATTCAAGAGCGGAAGACAAATCTGCAAGTGGATAAAGAGACTTTACCACCGTGTGCAGTACAAGATTTTGTTTAACACTTGCCCTTCAAACTCTTTTTTATTTAAATTTTTTTAATTTTCTAATAAGTTTTAACACTAACTATTCATACAGTTGCCAATCGTTGTTGGTTACTAATAGATTTCTCTAAACAACAAGCAATTGTTCTTGTTTATTTGTTGTTGGTTGCTATGGAGTTTACTCACCTCAACGGTAAAGTAAACACTTTAGCGTTGAGTAGTAGGACTTTAACAGCAAGTATTGAACAAAAAATATTACAAAATAATACATAGGCACAGAAGGTAAAATATTCGTAGATAATCATGTTCCTAAAAGCATCTATCGGCGTCATGACTATGATTTCATTACTTTATCTTTCATTATAAACAGACGATAAATTCACTTTACACCTCATGGGAGCAAGCTTTGTATTTGCGAATTTTAAAGAAAGAGATTGTGTTAATTCAATTGATGAAATGAATCAGATAAACTGTTGAATTGGTTGTATGAAGCATTTAGTAACAAAAACTGCCTGATCTATTTTTGCTTGCTGCCCTACACATGGATGAATTATAGTTCGTCTCATAATAAAGCTCGAGGAGTGGTGCGGCTAAATTACATGAGACGATCTGTATAGTTAAGATGTATTCCACATTGATAACTGCTGATACAATAATGATAATTTTTGGACTTAATAATTTAAGAAGAACTTGTCAAATTTGCAGGGCAAACTTGACTACAATGGCGCCCTAGACATGGTCTGATATGCCGCCCTTTTAGTAATCGTAGACAATATAAATTAAAAGGATATTTTCTCTTAAAGGGCTGATTCTACTATCGTTTTATTCCGTCCAAAATATTCTGACAGAAATTCTCTTACCCCATAGTTTCTGTAAGTCGAAAGAAAATTTCTTTCAGAATATCGAGCGAAATAAAACGATTGTGGAAGCGACTCTAAATATGATCCATAGTCAAAATCGCACATTATCAGTTGCGGAAAAAGGTCTCAAAAACAGTACACGTTTATATATCTATATATTTTTTGAATTTATGGAGGAACTCAATTCTCTCATAAATGCTTAATATAAACGCTCCTAGAATTGTTTGTTTATTAGTAAAAGCTCGAAACTAAGACAATGACCAAAATCGTTGTACAAAGCTATAGGTATGTTAGCATCTGGGTTTAAATCGTCCCTTAAAAATCTTTCTTAGTTTCCAAAATTTTCCGCCCGTTAAGTTATGCCGCCCTTTGCCAGATCCTCACAGGCCTAGTCGGTCTAGACCTAAATCTACCACCGCAAAATTGGAACTTAAACTTTTGAACGTTGCACTTGATTATTTATATAATTATTTTAAAAATAATTAGAACTGAAGATTTTCACGCCGAAATTGTCCAAGTTTTACTTCATATAAATCAAGTAGCAAAAATTGAGCTGGACCTGTAAACTTACTGATCTTTCAGCGCGGATAGTTTAAACTGATTCCCCTATTGAATACCAGATGGTTTGTGGAGTAGGTGAATTATCTAAAGGAAGCTTCAATTTTGATCGTTTGTTAGATAGATGACAGCAGTTTGATCTTTTTTCGGCCAATCAACAATTTCATTCATCTCAATAAAAAGAGCAGCTTCTATAAAAGTTAATTTTTCTATATTTTGGGTAAAATCAAAGGTCAACAATAAGAAATAAATTTTTAAATAGACTTTCAACCTTGACGAATTATAATTGAAATTTTAATCAATTATAACTATAAGACCGGAAATCGAACTTTATATTCCAATAATTTATTATCAATATATACATTTTTTTTCAATACACCACAATAATTATATAAGATAAGAAACGAATATAAAAATCCAAAAAAGGCTAACTGATTATCATAACTAGCTGGTACTATATCAAACAAACAAAAAACTAATAATTATAATTTCGATAAATAATCGAATAATAATCAAAGAGACAACAAAAAAAAAGATAAACCCTCACATATTTCTGCGTATGGTAAACCCTTTCGGCTAAATTTTAATTTAACGTTATAAAACCTCAAATTATAAACGAAAAACATTAGAATTACAACAACTTTCAAACTTAATTTGTGTCGTAATCGAAAATCCAACAATCACTTAATTCTAAGGAATTTACAACCTGAATTTACAACAGTTTTTTTTTTATGTTTATGCAACGAATTTTATGAATGAAACCTTATCGATTACGTATACAAATCGTGGCCCACTATTTACTATACTAGATTTCACTAGAGCCCTACATATCGATCCGCCCCTAGATCAACAGATTAGGAAAGTTCTCGGAAAGATCAACACGAACAAAAAAAAAAGAAAACGAAACAGGAAAAAAACCATTGAACCTGTTGACCGCAGGAGAGCCAGCGCGTGCCGGACTTGATGAAAGTTACGTCAGTATAACTGGCGCCTGATCTCGCCCACATCCCTATAGCTATCCTTTATGAATATCTAAAATCTCCCATTATCCATCTTTATCTAGACAATGACCGAAAAAAATTATTTAAAATAATAGGTATACGCTTTAATGTCCGTTAAATTGTACAATTTCATAATAATATAGCGACGAGATAGACGAAAGAGATGATTCGTTTGAATAATTATTGATGGGATTATTTCTATTGTTTGAGATGAATGTGGATGGTAGGTGAAGACAACAGAGAAGAGATGAGAAAAAAAACGATTTTCATAATTTGGTACGGTGTGATACGGTTATTTGTTGTTACAAAAGACGAAAACAATAAAGAATTGTTCCATAGATGATGCTCACAATTCTCAGAATTTTGCACGAGAAAAAAAAACGATTAGCTTCACCGTTTTAACACAGTCACAGTGAAGTAGATAGATTAAGCAAAGAAGAGATAATCTAGTCCTCTATCGAGGAAACAAAGAATTCCACAGGACAATGATTTTAACATCGAGCTAACTTTCGGGTGAACGAGCCACAATTGGGAAATTAGCCGTTATATCGATATCGAGAAAACTCCCCAAAATTTCTTACTGGTAGACCAAAACCTGTCGTTAACCATGCAGTAAGTTAAATTACACTAATGCTCGAAATGCTGTGCAATCAAAAGTAAAATAAAGGGTTGAAGGCATGATTTATTGTTCTTGTAGTAAATGATAAATTCTACAGCTTATTGGTTACTAACTATTTTAATATAAATCTCGGGTTTACAGGCATCTCTCTTATTTTCATGGTCATCTCCCTCCTTTTCTGTCAATCATCTACTGAAACCCTGCACAAGCCACGCCTACGGAGAGTTAAAGTTATATGAAACGATCTCTTCAGACCATTTAACTAGAACAGTTGCACTTTTTTGTATAAATTCTGGTCGAGTCTTCTGTGATTGTCTGTGTCTCTTTAATTTATGAATGAATTTTTTACGTTTCCGTTTAAAATTAGTCGAAAATGTCAATCAATTATCCCACGAACGTCATTTAATCCCGTATCAATTAACAGATTTACAAAATTAATCATATCAAACTTTGATTGATTTATTTGGATGAATCTACCTAAAGTCCCAGTAAAATTGCATCCAATTATTTACTTGTCAATGTTTTCGTTTTTTTTTATTTAAAAAAAAATGAAATCAATTTTCCATTGTCTTCCAGTAATCGTTTAAAATTAGCTTATAATAGGAGTAGTAAAGGACAAGTCAGGAAATTATCAAACATAATTAGATTATATTTCACAATAAATAATAGAAACAATGCAGTCATGATGACCAAATGTAATGATAATTAGTATAACAAGGCCGGATGTCTTTGTTGTAATTGGATGATAACACTTAAGACGTATGTGTATGTTGTAAATTTACTAAAATTATACTGGAATTATTTCACATTTATCAACATCTGTCTTGATAAAAAAGACTGCAGGAAAATTCTTAAAATTCTTCATATTCAAAAAAGGGAAAAAAGCAGACACTACAGTAATTAAATATTTAAATTAAGAGTTATGTAATTGGTTATCGCACGACTAATTACAGATATGATTAATCAAAGTTAATAAATCATATGGGATATATAATTGTAGATGTAGCGTAGGCAAATATAAACGTTTGATAAAATTGTTTTATACGTTTAAGAGAAAAAAAAAACTGTTGTATTAACAATTAAACGCAATGAAATAACGATAAACAAACAATTAAACAACGATTTAAATAAATAATACGTTCACAATTGAAGTATCGAAAACATGTACTAGCGGTTAGCACAAAAACAGTCTCAAAAAGGAAACGCGGTCATCCGATAAGAGCAAGTGATACGCTCATAATTGGTAAAATTAAATTAGAACAGTCGCAGCTCTTCAATTTTAAGCAGAAATGGTAGACAAACAAAAAACTTTGTAGATCTTGAAGAACTACTATAATCATTTGACTTTTGTCCTTGCTAATAGAGTTTTCTATAAACCATCAAAATTAGGCTAAGGCAGCAGGAAATACAGCAGGAAAAGTTCTGTACATCTTGTACGAAACGAAGCGGTTTTTCAATCAATCGCACAATCAAACAATTGATTAAAAATATAGAGAAATTAGTGATAATTCTATTTCTAGAAATGGTCCACACTGAAACCTTGGATTCCAGAGAAAGTCTAAATATGCACAGTTGACAAAGACTGGATAACTTTATATGAGAAGTTGAAGTTTGGTACCGTAAATTGATGTCAAACGGAAAAAGCAGAGAATATCTAACATAGGTTTAATACGTGCTTGCCACACATAGCACATTCTTCATTAATGCCCTAGCAGAAATGAGATCGAGGCGCTGGCAAGGGCCTGGCTAGTTTGCCTAGAATGAAACCAGGCGCTAGCCAGTACATGTGGAAAAAGACCTGTAGATGTTACATGACATAGACCTGTAACATGATCCTGTAGCAGCAACAGGATTAGTCCTGTTGTAGTTACAGGTCTTTCCTGTTGGTATAACAAGACTAGTCTTGCTGTGGTGGCAGCGTTGGTCCTGTAGCAGCTACAGAACATTCCTGTTGCTGCTACAGGATCTTGTTACAGCTCTACGACATGTAGCACCTAACCCGTGTACTGGCTAGCGCCTGGTTTCAATTTAGGCAAACTAGCCAGCGCCTCGATTTTATTTCTACTATAGTAAATAAAATATAAACACCCCTATAGGGTGTTGTTTATACATTAGCTATTTATAAAAAAAAAGACGAAAACGGTCGGTAAATCTCTGTTCCAATATGTCTTTTTCATTTGCCTTCATTTGTATTTACAGTTCCTATTTTAGAAATATTGGGGTCCTAGGAAAAGTATTTCTAATGAACCCCTACTTTAAATTATATAAAAAAGGTCGGTACATATTTTGATTGTTCAGCCCCTCAAGGTACGGGCCCTTGATAATTGTCTCGTTTGCATAGTCCCAAAATAATCACTGCATATTTCGACATTTCGTTTAGAAACCGAAAAACGCTGACCCTTCTTAGTCCTGAAAATAGTGGGCTATATCTACAATTATTTAATAGTTTAGTACCTACATAATTTTACGGTTTAAAATTATTTTTTTCAAATCTTGTTTACCATGTTTTTTTATTCTTTCTATTTTTAAATTCCTTTAAATTCGTTAGCTTTTTCCAATAGTCTTATAATTGACAACACTAAATCGATCCATCGTATAAATTACAAAATATTCTCATAACGTTATACATATAAAGGAAAAAACAAGCCAACCGATGAACTAACTCTATAATTTCGTTATTACAAATATAGTAATATGTGACGTAATTGTTGCTGTTTGTCTTTTATTGGTCTTTGCCAAGATTCTTATGGTATGGTAGTAGCAAGAAGGGGGATTTTCGTAGGCGTTTTTGGCCCAACCTCTTCTAACCATATATTGCAAATCTTTCGACCAACAACAAGTTTTTAATTGAAACGTTGTTGTTTTTTTCTCGTCGTTGTTGTTGTTATTATTATTAACTCATTATTGTATGTTTTTTCGTGTCTAATTTTGATTTATTACTAAGTTTGCCCTTAAATAGAGATTCGTTCAATTTCCGCAATAAATATTAAGATTTTCCATAATTAGTAATTTAATCTAGCAAAATTTCATTAGGTTTGTTGTAATAATTTACAGTTCTTGTGAAAGTTGTTGAGTTATCAAAATTATTTGTTCTTATTGGCTTAACATTAGAACAGCCCTCGCAAATCCACCATATCTAGTCGAAAAATATTTAATGGCTATTGTTGAATATACATATATATATGCATAAATAACCAACAAGGCAATAATTTGTGAATCCTTTTATGGTGTTTGCGAATCACAATATATCTCTAAATACACACCTTTGTCTCTCAACTTGATGGGTTGTTGTTGTTGTTGTTGTTCTTGCCGGAGAGTTATATGTTAACGAAAAAAATCAACTTTTTGATTTTAAAATTTATTACAGATTTATATACATGAAAGGGGTCGGTCTTATTCACAACTCATTTATATTATCAAACTCACAGCACGTGCTGTTACAAATCTACAACTTCAATACAAAAACGGGGGGGCTTTAAGAAACAAAAACGCTATATGTACAATATATTTTATCAAAGTTAAGATAACAGGGCTTGGCTTTGATTTACATCGAAACAACAGCCAGTTGCAAATCAGTATATTGCAAGAAGAAAAAGAAACTACAAAGAGATGAACGTGTACTGGTCGCTCTTTATTTACAATTTTTGGTCAAATTTTATGGATTTCAGTAGATTATTCAAATAGGAAACACACGGGATGCAGCCACTTCTGTGCACTACAAACAGTTTCAACCGCAATTTTCGTGAGAATTTTGTCAGAGAAGGGGCAAAATTGCATATAATAACTAATAATTTAACAAGAGCCTCACCATCGGTACAGGCGGCGAGACATCCGCCTTTGGATCTACTTTAAGTTTTTTGATACAGCTGCAAGAATGGCGCTCTTCTTCCGAAGAATCACAATTGTGCATTTCCTTCAGGAACATTTGGCAACCCTTATTTTGCGAAGTATCACTTAAAAAATGCATTTGAGGAGCAATTGTTCATTTTGTACAAAACTGTATTATCGTAGGTACTCTGTAAGAAATGTGATGTGTGTGTTGCTTTAGTTGCGATAAAAACTGATCATTGTACAGAAGTTAGGGTCAGTTTAAGCAAAGAATCAATAAGAAAGATTTACAGAAAAGGGTACCCAAACAAAAACAGAAGTTTTGAACAATTAATTATCGCTAATCTGTGATATTTAATAATAGGCACTTCCACAATCTTCTGGAATAATCTTTGACGGTATTTATTGATTCTTTTATAAATAGACAAGAAATCTTAATTAATTAGCTTTGATATTTCTCAAACTAATTATTAATAAAAGATTGACATTAATTAATGGGATTTCTGTTTTTCCTTATGTGAAAGAAATGTCAAGATTCCAATATAATTTATATATAAAATCCATATTTTTGTGTGACGATTAATTGTTGAATATAATGAAATAATGTTACAATTCTCGACAGTCAGTCGTTGATAATTACATCTAATCGAACACTAATTGCTCATTTACATCAATCGTTTACTTTCTAACATCGCAACACGATTTATAATTTCCTATAGTTTTTCAAGAAAATCTTTACAATGTTTTATTTGGCTTCTATAAGAATTTTACAAATTAAATTGATTTGATAAGCTTTCTCGAACTGTGCAACCAAAAAGACCAAGCAGCAGAAAAAAAAACAAACTCTCTCAATTGAATAGATAGAGAGTTGTATTTCAATGAACAGGAAGTGTTGTTGCTTCGTCGTTCTAATTTAAATATTGGAAAACGATAAATGTTGTTAATAATAATAAACCAGTTTGATTTGAATAAATTAAAACTATGAAAATATGCTGATGCAAATACCACCGATTTATTCGATCGATATTCAACAGGAAAAAAAATGTTATGTAAATAATGCCACGTACCAAGCGAAGAAGAAAACCATTCATACGTCTACAAAACGCATAGATTATACAGAAATCACAAAAATCAGACAACCCTCTTATTACACGAATCATTCGTATGTGAACACTTCTGCATTTGGAGTACGACCGTGTCGTTAAGGTATCTACAGTGTTATAAAGGCATACTTAGAGAGAAAAATTTACAACTACTAAAATGCGTGTAGACTGTAACGGATTTTATTTACACAATTTATAACACGCACAATTTGCTTCATACTAAAAAAACATAAGAGAAAAAGTTAAACAATGCGCGCTCTGTGGGGAATTTACGTCTTATCCGAATGTCATTCGGTGGAAGACGATAACGCAGTCAAATTTAAAAAGCATAAAAGAAGTTGCTTATGTTGCACGAAAACCAGGTGTTTTTTTTTCGAGAAATCTTACTCTCTTTATCGGGAACCGTGTTTTAGGAGGGTCGGTGTTATATACACCTGTATTTATTTTGCTTACTGTTTTCATCCGTATTTTTCCAACGATTTCAAAGCAACAAAAGATCTGACGTCTACAAATTGCATAGATTGCACAGAGATCGAAAAATCAGGCAATCCTCTTATTACACGAATCATTCGTATAGTGTCTTCTTCGTGAGAATTTTTTTGACTGAAAGTGATCAGAAAATACCCAATATTACATGGCGACCGTGTCGTTTAGTTATCCACTGTGTTATAAGGGGTACACCTAGAGAAAAAAAATTACAATTACTAAAAGGCCTGTAGAGTGCAACGAAATTTAGATACTTTCACAATTTGACTCTTTTGTAACACGTATCATATTAGATAAAGATTATAAGAGAAAATGTTAAACAATTCGCGCTATATGGGGAATTTAAGTGTTATCCGAATGTCATTTGGTGGAAGATAACAACACTCTAAAACTGTATACGTATTTTTTTTTGAGCAATCCTTCTATGTTTATCGGTAAAAACTACATAGTAACCGTACTATGGGAGGGTCGGCTTTATATACGTCTGTATTTATTTTGCTCACAGATTTCATCCGTATTTTGCCAACGATTTCAAAGCAACAAAAGATCTTACAAGAAAGAACTAAAAGATAGCAGGAATAGAAACAGTATTATCCGTACTATATGAGGAAAGTTCAAGTGTTATAAAATGGCTTGTTATGGAAGCTGTGAAATGGCCAACAACAAGTACTCATATCAGTTAAAATAGATCGTAACTCTTTTCCTTTGTACGCGTCTTTATTAAAAAGAATAAGGTCGTTGAGTGGGTTTTATGAATGGAACGAAGAAATTTTATGGAGGGGCTCTCCGATTGTAGGTGTGGTATGGCGTATGGCATACACGAAAAAAAAATCCATCTAGTATACGATTTAATAACGAATTAAATGTACACAACATATGTAAGGTCAAGATATTTATACTATTGCGTTTAATAAAAATAAATACCACCCTACAATTGAAATAAAATATAGACGATAACTAGACGTACGCTCACACATAAAACTCCTATTGATCATCATTCACAACAAAATATCGCAACAAAAAAATTGCTGCAGAATAAGATCGAATAAACGAGAAATTTTATTTCACCTTCGCTTATTAAATCTGGAAACTATGAAAAAATTTTGCGGTTGAACTCTTCAACATAAAAATGATGTCATTTTTCGACAAACGGCCGGAAACATTTATATTTCAAGTCTTTAGAAAACAACAGAAAAAAAAAACAACTAACAGAATAATAATGGAATAGATGGCCTTCGTTAACTTAATCGCAATCTGGAGCCTATCCCAAACCTGAATTTACAGTTTTTTTTTCTTGTTGTCGTGGTTTCAGTTGTGCATAGTTATGTATAATCCAGCACGCGAACAAGCATTCCCAACAACTTTTTTTTACTCGTTGCTGTTGTTGTAAATAATTTATTATACGTATATGGACAGATTCATTGATGGTTTCTTGTATGGTGGAACACACCTGAATTTCCAGGACGACCTGTCTGTTTTGTCAAGTTTGATTGTCTGGCTGTTGTGTAAGCATTTGTCTTGGCATGAACAAGAAGACGACGCGAAAAAAGACAAAATAAATTTAAATTATTTATGATTTAAATTCACTTTATTTACTCTCTTATTGTTCGTTATTCAGTGGACGAATAGATGGAGATATCGTTGATATTCTTCGGTTTTTATTATATACACGTACAGAGTGTCCCAGCTTACAGTTTCGTCTCAAATATCTCGCTTGTTTAAGAATTGAAGCGAAAACGTGTCTAAAGAACTTAGACTACAGTTTCTATACTTTAAGTGAGTGACCAAATTTTCTTTCTAGATATTTTGGAAACGGTAAATATAAGATCTCGAAAATTACCTGCAATGGATACTGCAAATGAGTTTGATATGAAAATAATTTTTCTTCTTTTCAAAATTTCTCATTTGCTACTCAAGGAAAATAAATAGAATTTCTCTAGGATCAATAACCTGTTCATTGAGGAAAAAATACAATTTTCATATAATATTTATATCATTTTATTTAAAAACAATTTCGAATATTTATTGCATGTGATTGGTTTCCTAATATTCAGTAATTTTCGAGGTTCTATATGATGTTTTGGTATTTCCAAAATAGGTCAATTGAAGCACAGACATTCCACTTTAATTCACAAATAAGTGAGATATTTGAGGTGAAACTGTTAGCTGGGACATGCTGTATAATTATATAAATATAGGTTGCATGCTGTTATATAATGGGAGATAAAAGTTTCTTTCATATTAATCATTATCAAGTAATTATGTTTTTTTTTTGATTGCCGCATGCTGATTTACTTGATTAATTATAATAGCGATCATCCAGATGTAATAAACTTATCTATTCAGACTTGGACAGGATGGAAATGTAATAAATTTACAAGTCGTCATGGAGATTAAAAGATATTTTTTTAAAAAGCTCTATGGCCACCCAGAGATGTAGGCAAATCGATTTTGGCTGAAAGATATTTCAGGATTTGATCGCCGTCGAAAAACTTATTTTTGAAGGCAAATGATAACAAATTATATAAAAAAAAGGAATTGCATTGCATGCTTCAATGCATGCATGCAGTGAAGTATTGTCCTCGCGCCAGGACCAGGGCGAAAGTTGACACAAATGGGTGTGTATTAGTAAGAGGGTGGGTCGATCACTTTTCCGATGTTTATCAAATAATACGCGTTGTAAATGATCAAGGCGCCCTTAAAGGATATTAGTTAACAATACGGACCGTGCATAAAAGGCTTCGTTGCATCTTTTGACTGACAATGAGGAATAATTATAACAAATCTGGCAATAATTTATTTCTACAGTGTTCATCGGGAGATTTCTGTGTGTACGCCCCTGGCCCGAGGGTGGTTTAACGGCATCAACTCAATTGTGCATCCGTCTATTCCGCCTCGGCCTGGCACCAGGACTATACAAATCTTTCAAATGGCTCCCAAGACTTAAGTTATCGTCATTGTTTTCACTTATGAGGCTACAGAAATTCTATTTTCGCAATCTCACTAGCAACTGGTTCATCACTGAAAGCTTCCTGCATAAATTTACAAGAACTTCATCTATCGGTCTGGTAAGGCTTTCGTTTTACTCGAAAATATTCCCAGTATTGCAAGATCATTTTAACCCAGAGCTACCCTATTATTGAAAATTTTGGATTTGCTTCGTGATCAAAACTTTTGGTAATTAAAGCCCAAAATATCTCAACTGTACAGTGAACATTACAGCAGGATTATAGTTATTTAATTCGGTTTCATCTTCGCGCATACATTTCACCTTGGTTATAGGATAAGTCCCGATATAAACTTGGTTCCGCACGTTATTTATCTCGGTTTCATCAAAGTTTTTACTTTGGTTATTTAAAATTTTACCTATCTTTCGGTGCATAAATCTTTTTACCTACAGGTCAAAAATTTTTTCTAAAAATTCAGAAAAAAAGTTATAAAAAATTTTTCACCAATACTTTATTCTGAAAATTCAGAAAGTATAGCTCTGAAAATTCAGAATGCTTGGTTTTAAAATTCAGAAAGTATTATTGAAAATTCAGAATAAATAGTTTGAAAATTACTTCTTAGTAAACTTCCATACAAAGCTTCTTATTTAATAGTAGGCGAGTTGAAATCAGGTCGTAAATATTACCAATTGAGTAGCGTACGAGCGCACGTAAAATTGCAACTTCGTCCCAACTTATTTATCATGCTGTCAATATATAAGTTCGAAGGTAATCTGAAACCAAGTTGAAAGTAAGCTTTATTTTCCCCCTAGAGTCTGATCGACTGAAGACGAATGATAATTGTGCAAGCCAAAAAGCATATGCAGAAGTGGTGCAGAGGAACACATGTTATTGCCAAGAGGGACTCCTTGGACAAAAAACAGTTATTTGTGGTGTTTGTAATCATTTCTTGCAAAAGAACGGAGGCTCTTTTTTTCGCAATGAAGCCTTTTGTATTAAGTGTGTCCAGGCATCTAACGTTTATCGATTCTAGATTTTTGGCACGACTCTGCATCAGGTACCAATCGAAATTTAAAATTTGAAGTCTTGTAAAGGCTTAAACGAAAAATTCTAACTTCTTAAAATGCCTTGAAAGTGCTGGAAACCCCATTAAACTTTACTTTCAACTTACTTTCAGTTTCATTATGATTTTCTCCATTGATAATCAACATCTAAAACAACACAACCGCACTGTCTGTAATTGTTATTCCAATAATAAACACTGAATCTTCTTCTTTGATTTGTTCGACTAAAACTCTATATGTACACACTACACTTAAAGTGATAAGTAATACTTTTGAATATTTAAACGTGAGAAAATCTTAATGCTCGAATTAGTCTTGAAGCTCCAACAAATCTTCATCTTTATTACAATTTCCAATCATTTCCAAATTTTATTTCACTGAATTGACGATTTACAATAAACTAAACTATAAAGATTGACAATTTTATTTTTCAATAGGTTTAAACAACCACCTACATTGAACGTTTAAATATCAAAATTTTCCATATTTTTCACATGAACTCGAAAACCAACATTATTCAAGTTCAATATCGGAACATTTAAGTAGGATGTGTGTACACCTTCGCATTTACTTTTATATTTTCTTATCATTTGTCTTCTTCTCATATATAATAATAACAATAATATCAACTAATTAGGAGAAGATTTGATTGTGTCTTGGTATTTAACCGATTTACGAACCGATTAAGATTAAAATCAAATCGACTGTCACCGGTTTTAGCCAAAAATACCAAGTCGCTTATCTTGACAAATCTTTGAATTATAATTTTCTATAATCTAGATAGATGTAAATGGAATCAACAGGTGTTAGGTGGTCAATCAACTAATAATCTTTTGAAATATTAGACCATCACCGGATCCTTTATCGGTAAGTGTTAGTTTCAACGTCATAAAACGTCTTATTGCTGGTATATTGAAAATGTGATGTGGAATATAAAATTTTTTATTAGTTTTGACGAGACTATAGATCAATCCAGTTCTAGTGTATGATTTGTGACAAAACGGCTATTATTTCATAAACATGCTAATATATTCGACAGGTATACCAATAATCTTGTTATAACGCTTCAACGTTGTTTAATGTATTCGGACATGAATGGGTTTGTCTATGTGTGCGTGTGTATATTGAGTAAGTCGAGAGTAAAATTGTGCAAGACCCTACCATATATGGTAGGCAATAGATGAATGAACGACTCGGAAAGGGCGACACGTCGCAGAGATGTTGAATGACTTACGTAATCCTATATATATATTTTTTTATTGAATAGTTGCATTGGAAAATTGGGAATAAATCGCGTATTGGCACACCTTTCGTGGTCCATTCGTCAGTTAAAACAGCCTACACAATGCCGACCCTTGACAGCTCCACACCCCAGCCTGACCCTGCTTCACTCCATCATATGTTATTTAATTTCGCTGTCTCTTCTGGCACGAGTTTCGGGGCCGAGGGCAGAACAGATAAACACACACAATAAAAAAACGATCAACGTAAAAATATCAACTTTTATCATTCATTCATGAACATATGTTCATTCATCAGTCTCTGTCTCATTTTACTGTAGTCGATCTCTATTCAAAATATTCTTAAATATTGCGCAAACAAACAAGCAAGCAACAACAATAATAATAATGATAGCCGGTAACATTTACATTTATTTTACATATATAGGTAGAAGAAGGATATATTTTAGGTCAGTTGTCGTTGATTTCTTCCGCTGCAATATGTATATTGTATACATACCGCACCTTAAACTCTTCCTATTATAGTAAACCTTAATCAACAGTTTGTGTTTTTATTAATGAACCGATCACACCTGAACGCTGATTCATCCAAGTGTGGGCTGGCAATACGTGAAGATGATGAAGATGATGATGATGATGCTTGCCTTAAGCTCGACGATTCACGTATCATTTAGGGCAAAATTAATAATAACACAACTTTAACGGTTCAACAAATTAACGGTGAAAGTAGAAAGGGCTGTTATCTGTAAAGATAAAATTTTAAGTAAAAACGACACCTGCCTCGTCGATAATTAGCTATTCCTAGACTGAAGGTTGTTTCAACAGAATTACGTAACTTTCATTCATAGTTAAACGTTTGGCAGTCCACAATTTTACAAAATAAACTTAATTTATTCATTTAATTACCATAAACAGACATAAATTAAACGATTTATGAATGACAACAAAGCGATGGTGAGAGTGGGATATGAACTGTTTTGAAAAACGTAAAATATCGAAGGAATTATTCTATAAAATATCAGATAAAAATAGATTGCAGACTTAGAAATGATCGAAAACAAGTCCAATTAGATGGCTGTAGAACAATACGACAATACTGTCCAAAGAAATAGAGGCGGATGGGAAAAAAATGATCCTGTAGGAATATGAAAACGGATAAATGTAACCTTTGCCATTTAACTACTGAAATGTCAAAATTAAATATCATGTTTAACAAAATCGTATTGTTGCACGAATAAAATCGAATAATTCGTGATATCGTCTCTGATGGAAGAATTTCTGATAGTCTGACAGGACACGTGAGTCTCTGTTTTGTCTCAACAAAAACAAAAGAGACGAATATGCGTCTGCTCTCACTGAGAGACCTCTCGAAGCATCACTAATTGTAAGTGAAAGTTTCAAGCAAATGCATTTTTGATAGAAAATATACGAGATGTAATCCCGAATATATAGCACTGGCCAATGAACCAGGTTTTATTTAAAAACGTTCAAGATGCTCTCTCTTCGCCTCTCCGCAACCAAGAACGAAATCGCATCGGCAAGTAGTATTTTTCGGACGTGTCAAATTGTGTTCAAGCGGTTAAGACAACAACATTTGATTCAATTTTTTAATTTATTTATTAATGACAAAACACTAAGCTCAAGTGGGCCGACTACTTTAATCTCCTGGTAGCGTTCCGTTATTCGCAGAAGAAAATTTCAAATAATTCCTAGAATTTCCTAGATTAACAAATTACTGTGAAGGCAGGTGAAACGGACGGTTGCGGTTTGGAAATTTCAATAAAAAATAGATAAATTCACCGTACATTAGAGATCGATTTGTACGTAGATAGAGATTGTGCATTTGAAGTAATCCAATTAAATCATACGGAGAATTGTTTGACGATTGAGTCAAGTTGATTGAAACGTGTTGGCTCTACTGTAATCGTGTTGGCATTCAATTGACGTGTTATGTTACTTGCAGATTTAATGTAGCAGAAATATCAATCGATTTCTTAAACATGTCTTGGATTTAAATGTAAATTTCCCCATGGCCATTTTAAATAAGTCGTTACATGTCATAAAATCACAAAACCAAATCAAACTAGCTCAATTGAATTTAACAAATTCCATCAATAAGTAGAAATAAAGTGTCAAGTCACATTCTCTGTATTGTAACAATTCTGGGAGTGCCTTTTTGTTATATCGATAACAATAATGGCAATTCAAATAAATTCCATCAAGACCAACATATGGTGCAGCAACGAGATGAAATCTTCTAATTAAACATTTCAATAAATCATCAATTGATTAATATTCAATTAAATGATTCAATAAAAAAAAATGATCATTAGTGATTCATTAGTAAATTCTTTAAATGGTCTTCCTGTTATATATAAATTATTTGATAATTTGGCCGGCGGTGTTTATCCACTTTTAAATATCGTTTCAAAGTTTTTGGCTTGTTGTGAACACAACCAGAGCGGCTTTATTAATAAATGAAAGCGGCAATGCACCCATCATAATGAATAATGAATGTTTAGATACTAATGAGTTTTTACTAATGTCTTCATATCTATTACCTGTACGCTTGTGGGCTTGATAAATTAGATAGGAAAGACCTAAAAATAATTTGCTTACCATGTCGACCGCCCCCAACAATCTTTGTGCGCTTTATCGTTATATTTTTTTGATAATTAATCATTAATTGTCCGTAAAGTATCATGAGTCATATTTGGATTTTATGGAATCTCATCAATTATACGACATAATTGGATTATTAAACGTCCGCCAAACAGTGTTGCATTAAACAAGACAATTTTCGAATTGTTGCAGGATTAATGACTTCTCCGGACGGTGGTAGTTTACTTAATTATGTGTTGTTTGAGTTTTCCTTTAGATCGTATCTTTGCACCTTTATCGGTTCGAAAATAATGATGAAAAAAATTAATTTGATTTATTGATTATGGTAATTTTTGAAGTTTGTACACTCCGGATCAATCAGATTTGTTTAAAAGTGAATTATTACAAGAAAATAATAGTGGATGAAATGATTGATTGTTTGTATCCATTTAAGCTAATTTGATGAGTTGACTGGTTTAATACTGATCTTGTTGGAATGTAGTTTAACATAATCATCAACATATGAGCTACCGATTATATCCTCCTTAACGACTGATAAATCAAATGATTACAGGTAGACGTTGTTTTCGTTTGAAGATTAATTCAAATCCTAACAAAATATTTGTATTACGATTAAAATGCCATCGATACGATAATTTTGAATTCATGCGTGTTTGTGGCGATACTCCCCCACCTGAATAAAGTATCAATAACGAAATTTTCATTCACAGATTAGTTACGTTACCCCGGTCTCGGGGGGCACACAATCCGATTCCAGTCATCACTAGAACCAGCTGAAATTCGCGCTGAGGTTTGCTGCTAAAATATCTATATAGATGAGTTCAATTGAAAAAGGTCAAAGTTCACGGGTAACTAGACGCTTGGCGTACTTGGACTCGTCGAACGCCTACGCTTAGCATATAACAACAACAATCACAACAACGGTAACAGCCCTTACATGTTTATCAGGTTAAATAGTTGGACCAAACCCGGTCGAGCATCGACCTAGCACCCTTAAAATAAGGGCACGTGCTGTGTTAAAATCTATTTATATTTATCTTTATTTTTTTGGTCCTTACGATTGCCTACCATTTGTATGAGCGTTTACATTAAGTACACAGGTAGTCCGGCGCAATACGAAAGCCGCCCCCGAATTATCTGGGGGTGTAATATACCTACGGTGACCGTCTTTATATCGGTTGTTGTTGACAAGAATCGTCTTTTCAGTGATACATTATCGTGCGTTAGTCCATTTAATTTGTGTAATTTCGATAAATGGCGTTACAGACAAGCAACCGATAGAGATGCTGCCGTGCCACACCGTACACCCTCCAGGTAAGCGACTGACAATTATACTGTGAATGTTGTGGAAGTTGACGGCGTGAATGAGACAACGCCACCGGACGCACTTGTTGATTCTGTTGTTTGTTTGTTCTACAAATTAAAAGGGGTGTGAATGACTATGAGCAACATAAGTCGTCGGAATTAGTAAAACTGTAATTGTTGGATTTATTCATGGATATGTTGCAATGTTCCTTTTAGACAGGTGATAAATTGTGGGCATAATATGATTATAAGATATACGCTTGTAGTTATGGAAACATTTTACAGTTTATGAGTGAAACTAATCCAACTGGGGAGAATCTTCAATTATGTTCATTTATTTCGACATCTTTTAAAAAATAACGATGATGATGATAATAATAATAATAAGAATGACAATATGATAAATTGTTTTGCGACTGTAAAAGCCTTGTAAAGATAAAATAACGAAATTGCTTTTCTTATCACTAATAAACGTGTAAAATCACACCTCTTCTCAACAATTAAACACGATGAAACTCCATTTATATTTATCATATTAATTGGCTTTATAGTTATGCGATTTTTTGATTGGAAGAAATAAATTTGGGCGGAGTTTGGCACTACAACAAACAACAAGGTCAGAACTCGATTTTCATCAAGTTTTTAAAATAAAACACAGGACCGGCTTCAAAGAATCATTCCAATCCAACATCCAAGCAAACATCTTTGTTGCTCTCATATAAACACCGTATACACAATAGATATGTGATAGATAAAGAGAGAGTTAGAGAGATCATCTATTTGTCCATCTATTCAGACAAAATAAACATATAATTACCGCCTGTTTCTTTAACCATTTTTGGAAATACAACTAATTTAAACATTAATTCTGTTTAAACATATAAAAAAATTGAATCGTTGACATGATGGACGTCTTTCTATTATTTCAAAATATTTGTTATTTTCATCCAATTATAGTCAAGTATAGCCGTTAGGTATCCCCCAGATACGACCAGTCAAAAATTTAAACGAATTATTAATTACAAACAACCATCCATTAAAAAACATCAACAATACGAAAATTATATCAGTTAGATGATGGATTGGCTTAGGTCACGACTGGGGAGCCAGCGGCTCAAATTATGATTGACACACAACCACCTGCTGATTAGACACATCACTACTTCCTTATCGGTAATTGTGATCCGTCAATTAATGGATGTAGGATAAAGGAGATGGAAAAATAGTGACCTACGTTTGAGGGTTCTGCTCCTAGTCCAAGTTCTCCCTTTGTTTAGAGCAGGCATGTGCAACTTACGGCCCGCGGGCCGGAACCGGCCCTCGATGTAACCTTTTCCGGCCCTTGTAACCATTTTCAAATGTTATTGTGTTAAAATATATCATATATCATATTTAGAATCCGGCCCGCTACATGGTGTGATATTTGCTTTTTGACCCGAGGTTTTGGCCAAGTTGCACATGTCTGGTTTAGAGGCACTTTCTTGCAATTTTGTCGCATAATTGTTACATTACTATACTCCGTCCAAAAATTAAGTATAAAATTTCAAATGACAGAAATGCAGCTAACCTACGCAATGAAAAGTAGTCCCTCCATTAAGACCTCAAAATTTAAATTCTTTATTGTATTAAACTGAAAATTGATTCGAAAAGGATTTTACAATCTCCAAAGAATTATAAAATATCAAACTTCAGGGTTAATATAAAAAAATTACCACCAAAGTATGTAAACAAAGGCGTAGGTTTTTATTCAAACAGGAGTGCCACAATCTAACATTATTTTTCTTTCATAGTAACATGTAAAAGTTAGGAACTTTTCAAACATTAAGTTGTTTATAACTTATCATCTGTAATTGAAATTTTATATTTAATTTTTGGATAAAGTATACATCCAATTATAATTTAAATTGTTGATAGCACATAAAAAAGTAAATCTGTTGTGATAATTTTGGGTTTTGTTAATGATAATCAACCTTCGATAGCTCAGTTGGTAGAGCGGTGGACTGTAGTTGGTGACACGTATAGAAATCCATAGGTCGCTGGTTCAAATCCGGCTCGAAGGAGTCAAGTTTTTTTCTGACTTTCTCAAATAATCAAAATACATTTAATTTATAGCCGTTAGAAATATCAAAATTCAAATTATAATAATTATTTTGTTTATTTTTGGATGATCGTATAGATGAATAAGCAAACACTTTCAACGACTCTTTAATTATTATATTACACAGTCTTGTTATTATCAAATGTGAAATTATACGTTTAAGTGTCTATTATTTTTTTTTTGTTGCGGTCAAGATTTATAACCGATTTTTCTTTTTCAATTTATTTCAATGTCTATAATTTAGCTGGCGGTTAGGTTTTCTCTCGAAAATATCTCTTCAGTGGCATCAAATCTATAAGCGCTATTGTTATATTTTTACGACCATATAAATTAATTAGACCCAATTATAATTGTTGATTTTTACGACGAAATTAGGAATGCCTCAAATTATACAATTAACAAGCGTGTCTGACATGAAAATTAATGATCCAAATGGACATAGTTGATGACTTTATTCTTCAGATAACGGTGGAAGGTAATGCGTTTTTAAGTTGATGATTTCAGACACACCTCCAACAATTTAAATGTTTGTAAATCAGTTTACTTTCTTAAACGAAAAAAAAACAGGTTGCGTGAATTGAGTTTTTAAGACATGTTTAAGTGAACGTTGTTGGACAGGTCAATGTATTGCGGGAATTCTTGATTTTGGGCGAAATGTGGACTCAGTCTTTGCATAATTCCCAAGGCTCTATTTTTACCGAAATCAAATATTCCGAACGTTATGGAATATTTACGGAGAGGTTTTTCAACAATCTGTTTTGGTAAACACTGATACTCTATTGATTCTTGATTCTTGCCGCAATGGTATGGGGGAAAGCCGCTGAAGAGGAGCAAATTTTTGATCTCTGAATGTCGAATAATTTTTCTAGCCTTTTCGGTATTTGGTAAATTAACTACTATGCTGGTTTACACTATTTTTGACCAAACTTCATTGTGCTCATAGTTACTCTTAAAATTTAGCTCATGACCTTAGTTTTGTTGCTTCTCTATTTGCGCCACTCTATAACTCAGGAGCCCGAGTCCAAATCTACTACTGATAGTTGCACTGAACAGAATATGCCTCTAAACAGAGAAATTTGCAGACAATTTGAACGATTATTATTAATTTGCTATGCTTCTTTAACAGGCTTTTGAAAGCTAGCAATTTTATCAATATTGCCAGCTCTCCAGAATTTAGCCTAAATAACTTCTGAAAATTGATAATTTCAGGGACCTTAACCACCACTTGCGCAATTATTAAGAGTGTACTTTTTCGCAGCCCAAACTATATCGAATTAAAACAAAATCTATAAAAATTCAACACATTCTATAATTAACTACAAAACTATTTACAAATAGAAAAATGCAAGGAAATTTTCTAGAACCACCACTTTTTATGTTTCGCGAACAACTTCTTTTTGAAGAAGAAGAACAATTCTCTATCGTCAGCAGGATGAATTCTGTCATCGCTATTATATGCACTATTTGTTGGATCAGAATCATCAAATGGTGCACACAAACATAGGGCAATATAGCAAACGATTAAAAGTATCTGTAATTATTAATTTATACCAATATTTTAACTAACAACAATTAATAATAAATACTTACAATTAAATATTTCATGGTGATGGTTACTTTAAATTTTCAGACACCAGTATTTTTCAGTAGTTGATCTATCTGTGGCCCGCAAGTCCATATTTATAATCATCAAAAATCCCCCACCCTCAACAAAAATAAGTAGGATGATTGTCTTTTAGAATGATTGCAACATGATTTTTTTTTGGCAATCTCATTTCGTTCCAAGAACATCGAGTCGAAGGCTTCATAAACAAAATCAATAACTTGATAAATTGTGGTGAGTGTTTACAACCCTCTAACTACTAAAGGGCGGAAATTATAGCATAAGTAAAGATGAGTTGCAAATTTTTGGTCAGAATCAATTGAGGCCTCTCCAACGACATAATTTCACAATTTTTGATTTCTTTTTTTTGTGTTAAAAGTCAACTCCGGGTCTTATTACAAATGAAAATTGTGCAACAATCAGACGATCTGTTCGATAGAGTTTCATCATCTCAAAATTTGGTTGATGAATTTTTATAAACTAATTACTGATTTGTAATAATTTGAATTTGATGAAATGGATGAATCGAAAGTAATCAATAATCAGTTCAAATAGAATTATAATCGTTTTTTTTATACAATTGTGAAAGTTGTGTTGTGCTTATTAAAACAAGTCAGGTTCAAGTGCTTCTCATTTCAAACTAAATCTAAATACGTATTGTGTAATTTTTGTTGTTGTTGTTGTTGAATAAATCGATGTCAGGGTCTTCATCTTGAGAATGTTATAGTGTTAAGCAATTTAATACATCGTTAAATTAATAATTGTTCTTTCTGGTACCTTTGGGCTAACGTTGCACTTTTGCACGGCAAACAAACGAAAAACAAGCTTGGTAAATCGTTAGGTTTGTATACGAAAACTTGGTAATTTGTGTAAATATTTTCAGCGAGCTGTTTGAACAATCCAAAAAGGTCTTTGTCCTGATTGAAATTTCTGTTTGATTAATTTTATGTTTTTAGCGGATTTCTATAAAAGCAAACCTTTGAATTTCACCATAATGTAAATATCAAATATGCCAGAACACACTAATGAGCACCACAATTATAGAAACAATAAAAATACCATTTTGAGATAATTTCCTTCATGTGGGCCGATAATAGGAAGCTTTACTATTACGTTTAAGCTTTATTATTACCAAAACTGATCAAAGATAAAGATAAGAATGTACTCAGAATTTTTAGGAAAGGCCAAAAGTTTTATTTATTATTGTGTTCAATGATGCAGGTGGACTTTTATTATTATAGTTCTTTGTAATTTAATCTTGAAACAAATTAACAACATTCTTAATTATTCAGTTGATTAGTAATTATTCAAATTTTATTTTTATGGAATTAGATTAGATTTCTATTTATATCGTGAGTCGTCTAATAAGCTACAGCATAACTATGTTATTTGTGGACGAATCTGGGAAAAGAATTCAAGAATTTGAAGTATAATCCTCGAGCCAGGCCGAACCACCCTCGGTCCGGGCGCGTACAGATAGTTTCATGTAGATGGAATCTTATAAAATCAACCTGTAACATAATCCTGTAGCAGTAACAGAATTAGTCCTGTTGTAGTTACAGGTCTTTCCTGTTGGTACTACAAGACCGGTCTTGTTGTGGTTGTTACTACAGGATCATGTTACAGGTCTACGAGATGTAGCACCTACAGTTTTTTTTCCATGCACTGGCTAGCGCCTGGTTTCAATCTAGGCAAACTAGCCAAGCCCTTGCCAGCGCCTCGATTTCATTTCTACTAGGGCGTTGATCAGATTTTTTATTTAAAAGTTTGATTTCTGCTTCCATTTTGTCATATTTCCAAATTAGCCCCATGGACACTTTTATTAAAGAAAGCTTGTGCTTCAAAGTCATGATTTTTCCTCCAGATATACTTGCTCTGTAGTTTTTACCTTTTAAAGTAAGTCGTAATCTTGACGGCAAAACTCAGTGCTCCATTAAAAAAAGCTGTTCTTTTATACACGCGGTAAAATATGTAAAAACTGAAAGGTTATGTGAGATGTATAAAAGATGATGTATGGAACTTGTTCCTGCATGTAGCGCCTTTTGATGGATCCAACTCGGTATTTAGTGGAGAGTTTGTTTGAGGAAAAATAAAATTTGGTTTCGACTTGGCTTCACAATATTTTCAAGCTTAAACTATCGAATGGAAATCAGTATTTTTCGGCTGGGTTTCACGTTGCTTAAGGACTAAATAAGTGGTCTGGACGTCACGTTAAAATTACAATTGCCCTTCTATTCAGTCCTGCAGTTCAAACAAAAGCAGGAATTACGTTACACGGTGAAATCAAGTTAAAAAAAAATTCAACTTAGCCCTAAGAGGGTTGTCTCCCTACATACATCGAATCTATTGATGCAATTGATTCAATTTGTTATTTTTTTGTTGTAATTTTCCATAGAACTGTTTTTGTTCTATAGTTAAAGATTAAGCAACAACTACAGTTTTCACATAAACATATTATTAATGTATTCTCGTTGATATTTACCAGCCCTGTTTTTATGGCTGGAAATTTTATGATTTGTGTCTCACAGTGACAATACTGACAATATTTAGTTTTGATGCTTGGAAGCTTATAGATCTCTTTTTATAAATAAGATTGTTGTGCGTTTAATGATGTTTATCTGGTGAATGTAATGAAACCCATTGGATCGAGAAAAAATATCGCCCGATTTGATTTCCACAGTCACAGTCCATCTCTCATTTTTTGATATCGCTACAATTTTTCGTCGATTGATTTCAACAATTTTTATATTGTTAGCGAATCCACTATTTTTATAGCAGTTGTTTCAAGTTTAACAATATTTGCCTGTGAAACTGCAAACTCTAAAGATCACTCCAAAATGCAGTGGTATCGTCTTGCAGTACCCCACTTAAATAAGGGTTAAATGTAATAAAACAGTGGTTAGTTTTTTATCAAAGTACACTTATACTTTTCCAATAGAAAGCAAATTTCTGTACGGCTGGTTGATTGAGTTTTTGAACAGTTGAGCCTCTGTCATATTTAACTAAATCCTTTTTTCAATACTTGCTGTCAAAGTACTACTTTTTTACTTTACCCACCTCTACGGTAAAGTATTTGCTTTACCGTTGAGTAAACACTTTAGCATCGAGCAACTCCACAGCAACGACATAGCAACCAACAGAAAATAAACAAAAATAATTGCTAGTTGTTTAGAGAAATTCAATAGCAACCAACAACCATTGACAACTGCATAAATAATTAATGTCATAACTTATTAGAAAATTAAAAAAATTAAATAAATTAAAAAGAGTTTTAAGGGCAAGTATGGAAAAATCTTGCACTGCACACAGTGGTAAATTCCTTTATCCACTCGCGGATTCGACTCACTAGGCCTCCGGCCCACGTGAGTGAAACTTCCGCTCGTGGATAAACTATGACTTTATCGCCTTGTACAGTAAATAACTATTTATCGATTTTCAATTGATCATTCTAAATGAAGTTTCGTACTGGCTGGGTGCGCGATGAAAACGACATCTGACGGCTACATTAAATCATGCTCTAAAGCCGCGGGAAAAGTACAATATTATTATTTTTTTCTAATTTCCAACTAGCAGTTGGAAATGTATAAAATTTGCAGTTCCTATTTCGGCCAGTGTTAATTTAGCAAGCATCATATTCGATGAAATGCACCTAGAATGCTCCGATTGTTTTCATTCAAACACAGTTTTATTGAATAAAATTTTGATTTGTTACTATAGGAACATTTATTTCCCTTGATTTTATTGATTATACCGCCGAGCTGAATGCCTAAAGCCTAAATGATGAATGAAACGTATAGACTGTAAAATGTCATGGCCAATGTTAAAACGAATGGGAGAATACTACAGAAATAACATAGACATTTCCCTCTCTACTCACTCAAATCTTTATTGTTATTATTTGTATTATTTTTATTATTGTTTTCAAAATAGGATCTGTGTAAAGAACCTTAATTGGGCTACCACTATTGGACGCGATTTTGAATAAATTATTCAAATTTCAATAGGATAAGAACCAAATCAGCTACATGTGATTGATACGAATGATTCCATTCAAAAATTGAATCTATCGTTCCACAACTGGCGCCTCCACCATTTTTATTTCGTTCGATTCTAGAGCACATTATCAACATTGATAATTTGCCATAGCCTTCGATATTTATTTGCTACCAGACAATGTAGGAATCGGAAATGTCACCCATCAATTAGTTATTTATCGTAGGATTGTGACAAATTATGGGAGAATTACAGCTTCTAGTCATATTATTTACAAAAATTTATGTCTAATAAGCATGGATATTTTACGATGGTAATAATTTTGATTCCATTTTGAAATAAATATTCATAATGCTTATTGAATTGGTCGATATTCTTTATTCAACCCTTTAAACGAAAAATAAAGACCAACTATCAAAGATCTATATGGCACCCTACTGTTCACCACGATAGGCCTTAGATATGAGCAAAATAATATAATTTTTCGATTCTTCTTCATCGCCTTGTATTCGGACAAGTTTTTTTTCCCTCTTTATTCAGTGGTTCGCCTTATCTTCATCTTTAATAAAAATGGCTATTATCTTGTATAATATTCGATTTAAATGGTATCCTTTCGTATGGATATATATGTATATATATGAGTGTGTATGGTTCTTTAAACGGATGCACCGTAGGGGAGGTGCTAGCCAGCTTGACCGATTAACGCCGATTACATCTCGCGAACCACAGGAGATCAATAAACAATAATCGTCCGGAAAATTACTAAATTATCCCAGTGAACATTTAACAATAGAGTAGAGACAAAAAAAAATTGTACATAAAAGAAAGAAAACTGACCAACAGCGAATGAAATGGTCTTTTTCAAAATGTATATGTCTTTTTACAGTTGCATGCTGTTCATTCGCTTCTTTTTACTACATACAGACTATTATAATGTCAAAATGGTAATCGTTCAGGTATTTAGTTGAACAATTTCGGGCTTTTATTTTATTTTATTTTATGGCAGCAGTTCTTGTAAATTAACGTGAGTTATGATCAATTCCACATTTTTTTATTGTATTGAAAAAAACCTTACAATAATGAGAACGTAATTATCGTTTTGTATTTATTATAATTCTTATTATTATTTTTAAACTTAAATTCTTCGCAAATAAGAGTTTCGATCAGAACATTCACCGTATATGGGACTTGTCAATGGATTTAACATTGGATGGCTAATGGTGAGATTGTTAACTAAATAATGTGTAGGTTGATAATGTATTAAAACAACAACGAGCGCAAATTTCGATTGGATAATGATGAATTAGTGATAGTCACAACTATAAGCTTGTTAACAAGACTTTATCAATTGTTTTCTGAATGGATATAATCGATTTAAACAAATAGAAGTGACAATTAAAATTAAATTCAATCGATGAAAGGATCAATCAAGCGTAGAAACGTGATGAGTAGTTACCCTAACAGAGATGTAATTTTTTTGTCGACAAACGGATACACGATCAATCAAATCACTATAATCAACAAAGTAACCAGAATCGTTATACGTAGATGATTAGGATAATTGTCATTTTTGACCATGCAACCGATTACTATTATTATTAACATGTATGTAAGAGAATTAATTCGAAAATTTATCTGTCAACATCTGTCACTCACAGCTAAATATAATTATGATGCAACTAATATTTACGGTAAAATATTTTCAGTAAGGTAAACATTTCATAACGGCGCATTCACCATTTTTACAACTACCTAAATGAGCATGAAGTTGGTCGTTCATCGTTTCCCCAAAAAAAAGGCTATCAATTACTTTACAAAGGCCAAATGTAGAAATAGCACGTTGTGCAACTAGCACGGGAAGTTGTCAATTGCACATGAGAGCGGAGTTGAGACGACGAACGAGTGGGGAAGTTGCACATACTATTTTTTATTATCAATACGGCGATATACTTGGGGCAAAATCACAGAAAATTCGCTACGTAATTTTGTCAAAACCATAAATGTCACTCCTAGAACGGTTTCCATCGTCACCATCAATAGAATTCGTGCTGCAAAAACTTTTCCGCACGCAAATATCACTTTCCGTACGCAAATCATATATTATTACATAGTGTGTGCAAAAAGTCACTTTGCCGCATGTGTAATAAAAAGAAATTAAAACACTGGACACTAAATCTAAGAGTAAAAAGATAACTTTATCACGTCGCCGATTGTACGTAGCAAATTATTAGCAGTTGGTACGTTAAAAGGTGTAACAGAATCTTATTCCAAGTCGAGTCGGTTAGCAGTTATCCAACAACTAGCGAAGACACGCTATTCTTCAGCTAATATATTTTGCCAAGCATCAAATTATAATGAAATCTTTTTAAGTGTAAAACAGGAGGTAAGGTCAGATCGATTTTGTAAAAGCTGGATTTGATGTACTTTGCACTCAAAGTGCAAAACCTTACGGGTAGTTTTTTTTTGTTTTCGTTTAAAAATGGTTTTTCTTGACGTAACGGGCCTCATTCTTATGAGGCTGATTTAACCTTTCTGCCTTAAACAGAACAATTATTTTATATTTCGTCCTATTTCGTTATCGTCCACCTTTAGTTTTTAAAGCTCTTTGGCAATGATAAGTTGGATTTTTCTTTACAAAAGTCCAGAAAAGTTTGCTAGTATATTAACCATAGACATAATATCGTAGTAAAACCTCGTATCACGTTGTTCAGACAACCGACGGCTAAAATAATGATTACATAGATCTCCAGGACCTAAATAGTTTGAACTTAAACCGCTGAGGTTTGTAAAGACTACATACTACTTCGTCAGATTCAATCTGGGAAACGCCTTCCATTCATCTATAAGAAAGCACTGGCGGTGTGTAACGTGCACCAAGCGTACAAGCTTCGAGAAGATCGGGGCCCCACAAAAAAAATAACGAAGGAGCTACAACTCACGCTGTCATCCTTTATAACATATTAAAAAATTAATAATACCTATATTTCTTATAAGTTAGGAGTGGCTGGTGCAGTAGCCATGGTGTAGTTGAGTAGAACAGTTGACACTAGTTAATATTATTGTGGCATTCGTTCCGTTTGCCATGTAATGCAAAAGTAAACTTTGCTTTAGTTGATGTATGCATCACTGTAGAAAAAGCGTATGAATAACCTTGTAAAAACACTTTTTTTTGATCGTTGTTTTTCCGAAATCATGGCTACTGTAGCAGCCTCTCCTCACAGCGAAATCCTTTGTTGTCTAGTGAAATGTAGTGATTGAGAAAGTGCTCAATTCGGAATACGTTGACGACACTGCAATCACGATATCATAGTTTGTCTGGAAGAAATCATTTTACCAAGCCAAACGTGCAGTACAAAAGAGGAAAAAACTACCATAGTCACTTTAAAAATAAATTTGCTGTACCCAGTGAAGGCCTCTAAATGCCTCTATGATTTTCATTCAGCATTTACATTTAAGGATGGAACTCTTAGAATATGTCAAGTCTAGAGTTTCGACCTCTATATTTATTGTGTTTATTACCGAAAGTCCTGTGTTATCCTACTATAGCACCATTATATTTCCATTAGTTATATTCCATCAGCGGCTGGATGTGTCGATTGAAACTTTGCATCGAAATCGTTCTTATAGATGTTTTTTAGGCACATAAAAATATAAGTTATGTTTTGTTTTTGACACCAAAACAGTGTCGCCTGCATGCCATCGTGTTTTAATTTCAAATTCTATACTAAATAATCTAATTTGGTCCTGTTTATAGACAGAATAGTGATGGTGATGTTTTTAAGTTGTTGTATACGATCCAAGTTATCTCAGCAGGTTACAATCTTTATAGTCTTTAATTTCTAAAAAAAAAACCTTAAACAATTTGACATTAATGTGACACATTAGTGTATTCAGAACAAAATCCTACAATATATTAATTGATTTAATTACATTCTCTACAAAGAACACAAACTTTAAAGTTCGTCGTAAAAGGCTGTACATACACTCACTATTAAGGTTAAATTTGAAATTTTTGCAAAACTTTATTGTCTAAAATATGCTAAATTTTGGCAGTATAACGGTTGAGTTGGTATATTTCTTTCGTATGTGCTCTGCATGAACGTGGATGTCTTTCAAATTACAACACCTGCACCGCTTAAAATATTCCTCCGATAACAGTTGTTTAAAAAGCAACAAAAATTCAGTAAATGTAAATTGATTTATTACAATTTCGACCAACAGTTTATATACAGTTAATTGTTTAAAACAACTTATTATTATTTATAGAAATGATCGAATGAGAGATACGGCGCCACTGGCATACATATACATATAATACATAAGTATGCATATATATACCTATCTAAAGAAAAAGTATTGGTGTAAATTAAACAGCACGACACATATGTGCTGTGTTGTCGTGATAGAAATAGACGGTTTTACAACATACAATAAGTCACTTGTTGATTTATTAAATTGTTTAAATTCAAGTTCCGTATAGATAATAATTGCATTTATAAATGTTCTAAATTCGTAGAAAATATTATGCAAAACCGTATTATTAAATGAACACTTGAATTATGCCGAAGAGAGAGAGAGAGTAAATAAACTCCAATTTCTTTGAATCGGCCGACTGGATTACGTGTAAAGGGTCGAAGCAGTCGATCAATGTACGAAAGAACCCTTGACAGAAAAATTAGAGACATGTTAAAATAGCGTCTGTTGTATTGCTGTCACCATAATCAAGTCCTGAAACAGATTTGAAAAGATTGACGGTCTAATTAACGCAGTATTTTTCGGATAACGCAACTAATTAGAACATTTACCGTTTACGATCCTTTTCAAATAAAATAAAATGCATCAAATGGCATTTTATTGACTGGTGAAAGCAATGATGTCAACATAAACTATCAAGATTCTTTTCCCTTGATTTTAAATCTCATCGATTTATGAATGGATTCAGTCAATTAAATTGTGAATTCTTTTTCAAATAATCAAGCTACTTTACATTCCAACCGCACCATTTTGTAGTATTAAAATAAAATAAAACGATCCGACATTGATCTGTAATTTATTTGGGTTGTGGATTAAATTAATTGAACGTACAGCGTGTGGCGCATCCACCAAAATTTACAGCTTTACACAATTGTATTCATTAAAATAGCTGGGAATTTTATCAATTTCACTTGTCACAAATTTTCAATTAGCAATATGTTCACTATGATATTTTTATTTTATACCATTGGTGTCGCCATATATTTTCAGTTAATTGGATAGACAACCAACTATAAGCGACAGCAAAGAAAATATGTTAATAAATAGTGAAATTTCAACAGATTTAAATCAATTTTAATGAAGAGATGTTGTATTTAACTGTTATTCACGATTCTCTCATCTACAGTATATAACAACAAAAAGAAAAATTGGTAATTTTAATGGGATATCAACGAAAAAAGTGACGTCTAGTCGCCGCTCTGTAATTATCCTAATAACTATTTTCAAAATTTCGTACACATACCCAACTATTGATTACATTTTGATGTGTTTCAATTCCTTTTATTACTATTTGGAAAAATTTCAAATACGTTTTTTCTTTGATTTTAACAATAACATTCGGTAATTAGTTACTAATAATTTTCTAGAATCTCAACAACAAACGTCTAAATATACATATAAATTACTAACTGTGAAATAAAGACACAAAATGGTGATTATTTGCTTTTTTCTTCCCAGTCTGGTTGTGTTGTTTTATTTCGTTTTCTAACTAAACGACCTGCTGCTGTGCTGCTTGTTATTATGAGGCGGATCAAGAGGCTACCGGATTGTTTTTCTGTACCGCATTACACGCTAAATTACCAATTAAACGTAACCGTTAATTATATGCTGAAAATATAGGTAGGCAGAAATATACACACAACACGTATGTGATGCAGTCAACTACTGGACGTTTTGGTTCAATTGATCGGTAACGGTTGCCTGCCATTCACTGTAAATTTTTATTATAAGGAATTTTATCAACAAATCAATCAAGGGACACAGTTCAAACTACAAAGAATCGATTACTGTACAATTATTCAAAAAAAAAATAACGACAATTTTTGGTGTTGTGACACAGTCGTCCGTTATGTATTCATAAATATCCGAAATATATCCAAAAAGAGAAAAAAGAAAAGGATATATATCAAATTTCAAAAGTACGATTGGCTCCGCATTTAAATCAATATAAACATTTAAATTGTATAGAATAAAAGATAATATCCTATCCAACAGTGATTATGAATTATATCCTATCTAATAAATATCTAAACAGAAGCCTTCTAATTAGAATGACAGAGGCATCGGTAGCCAAAGATGGGAATCAACATGATATAGTCAAGTTGCCGCTACCTTTGTTGTTCAGCGCATTCTTAACTCTTTTCTTCTTCGTCTTCTTCATCATCATCTTCTTTTGATTGGCTACATAAATATTCATATTCAATAAATTTATCAGTTATAAATTCGTTAAATGAACACACCGACACCGATAATTCATTATTATTAATTGATATTGGTTACAATACTTTATCATTTAATGGGCCCATTTTTCAAAAAATCCCCGCCACATTGAAACCCGATTCGAATCCAGTAAATATTTAGTCAAATCGATACTTTATCATTTTTTAATTTTTTGACAATTGAAAGCAATTCGAAAAAAATATATAAATTTTTTGTTGTATTTTACGTGGAAGATAACAGTTGAAATTTATTTAAAATTAATCTGAAGCGTTGAATATTGTTATATATGAGTAAACATAAGCGTAAAGTAGAATCCTTTTACAGGAACATATTAGAATCAGCAGGCAGCAGTACAAGTAGACATTTCAAATCAATGGAACATGACTTGCTTATCAGATATGCAGACAACACACTTCATCACTTGCCCTGCATGCGATACCAAATACACAACACCTCTCCCAACCGAATATTTTTCCATTTGTCCCCATGTTCTCTCCATTTCTCTATCATTTCTTAGAAATAAAAGGCACACAAAACCAACTAAGAAAGAGAGAGAGAGATTAATTTACGATTAAAAAGTCTCATCTATTTTTCCGTTGATTGAACACTTTTAAAATTGTTGTATGTTAACACAGCAGGACAATATATACAAACTATGTTTTCATGGTGCAAACGACATACCCTTTTTAACACTTCAACACTACAAATATAATGAATTAGTCGTGTTATGTCCAGTAATAACATCATGTTTTATAAAATGATGAATGATTGTGACATGACACTTTTCAATTCTCAATCCGTTTTTTTTTTAAGAGAACCTTTTGTCTTGCTCTCAATTTCTATTATTACTATTATTAATTTATAATAATAGAAAGAGATAGAATAAACATTATGATACCGCCGGCTATGGATGCATTAATAGTGCATAGAACCGTTGCAAAACACCATTGTTCCTTGTGGGGCTTGGCTTTAGGGAATCCTCGCTTTGTGTGCAGGTGTTTTGCTAGCGGCTCAAACTAGGCGCTAATACATACAAAAATCAAATTCAAACTATAATAACTGAATTTCGTGTTTTTCAATTAAATAAAGTTGTCATTTGGTCGATTTATTATATTACTGTTTTAAATTCGAAACACTGCTGCAATTATAAAGTACCTGACCGGCGGATGATATGTTATGTGTTTATATGAAGATACTGCCTGTATACAATAACCATACATATACAAAGTTATTCAAATAAGAAGAAATATACCATATGTGCGAAAATAAACAGTAATTCTCAACCCTATAGTATTATGACATGGATGCAATTTACAACGTTGATTTTCCATACACACAACTTAACATGCAACGTATCATTTAGTACCATATTGGTGTTGGTGGCCGTAAGACTTCAACACACAAGACGTATTGTATTTTAACCGTATAAGAGACTGTGCTGTTGCTGTTATTGTATAAATAGATTCGATGGTAAAATACAGAATAATGTAGGTACCATTTTCGGTAAGACCTAAGTGTGCACATATTGGGAAAAATTATTATATGTTGTTGTATTGGTATTGCTGTTGTTGTTTAGTTGAGTACATTTAACGATTCACCATAGCAAACAATAAATGTAAGTTTAAAAAGAAAATCGCAGATTCACACGTACAATCTTGAGCGTGAATTATAAGATTGTTGCAAATTATTATTATACTAATACTGAGTTATTATCGTAACCGTATAGTATTAAACCAAATCTGTTCCACACTTGGTCGAAATTGGTCTCTTATTTCTTTTAAATTTTCACTGCAATACAAAATCAAATCGTTAGCCGTTGGCGGTAATACAGAATTTAGCTGGAATTTTGTGGGATGTTACTCGATCTTTGTTTTGTTGACTTGAAAACTCCGTATAATCAGCAAAACTACGACAAATTATGCCCATCTGTCGAGCTTACATAGAATCTACTATTTTTAAAACAATTATCCAAATTTCTTGTGGTATGTTCTTATAGAGTATTCCACCGTTAAGACAGGGCTATATAATAACGGATCAAAATAAATAAATTCTTCTGTACAAAAGCATAGTTGGGACAATTTTCTCCATTGCGAATCTGTCTCTCCCACATGACCACACATTATTGGTGCAAAACTCCGTCCGTCGAGCTTAAGTTGATCTGAGGTAACAGACTTTACAATCATTGCAGAGTGAGAACGGATATTAAAGATTAAGTCAAAGATAAGATGAAATTGTGGTGCAGTTTTCATCAAAATTGTCATAGGCCATTTTATGATTTGAAATTTGCACAAAGTAGTTCAATATTTTTCAAGCCATTCATATCGACGACTTTTGCAGTTACTTTTCTTTAATTTATGTAATTATAGGATTAAAAGTTGGGATATTTTTACCGCATGTCATATAAAACTTCAACTCAGGACAATTTATTTCCATTATACCTAAGAATTTTATCGCTTACAACAGAAATTAGAATATAATCAACACAAAAGTCTTTTTTGCAAAAACAACAGTCTTCGTCGTAGTCCATAGACTCCCGTATAGCCCCATGGAAACGTACAAAATACTTTTGGTAAAGTGAGAGATTCAAATCAAATTAAAAAAATCAAACAACAGATGTAGTAACAAAAGATGTGAGAAGGATGATGATCGATTGTCCTATTCTATGTGTTCCAAATGTGTCATGGTTCGAAATAACCAGACCTCGGTATCTACTGCTTTGAATAGATGCTTATATATAAATAGGAAAAATTTGAAGGCAATTGTCACCATGTTCATTATGCTTTTTGTTACCAGATCTATTGTCCATGACCTTTTCTCAAGTCATAGACAATAGGGAATCCAATTTCTGGAACTTGATAGTTCGGGATCTGGGGATCCTAGTGTAATCATGGGAATCATACAAACCCGATCTGTCTGGCAAGAAATGGAATAATTTCGTTCACAGGTCGATAAGAAAATTGAATAGTTTTATAAAAGCGCTCTTTCGGAAAGACTGAAGCAAATATAAACTAAAAGCAATTCAACTAAATTAGGAGTTGCGCCTCAAAGTCCAAAAACACCAATAATACAATAAACGTACATTTTTGAAAACGAAAACCTTCGAGGATGTTGTGTTGAAGCATGACAGATAAAAGTGTTGAGTTCATATTTTTAAGACACTTTTAGTTGATAAAATTTTTCTTATTATGCATGCGGTGAAAGTGCTAACTTTCCACCCGCCATTTCGTACCTGTTTGCTCACACTATGTACATAGTAAAAATGAAATCGAGGCCCTGGCAAGGGGTGGACCAGTTTGCCTAGATTGAAAACAGGCGCTAGCTAGTATAATATGAGGCACTGTCTAGGGCATGGCTAGTTTGCCTAGAGATCAAATATAATTAATTAATATAAATTCATTTGACAATTATAATTGTCATTATTAAAAATTGTATACAATAAAAATTATTTGTAATAAATTAATTACTAGACTCTTTCCACTGTGTGATACTGTGGCATAGTCACGTTCTAACCAATCAGAATAAATAAACAATGCCGAGGCGAGGATCTTCTTTTTCAGAGGCGCGATTTCTAGTTTCGCCTCGATATCACTAGCCTGGGCCTTGTTTGGAATCGAGACGGCCCTGTATTATTTCTAGTAGGGGTATAGCTCCGCCAAGATAGCTTGGCCTTAAACCACAAGATGCGCATTAGCAAAATCGCCCGTTTCGAGGGGGAAATGTATTTGCAACAGAATTTCGTCCTGAGAACATCTGTATAGTCTGAAAAAAAGTCTAAGTCCCTATTTATAAAATAAAAGCGTTTTGGAAGTTTCTAAAGTATATTTATCGTAATTTGAACCTAATATCGATAATGAAATGGCAGTTGTAACCTTTTAAGAAAAGTTTAAAAATTATTTATAATTAGAAAATTCACCCTTGAAGTCTGAAGTACAAACATTAAGATTCGTTGATTGGTTTTTGGATTATAATAAGAAATGTTTTGAAAAAGTTAGATGAAGCCAGTACATCGAAAATATCATGGACTAACATGAAAACAGTTCACAGTTTCCGTCACATTGGTAATCAAAAATTTTATGTGCAACTCGTGCGGGTTGTCAATTGCCCATTTAAGCAACTTCTCTCTCCTGTGCAATTGACAACTTTCCGCACTAGTTGCACAATGTACAATTGCAAAACTTTTTTTAGTGCATTGCAGCACAGAAAGCAATTTTTTTTAAATCTAAGGACAAAAAGTCTGGATTCCAACAAAGCAACAGCAAAAACCCGAGATCCCAATTTTTCTTCGCGACTAGATTCCGTAATTGACATCACGATAAGTTGAAATCGAGGGAATTAATTTTGGTTAAAAGAACCAAACAATAAAAGGTTCTTAAAGAACTGGACTCGACCCGACGCTAATGCGACTTCTAGTCATAATTTTTATTTTGCAAAATAGCCTTTCTGTGATTAAGCATGCATCTTAAAGTTGCATACAATGTTCTAAACTTGTTAATAACCGGATAAGAGCCTCCAGATGATGAACTCAAAAGCCTAACGACCTGTCTTCAATTTTACAAACTTTGAGAACGTGTTCATTTTGAGAATCTGTATAATCAAATGTTCACTCTTGCATTAGAAACATGTTTTTTGCACATAAGCTAACGGGAAATGTTGGGATATTCTCAAAGGTATGAGCAAAAAGAGTTTGTGTTGACTACCTGTCTGAGACAACCATTCGTATGTGAGCGACTAATATTTTGATGTTCCTTTTGTTGTTCTTAAAACAGGATTTGAATTTTTCTAATATTCTTTCATATACATTTTTTTCTTACAAGAACGAAAAGATAAGATACACGATCATGGAAATCTGATCCACAAAGGAACTGTATATGAATAAAGACTATAATACACCAATATATCATAGAAAATATATACTAAAGTTTTATAGAAAATTGTAGAAAGAGATGGATGGCATTAAATAGAAGAATTTACATACATATGGGTTAGGCTTGGGAAATTCAAACTAATCTATCTTTTGATGTTCACTATAAAGATTGTTCGTTACAATGCAAGTTGTGTATTATAAACAAAAACATAATTATAAATTTATGCAAATTGACATGAGCTTTTCGTTGTGTTTTCATTTGAAAATCTACATCCGCCGTTTAAATAACAATTTAAAACGATTATTTCATCCGTTTTGTTTAAAGTTTTTGTTTCCATCTTATCTAACAATCAGTTGTCACTCTGTTACAGACAATTTCTATTGTTTTTTTTTTGTTGTTAACTAATAACACGATGATTACATGGTATTAGGAATTTTCTCAAATTTGATTATGGTATTTAAGTGTTTCTTTTTTAAATGTTGTTTTCTCCCCGTTCATGTGTTTCTCTTTAGTCGTCGTGTTGTTTCATCGACTTTTATTGATACAATTAAGTTGAATAAATTGAGAGACAACTTTATATCGATATAATGTAGTTAAAATTCCCAATGACAGTAAATAAAAATTCCAATCCACAGATATAATTTTCGTTTTTATTTATTTTCGTTTCGTCGTCGTTTTTTCGTCTCTTCTTGTTGTTGCTTTTCTTTTTCGTAGGTCTTGTAGTATTGAAAAGTGAGGCTTGCGTGTTGTCCCCTGCCAATTTTCATTCTTTATGTGAACAGTTTAACGTCCATCTAGACTGTTAGGCCAGATAAAGTACCTTGTCCATCCAAATTAGGATATTTCGGCTTAATATGTATATATATCTGTGTGTATGTGGATGTGTGTCTTCGTTCAAGTGCTTTTAGGTTGGATATTTAGTGGCTTAACATCAACCGGTTCTTGAATTGAACGTAAAAGCAGTTAATGTTAACATTAAAAACGTTATTTATGCAAGAACGAACTTGAATTGTTGTTTGATTTTTTTTCTTATTTATTTATTTATTTATTTATTATTATTATTATTAATTCTCATGAAGACGTGTAATCGTATCTTAAAAAATTAGAAAGGATTCAAACATAGAATTTTATCTGTTTATTATTGGATCAATGGAACTGTTGAAGGTCTTCTGGACATGCATGACGATATGTCATTAGTTAAAATGCATATCGATATCTCGTAGGTTTCGGCACATCTTGATTAAAGAAATCGTTAAGATAAACTAGAATTGATCACAATTCAAACGATAAATCGTTATTAAACAGGCACAGGTCTTACAACAAACACACTACTCGCACGGGCTATAGAAGCAGACGGTTACACTTTTTCAGTCTGGCGATATGAAGGCGATTTTATGGAATTATCAGCTAACTGACATTGGCGTCCTGAGACTTACATATTACAGACCTTCCTTTTACTTAACGCCTGATTCATTATATTAAAGACGGGAAAATTTTCAGAGTGCAAATGTGCAATGTATCTTTACTAATTAAGCTGAAAATCACTTAAGTGAAGTACATTCCGAATACGGCGCTACTTATAGTGTTAAAAAAAAACAGATATTCTTGAACGATCACCTCATAAGGATGTTAATTATTATATCCATTAAAATCTTATGCTGATTATACATTTATATTTGCCGTTCGAATAATCTGCAAAAATTAGCTGTATTCGACAGATTTGTACATTGCAAAAATAACAGTAATTGAGCACGAATCAAACCGTTTGGGCTGCGGCAAAGTCGGTCCAGATCTACAGAAGAGATAAACGTTAGACATCGATATATAGAAAATAACCGATATATAGAAATGATGTATCGATATGAAACAATGATCGATGCATTCGATGTATCAATGCTTTTCGTATTCGATGAATCGAACAGACGATCCTCTATTATAATGAAAAAAGTCTATACCAATAAGGTCTAAAAAGGCTTCAAATATGATGTGTAGCAACGAAAACAGATTTATATGAATGTTGTAATTGGCAAAAGTGTAAGTTGAGGGCAAAGTGTTCTGAAGATATCCACTACCCCATAAGTTCTCCACACATTATCATCTTTGGAGGCAATCACAAAAGGGATTCTGTTGACGATACATTAGGGAACTAGTTAAGATCTAATAGAGATTAATTTTAGTAGCTATCGAGAGAAGTGGGATCAGACATAAAAAAGAAGAGAATGTTTCACTATGAAATCAGCATAAATTCCTTAGTCATCGGGATTGATGCTGAAAATTAAGTAAACCCTGTTTTGGTTAAAATGATAACAATTATGGTATCTACCAATTTGTCGTAATACACAAAGTACGGATAGAAGAACACTCTATTACTAAAAATATGACATCTGTGGTATAAATAGACAATTTTGGAAAACTTCAAGTGTCCTCCAACAATGAAGTGATTTTCGACTTATCATCATCGTCCCTGTAACCACGGAATTAGTGTATTGAAAGTGGAAGAATAATACACGTACAAGGAATTTTCGATTTATTTGAGAAAATAATCATTGACTAAAACTTGGCACTGCTCGGCTTATTATACTGCCACAAATCAAGCGATGCAAAAAAAACTCGTCGTACGCATGTATGTAACAATTTACCAGAAATAATTGATGTCTTAGAAATAGATTTTTGGATGTATCCATATAATTCTGATACCACAGATATGGATGTTCTTTTTTTTGAATACCCATCCTTAGCAGGGAGAACCCTTCGTTGGAAACAAAACATCAATACAGTACAGAGTGACTATCACTCTGTACTGTATCACCAAATTTTCTCCAATTTCTTTTGAAGTTGCGATTGATAACGCAGCAAAAACAATATTGGAAAAAAATGATAAGATTTTGAGAAATTCAACGATCAACAATTCCAAAGAATTTCTCAAATTACTAGCAATTAATATTAATAACAAAAGGTTATCAAAGAGCATGATTGTATTACTTAGAAATGTATAACGTTAATTCCGTAAAAACTCACAATTTAATCAAACCTATATAAAGAACAATGATTACGAAGAATATTCGCTCATTTTAAAGAGAATCTGTCGAAATGTGGTTGAAACTATTGGTGTCAATTTTTGCAAGTGTCCTTCTAACAAACTGTGCAAAAATCAATAATGTATCATTTAAAAACGTACGCATTTTGGGTATGAATATGTACACATTAAAATACAATAAGACAATCGACTCATCGAATAATCTAAAAGAAAATCTACCAAATATACTTGTTGATACAATCGAATTAATTAACGATATACCGATTTTGTATCGTAACGCCATCACCGATCTCGAAGATTTAGATGAATTGATAATGAAATCGAATAATTTACAACAAATCCAACCGGGTGCTTTCAAGAATCTACCACAATTACGTAAATTGGTCATTAGTGATAATCAATTAGAAGAAATCAAAGAGGGTGTCTTCAACAATTTACCATTACTAACACTCGATTTGAGTAATAATCGAATTGCGACTATTGCCGATGGTGCTTTCGATAATATGCCAGAATTATTAACAATTAATTTAGCCGATAATCAGATAAAAGAATGGAATAAACAATGGTTTGCAAATACACCACAGCTAGTACGGGTATCAATGCAAAATAATCAAATTGAAGAACTATCTGGTTATAGTTTTAAGAATTTGGAAGGTGATAGAAGATTTGGTAAAGTTGATTTGAAAGTGAATCTCATCTTTAGTCATAATCGAATTCGAAGAATCGATAATAACGCATTTAGAAATTTAGAAACCATTGAAAATTTATGGCTGGATCATAATGAAATTAGTAGCTTTAATGAGAATTGGTTGGATGGTATTAGTGTTGGTAATTTAAGAATTGATTATAATAAATTGACATGTTTACCCGATAATTACGATAAGGTGTTTAGTGCTAATATGACTAGTATTAATGGTAATCCATGGGATTGTAAATGTTTAGGTAATATTGAAAATTATTCAAATCAACATAAGAATCGCATCAATATGGTTTATTCAAAATTGACCTGTGATGCAGAACGAATTGAAACAAAGTTGAGAAATTTGGAGAATCTGCTGAAGGATATTAAGGAACAAGATACTGAAAAAGAACCGATCAAATAGATGTTATTTTTGTCTAAAATTATGAATAAATAAATCAATTTCTTAACTACACCAAACTCTGACTATCAAACGCAAACTAATCTCTTTCTCCCTTTGTCTGGAATTATTAGAAAAAATAAAACCGAGCACAGGGTTATCCAGTTAGATTGATAAAGCATTTTTAAGGTCACGACATATTACTAAGTCTACATAATAACAGCAATAAAAATATATCTAATCCTTGGCAAAATAAAAATAACTTAATCATTATACGAGGGGCATACATTAATCAACTGGTTTTGCTCCTTCAGGCCACCACTAGCAGCGAATTCAATGTGTGTATTTAAAAAAAAACTATGCTTAAAATTTATATTTAACGAGATGACTGATAGTTTCTTCAAACAACAATATAGCAATCCATTATTTAGACCTGTTTGCTACATCCCCAAAAACCAAAAAGAGAAAAGCACTTTCATTAACACCTATTTATACACTTGAACAATTACAGGCTAATCGACTGGAAGATTTTAATCTATTTTGTAGTAGCTGTTGCAATAATTAATTGCTTAGTTTTATGCAAAATCTCACTGTTGCAACTTCCCACTTCTCAGGATTCAAGAGGCACTGTCTCAACAGAGATTACATTGAGAGTTATACAGTAAATTCGTCGAAATTATCGTCCAGACTAGATATTCAATAAACGACTCCCCGTATTATGGCAACTGTTTTAGCCTCATTATAAAAAGACAAATGAACTTATTCATTTCGATTAGTCAATAAGTGACTTTCTTGAAATGTGGTCGATTTTATTATCGATATTTACAGTTTTATCAATCATTTATACAACAAATACTCATTATGTGTCATTTAAGAATGTTTGTGTCTTGGGCAGTAAAAATAACGACCAGAAATTCAACATCACTATAAATTCATCGAATAATCTGAAAGAAAATTTACCAAATTTGGAAGATGTTGATAAGATTAAAATAAAAAACGCCATCCCAATTTTGTACGCTAATTCCATTACTGATATCGACCATGTGGAGGAAATCTTTATGAATTACAATAATTTAAGTGAAATACGGCCGGGTGCATTTAAAAATTTACCAAAACTCAACAGAATTAGTCTAGTTGATAATGAATTAAAAGAAATCAAAAAAGGTGTTTTTAGTGATTTAACGTTGGAAATATTGGATTTAGGGTATAATCAAATTGAGACAATTGAAGAAGGTGCCTTCAGTAATATGCCGAAATTGGCTGATATTCGTCTCATTCGTAACAAATTGAAATGTTGGAATCAAAATTGGTTTGAGAATACACCAAATCTGGTTACTATCTATATGGCTGATAATGAAATTGAAGAGATTCCAGCTGAGGCCTTTAAGAATTTCGAACAGCAAAGTAATAAAATACCAGCTACACTGGAGCTTTACTTTAGTCAAAATAAAATTGAGAAAATCGACGAGAATGCTTTTAAACATTTGAAAAACATTAATACTGTAGATTTGGCAGAGAATGAAATAAAAAATTTCAATATTAATTGGTTTAACGGTATAAATGTTGATACGTTGGATGTTAGTAGTAATAAAATGAATTTTCTACGTGGAGATTTCGATAAGATTTTTTCAGCTAAACTTACGAAAATTGACGAAAATCCTTGGACATGTGATGTTATACAAAATCTCAAGAATTACATGAAGGATCATCCAGATAAAATAGATATAGAGATTCGACCCAGAACTTGTGAAATTTAAAAAATTCAGTAAATTGTTACAAGCATTTTTAGTAAAATATTTTACTAAATTTGTAAAATTCTTTATTACTTCCACTTCTCATTCTAATTGCGTTAAAGTAATAATTTTGAAGCGATTCCAAGTTATACCTTATCCGTATTATGTAATTTTGTAAGATATAAATGTTAATAAGTCGAGGTTATCGATTAGTGCACTTTAGATTGCGGCTAATATGTTTGTGATAAAATGTTTATGGATAAATTAGAGTTTCTAGTAAATTTATGATAATTGACATTGATCCAGGCTATTTGCACGATGAACAAATATAACCAATTTTACGCATTACAAACGGCATAATGAGAGCATCAATGAAAATTGCAATAATCATTTGAAGATTTTCTATTAACGGCAAAAGAGGCTAGCCGAAGGTAAAACGTGCTCGTGTTGCAGCCATAATTGACTGCATACATTGTGCAACTAGTGCGTCAATTGCACACGAGAGCGGAATTGAGAGCATGAACGAAGTGTGGCCACTTGAGCCGCTCTCGTGTGCAATTGACAATCCGCACCAGTTACACGTACTACTTTTTTTTACCAATACGGCGGTATACTGCGAGAAAAACCACAGAAAGAAAATCAAAATTCAAATTTAAAAATGTCGTTACGTAATTTTGTCAAAACCATAAATGTCACTCCTAAAACGGGTTCCATCGTCACCGTAAACAAAATGCGTGCTGTAAAAAATTTTCCGCACGCATATCATATCAGCTGCTTTCTGTACCAAATTACGGGCGGAAAGATATCACTTTTGCCGCATGTGCAATAAAAAAATATTGTATTGTAGAAAAGTTTTGCTTGTTCTTGGCATTTTTTGAGATTTCCAACAAAATTCATGGATTTTATCCATGTCTCTGGATGATAATGCAACATAATGCTATTTAAGAATGAAGTCTATACAGGATATCTCCAAAAGATTTCAACACAGTTTAATCGCAAAGTCTTGGGATTTAAATAGACTAGTCTATGTTCGAAATTGTCTCGTTTAATCGGTATGGCATGTCACGTGTTCAGATATTTTTAATTATCATTAAGTTGTAAATGTGTGAACAAGAAGATTGGATTTAAAGGTAACTTTTGCGTAGTGATGCCACGAGAGGAACGAGCCTCTCGTCTGATTTTGATCGAAAAAATTCTTATATAGTCTGAGATTCTCTTTTATGTGACGTGATACGAAAGATTCGCGTCGTATAACTAGACGTTTTCTATATAGAAAAGCAGATCATTAATAGTAGATTATGTTATTAGGCGTAAAACTGGAACTTTGTGTGCTGAAGCTCACTAGCGTTCGGCAGACATGTCAGCTGAAGCACACAAAGACAGTTTTGCGCCGAATGACATATACTAGTTTATCTTCAAACGCCTTAATTTAACATTTTTTTGTATTGAAAAGTTTTTAAAAATTAAAATTTTAACTTATCACAATATCTTGTCAGTACTGCTTCCATGGCGATGCAAAAAACAAAATTCAAGCAACGAATAAAATTAAACGCCAGTAACAGATTTTGTCATTTTGTCTGCCTAAGCTTATAAAAAAAAGACAAAAGCGCCTAGTCACACAAAATGCTATTTTTACCCTGTCATTTGAGTCACAAAATCTATCACTTTTGTGACGTTTGAAGATAAAAATGTTTTTTTCAATACTTGCTGTTAAAGTCCTACTTTATCGACTAAAAACTCTTTACCCACCTCAACGGTAAAGTGTTTACAGTTGAGGTGGGTAAACTCCATAGCAACCAACAGCAAATAAACAGAAACAATTGCTTGTTGTTCAGAGAACTCCAATAACAATCATTGACAACTGTATAAATAATTAATGTCATAACTTATTAGAAAATTAAAAAAATTATAAATAAACTAAAAAGTTTTAAGAGCAAGTAAAGGAAAAAAAATCTTGTACTGCACACGGCGGTAAAGTTCCTTTATCCACTCGCGGATTTGGTACACTCGATCTCCGGTCTCGTGAGCCAAATTTCCGCTCGTGGATAAAGTATGACTTTACCACCTTGTACAGTAAATAACTATTTTTATTTCTTTACGACATTTTCGTTCAACAAAATTACAACTCATTGTTGAAGATCAAAATATCGTCATCATTGTTTAGTGATTGCTGTATACTAATTTTCATAATCTTTCCTCTATCGCTCCATCTGCGACTTTAGCGCTCAATTGTTACACATTAAGCCTGTTACACACACCCTATGCACACACTCAAGCGAGTTGCACAACTTAGGTTGTTCTAGTCAAGTTGTACGACTTCCTTGAGTGTGTAAAGCGTAAGTCGTGGCTTGAATTGTGCCTGAAGTCAAGCATGAGCGAAATCGGAGAAAACAATTGCGTACAGTCGTTAATTGTAAGTCTGAGCGTATGTATGTAATTTGTTTAAATCTGCCGATTTATAGTAAAGAGAACAAATGATTATGGTAAATTTACGTTTTATACGGAAAGAATTTTTGAAACAAATGATTGTAATGTTTAAAGACAATCCATATTAATGGAAAATTAAATAGAAAAACTACATTAATCGATAATATTATAGCAATCTCTTTTCTGAACAACTATTGAAGATCTAACTGTGCAATGGAATAATTTTAGCTTGTCCAAGCTTAGTCAAAACGTACAATTTGCTTGAGTATGTGTAGCGAGCTTCATTTTGTTCTATAGCAACACGATTTTGACAAAGATTTGATATTTTGATTAATTTGTCAAGCCACCCGAGTTGCCTCATCATTTCCGACACTTTCTATTGTCAATAAATTACTTTCAAGTTATTATTATTACTATTATCACACTTCTACCTACAGCAGGCATATGTTTCCTTTTAATAAAAATTTTATAGCCTCTTGTGTCACTTATTGAAAAATAACATTAAGAACCCGATCCGGCATATGCCTATTTTGTTTGTTTAACAATTTTTTTTTCTGTATTAAATCAATATAAATAAAGATATACGGAAGCAATAAAAATTGTTTACCATAACATTAACGAAAATATATTAATGCCTGTACAATTATATTAATCTTCGTCTATATCTAGTTATAATTAGTTTTACCAACTGCTCAACTCAACCGTGTATAAACAATTTATTTATAATAAATTATCGTACAAACTTCATTCGTTCGTCTTTCGTGTATATTTATGAGATTCATTTGAATTTAACAATGGTCCACGTGTCGGTTTACATTTCTCAACAACTTATCGTGGAGACTTCAACGTATGGTGAAGACACACGCCCTCTTTTATAACCGTATGCTTTACTCAGCAAATCTAATTGTGTTCGTTTCTTTATTTTTATTCATAAAAAAAACTTGCACTATCATGGTATGGTTATGGGTGCGTCTAAACACCATATAAATATCATCATCATTATCATCAAAACAATCCACTGTTTCCCTTTGACAGATTGTTTGATTGATTTTTTCCATCTTCTTGAATAACAACAACAACAAATAGAAAAAAATCGACCATAACAAGATACGATCGCGTGATAAAAGATGTATTGAATGTGCACTCTATCAACATAAACTACACAGCTATAGTTATATGGAGAATCATGTTACATCACATAATTTCTAGTCTGTAATTAAGAACGACGAAGATATGATGAGTGCCTTTGGACACACAAACTTATAAGCGGAGAGAGGCATATAGCACGTGAACGGATGTTGGTTAGCTAGCGGCCTTATACAGAGTGCATACTTCCATTAAATTTCATCATCAACAACATGAAAGCAGGGGCGTACGTCATCATCAAAACTCAGTATAATAAATAAACTGTATAGTCTTTAAGTTGTATGAGAAATGACAGTACGGTTTATTAATGACACGCTAATAGCTGTTATTAAATTTTTAAATTCCCAACCGGCTGCAGGGTGTTTTTTTGGCTAACCACAATTCAATCAAAAAAGGGGAAAAGTCGTGTCAAGAAACTGTTTACGTTATTTTTTTTTTAAGTTGAAATCTAATCGTTTTTCTCTTCGTAATAGTTATGTTTTCAACAACCAACCTATAATTGACAGCTATTTTTCTAATAACTGTTATTTCAAACAATCTACATAAACAATATCAAATATTTGATGAGGATCTAACACTTTAAAGCCACAAATTGTTGTATAAAAGTGTTATACCATGTATTTATCGGAAATCTACAATTCTTTTGTTCGTTTCTCCTTTTCCACTGTCATCTAAAATTGTAGATTTAATCGGTTTCGTTATTTAAACTACCAGAAATTCACAAATTTTCTTCCTCAAGTTAAAAACAATAATCATAAATATTTATAAGAAAAAAACAAAATTGAAAAAAGAATTCGGGGTGTTGACAGTATTCGATTTAAATCAGTATGTTGTTGAATACTCGGAATGCCACTGAACACATTCCGTAAGATAGTAGAGGACCTCGTGCATTGTAAATCAATCATCAAGAAACTGATACAGGCATGCAGCTGATATTTTCCACGTATTTACATAATGGTGAAGTAGCCAGCAAGTTGTGTCTGTGTCTATGTAGTTTTCTCGCCTAACCAAATACAAATGTCCCATCTTCATTTATGTAACTTATCCCAAGATTAATCTTACGTTTTGTTACAACAAAAAAATTATTGAAAATCAATTGTGAAATTTGTTCAACCAGACGAAAATGGCAATGTAATTTTATTACAGCAGCTGTTGGTTGTCTGATAGTTACCATGTCCTCCCTCACTGGCAACGCACACAAATCGCGTTCGTGAACGTGCCACCGGACATTGCTATCACACCTGACTGTTTTACAACCATACCCGGATCCTCTATCAGATAACTGCAGCTTTTTACTCTTCGATTTTCTTAGGCACCTTCGCAACTTGTCCAATTTTAATTTCGACACTCGGTAATGAATATAAGTCGTGTACGTATTGAAAAAGTTCTTCTCAATAGACAGTTTATTATGTACATTTTTTTTTGTTTATTCTATTGGTGGTAAATTTATAAAAGTGATTTCCTACACAATGGCTATTTGTCGATAGGGTGGGGGCAGATAAATCTCACAAGATGCAAAGTCCGATAGTTCCTTGCAATTATTTATCGGCATAGACCTGAAGACAATCAACAGCGGCTCTAAAACAATAGTAGGCGTGTCTGGCAATCAATTGTGAATACGGCTATTATTAGGGCTTTATACAGCAGGTACCAATAAAAAATCCACATTTTTTAGATGAAATTACAAAAAAAAAACTGTAGACAATAAGATTAAATGGTGGAAAGCTTTGATACTAAACACACCCTCGTCTTTATCTCTGTTGGAAATTATGTGAAAGCTACCATATTACGCCGTCTGTGTTGCTGTTTAAGCAAATATGCGACATAAGATCGGATATCAGGATTATATTGATGTCCTGTTGGTAGTGTCTTGGTGTTGTAGTAAATGCGTTAGCGAGCTTGTCAGACAATCGGCTGCCGGGCAGGAGAGGTCGCTAAAACCTCGTAAATTGTTCAACACACACACATATAAAGAAATACGCATATAGAGAGGAAATTGTTTTACAATCACAACAACGTGACCACCATCTTCGACAATTCTTACTGATTTGTCAGATTAAACGGCCAACGACCGGTATTTTCAGGGTAGATTCGCAACGATAAAGCTCTTGTTTCAATATCAAATTAAGTAAAAACGTGATTGAGGACGAACAACAACAAGAAAAAGACGCAAGTTGCACTTACCACCTGTCGTGCAATCGTCAGTCCAAAGTTACGAATTAATTTAATCTTGGCGTTGAACAAGTTTACGGATCGTTTGTCTAGATTGATGCGCAACAATTGGCTACGTGACAAAATGACGGAATACGACAAGTATAGGTAACCAACAGGTATTCATTAAAATTAAAATTGAACAAAACTGTTTACAATTGATGTTAGTGATAATAACGAAAATTGTCCATTTTCAAGTTTATCGTCCGATTAAATTCTGTAATTAGTTGTGGAGAATATAGTGATCATTGCTTATACGGAGCCAATCGATCGATGAGTGTTATCCTCAGTTATAATGAGTCGGCAGATAATAAAACGTTAAAGTTTATGAGTGTTCAGGATTTAGTTGGTGATTAAAACATGAAACGAATACTAAACAAATAATAAAGGCGCTAGATGCAGATTGATGTGAATCGGAACGAATTGATACTACACAACTGCTGCACAATGCATTATGCAACACTTTCTTTGAACGAAAAACGAAATAAAAATAGTTGTTTTGAATAGAATTTATCTTGGCGTATTTGCATATCAACTCCTCACATGTCATATTGTGCGATATAAAAATTAAAGACCAGCTTTGCTATAATGACCTGTTATTATATAAGATTGAAAGCTGAAGGATAATTGCAAAGTTTTAACTTCCTTGATAGAATTAAATTTCTTCTATATTTTCACTTTAAAAGAAATACGTTTTGTCTTAAATTAATTTGATAGAAGTTCATTCACAACATCCCGGACATTGTAGTTAAGTCGGTTGCGGAATTTACAACAAAAAAAAAATTATGTTAAAGCGTGCCAGTCATTTGTGTGTATAAAATAACGAGAACAATTTTAACATTAAGCGCCGTCGACATTCCGACAATAAACTTCCATAAAATATATCAACATAATATGAATTATTATATCAAGTCAAGCACGTACGATAGAAGACGACGTGTAATTGAGTAGAGAAATATGCGGGTGATTGTGGACTAGAAAGAGGCTCGATTGTAGTTTATATACATATACGTGAGCCATTTTGTATTAAATTCTCCTTCCAGTTGAATTAACCGAATTTCTCTTTATAATTTGTTTTATCACACAATTCCTATTGTTGTTGGGTAATAAAATTGAAATGTAACTGATAAAAGTGTATGTGTACTTGTGGTGGTATATATGATGTCATTAACCTGAAATATATAGCCAGATTGATTTTTGTCGAAATTGATTGTATGATCGAAGGAACACTATCCAATTAGTCTTCGATTTCAATCCAATTGATCAAGTGGTTGGTGTTGGTTTGTTAACGCCAACGCTTATGGAGCTATAAATCGTGTCGCAAAGCCCATAAGGGTCAGATAGCCAGTTTCTGGTTATATGAGAAATATATCTATAGATACACATACATATACACATATACTTATAGTATACATTTATACATACTCGTGGCTGGTTTGGTGTTTTTTGTGAAACGAATAAAAACAGAACAAGGGTATATAAACGTATAAGAGGAGTGCCCCAACAATCTGTTTGATATGCAGGGCGCCCAGCATGTTCTCACCATCGACCATATATGGAGCAAGCTCATGATTTACGTAGAAAGATATTGGGCGCTTGTAAACCGTCTAGATACACTGCTTCGCTCTTTATCTTATCAGTTTGTGTCAAACTTGTGCCGCTATAATATTGTTGAGAGTTTTTCTTTAACAAGAAAAAATAATAATAAAAGAGCCAACACAAAAAACGTACTTTTCCTACATGACACCTGTAGCTTGTTATATGCTTAAGACTGGAATACGTTCACTATTTCAACAAACAAATGTCTCTATTGAACCGTACCCGATTCAGTGTTGATAAAATGCAAAACTTGGGAATTTCTATCTAAATTCAAAGAAAGATGGTATCGTTCAGGTGCATTCCATCAAAATGTAATTATATTTGTAATTCCATTCAATTATTTTTTTTTTTAATAAACGCTTTCGGTGTCGGGATAACACACACACATACACATAACAACATATATAAAAATATTCCCAACAATTTTGCCTAAAGCCAATATGAATAAATTAAAATCTCCACTATAAATCGTCATGTGTATATGATGGTTAGTTGGGGAAAGACAGCTACACTCATCTCTCTTAAGGAATATTATTATGAATGCGGCGGCTGGTCGGTCGGCCAGCCGCAATTAATATTTTTTTTCCAACCAGGTGCCCATGAGTTTGCCATTAGCGGACGTCGGGATTGTTACAAGTCCAGGCCGCCCTGTCTAATCACAGCACTGTCACCTGAAGCTATCCAGGCGCAAAACGTACATGTACAACATATACGTATACAAGACATGATATAGGATTACATAGTAACTCTGACGACGACGATTTTAACAACCATAAATCGCACATTTTAAAATTATATTATTAATTGCAAGTCTGCACGCGGATCGGCCGTAAATACGAGAATTTAATTGAAAGAAGTGTGTGAAAAGGCAAAGGAATAATTGCCATACTAATTCAAATCTTATCAATGGTGGGTACTGTTCTTGTCCATTTCCTATCGTTGAAATGTCCTTAACGCATGTCGTTAAAATTTCTCTATTGATTTTCTGATGTTTAAACTTTCAGTTGTTAAGTTGACACAGATTTTTACATGTAAATATCGAAAATAAATCAACAAAATAAACACTACGTAACAATATTACGAAATTTCATTCATAAAATCGCGTTGTCCTCGAATAAAAACAAATATGGTCAAGATTTCATAATAATAAAACAACAACAAAAACAATTATGAATGGATTCTATTTTTACAGTGAAAGTAACTGTTTAAATCACGCATCATTTTGTCTTAATTGTGATAAATATCATTAAGATAAAGGGTCTTTGATAACACCTAATTATCAGAAAATTGTGTATTTTTCAGTGTGTGTAGTGAGGCGATTTGGCGACATAATTCAATGCTTTAACACACTCCACTTGACGCTTATCGACATCTTTTGATATTATCTAGTGGGGGTTGTTGTATATGAGACACTTAATTGCCTTTAATTAAATACGAAAAAGATCGAACTCACAGCGTTTACGATCAACTTATCTGGAACATTTATCGGAAAGATCGCATCTGACTATATTGTGTGTATCTCTAGAGATAGTATAAGAATTAGGGACAAGAATGGATGGGAAAGAGAGGAACAAAAATAGAGAAAGAGACGGGTTTGGTTTTTTTTTCCTCTCCTGTTGATGTAATCAACTGCCAAAGTGCACGACACTAGAGCCACTCTCTAAACGTTGGATTAATTAATTACACTGCCCAATATTCATTATAACCAGTTTCGAATTATCTATGTCTTATGATATCAGACCATTTATGGGCATATGTTTATTACCAGTCATTTCTCTTAAAGTTCTTTCATTTTTCTTTTCTCGTCTTCTTTTTCAACTACATAATATTAAAAATGATCAATTTACATACAAATCTATCTTTTGACTTGTTTACACAATTAGACAACGTTACAGGTAAATGAGGTGATAATTATAACGCAACAAAATTGCACTAGTCACAAGATTAAATTTGCTGGTTTATGTTGACAAACTACTTTAGCTGACATATTCAAGGAAATCAACACCAAAGATCGTTCGGATGAAGCGATCATTAACAGCAATGTTGATTGAACATATCAGCATTAAATTTAAGAATTAAAAACATTCATATTTGTTGTTCAAAGAATAGGAGAAATTATCAATATTAAATCAAAAGATGAATCAGATGAATGTCCATATAAGTTATACGTGTGTTTAAGTTAATTATAGTAGTTTAAGGCGTGTCATTAACAAATTTGATCTAAACGTCAAGTGTTAATTAAGTCGACCGGGCGCGACTTTATGTAATGCTGTTGCTGTTGGTGGTTGTGGTGTTGTTCTTGTATATTAGTTGCTGTTTTATTAAAGCTACGTGTCCGCGCGAACAGCTGCAGAATGCAATTAAGATAAGTGTAGTCCTATTACAGAAGCTACAACATATAAGAATGAGCCGTGATTGATACTTAGGATCAAAGATCATACTATGTAATAACTTTACCGCCTTGGATTGCTTCGTTTTGGCTGTGTTTTTCTTCACTACCTGTCGTTCAAATGCCGGCTATCTATTGAATCTATTAAATCATTAGAGTATCGGCGCAACATTTATAAACACCGGTGTTGTTTGTATTATCGTTGATACGTGTGGTGGTGTTTGTGCGTGATAACATCCCAGAATTGAACGCATCGGTATTTTCTGGTTGTGCTAGTATTGTTTAAAATTTTTATAACGAAAACAGGCAACAGTGACTTTCTAGGCATTTTATCGGGATTTTCCAACTATTCCGCAAAAGTACTAAACATACCATAGTTCTCTGCTCGAAGGTAGTGATGCAGCCAAGATGATAATCTCTCGTATCTCATCTCGTATCGACTCAATCAAAAATTCATCCATACGAGACAAAGCAGTCGCTTTTCTCGTCTCGGCTATCGCAGTGTGCCTCTCAAATTCACGTGTCTCAAATAAATTAAAAAATATATAGGTATAAAACTCATTCAAATTTGACAAAGTTCCAGAACCTTTAAGATTATAGATAAATGTGAAATTGTACATGTATTTCTGAGCAGACCTTTTTATTTATCAATTTTCCAAAATCTATAAATATAAAAGCGATTTACCACTTACTGATTCACTCACACACTCACTCATTCTCTGACTCACTCTCTCACTGACTGACTGACTCACTCACTCATCACAATATATCCGAAACTGTTCGTCCGATAGACTTCAAATTTGGCACATGATGGAGACGCTCGTAAGAAAGGATTTTTGAAAATTCGTCCTCTAACGGGGTTAAAGAGGGCATTAAAATTTCAATACATTGTATACAACTGACATCCACCTGCTAGTTAAATGCGACGGTGTCAATTTAATTGCAATACTGTAATGTGTATTTTTTTGTATTATATTGTACAGGGTGTCCCAGCTAAGTGTTCCACCTCGAATATCTCGTTTGTTTGTAAATTGAAATGTAAAAGTATCTAAAGAAATTACACTTCAATGTCTATACTTCAATTAGCTGTTCTGGAAAACGTCCTATAGGGTCTCGAAAATTACTCAATATTAGAAAACCTACAAGGATTAGTGCGAATGAATTTGATATGAAAGTAATATTTTTCTTTCAAAAACTTCTCATTTTTTCTGCTCAAATGAGAAGTTTTTAGAAGAAAAATATTATGTTCATATCAAGTTAGTATTTATTGTAGGTAATTGGTTGCCTAATATTGAGTAATTTTTGAGACCTTATAGGACCTTTTGGCATTTCCAAAACAGCTAGAAAGAAAATCGTGTCGGTCAATTTATCAATCATCTACGTAATTTCCCTCCTTCCCTCCTTCGACATCCCACCACACAGAGAGCAGAGTCTTCTTTGGATGAAGTCCAGCTTTGGGCGTAGACACTACTTTTGACGCGTAACATAAGAATGTTACGCGTCGTCATCAGTACAATACAATACAAATGGGTGTGACTCAAAGAGTATTGCACCCACTTTTCATCTGCAAGCCCTGCATATGACGATGGACGGTCATATGGCTTACTCCCGGTTCTTGTGCGAGTTCTCGCACTGCTGTGGATGGGTTATTTTCCACGTGAGATTTCAGGGCCTCTCTATTGAACTCAGAAGGCCGTCCGGTACTCTCGTCATCTTTTAAAATTGGGAGCGATATACATTCTTCAAAAATTGCAAACGCACTGACTATTTCATTACAAATAAAACAATGTAACACATATTGCATCGATCTTGAAAGATTTCGTTGTAAAATAAGTTCAAACATGTCGCTGCACGTTTCGGAAGGAATATATGTTACAACCTGATATTATTGATATTTGGGAAATAATATGAGACGAGAGATGAAACTGTTTTGTTTCTATCTGTTTTGCTGCGGTGAGAGAAACTGAGGTGATATAATAATTTTCTCTCAAAAATCAAGACGAGAGAAGAGACCCCCATTCTCTTGATGAAGGATCTCTCGATATACTAAAATATACTAAATTCATGCTTTGATTTTCTAATTCTAAATGACAGAAGTGTCACTAACCAACAAAACTTTTAAGATATTTAGTTGCACAAGATTGTAAACTCAAAATTTGGATAAACGCACTTCGTTGATTTCTTCTTTCTAGAAGTCCAAACTAGGATTTTCACAAATTTACCTCACTAGATTCTATTTGGACCGAATACTAAATGGAGTTACTTGTTACTTTAACCGTTTATTTATTTTTTAAAGACTCCACAAGATCCTTACAAGCAAAATCATCATTAAACATTGCAATGCAAGTTTTCATAACATATTAACGCCCAAAGAATCATAAAATTCAAATTTAAAGTACAAATCGTGACTGAAACATATGCGCGTATACATACACATATACACCACGATTCCTTTGTAATTATTCCAACAGATATATTATTAATTAATTCTACAACGAAAAATAAAAATTCTCTCTCTTTCTCTATAAAAGAGATTTATTTGTTTCGGTCTTTCAACTTACACCAAAAATAATAAAAGATCTAACCAGATCATCGACTCGACAATATCCAATTAATAGAATGTCAGTTTTCTAATTAAAGAATTTGAAATGTTAAGATAAATGATGTTTTAAAGGAATTCAAAGACAACAATACGATTAGGAGTTGAGCCAAAAAAAAATTATTACAAATCGACGATCACAAGATGTAAAATGTCATCATCATCATCATCTTCACCATTCGAATATATTTCAAAAACTGTATATTTATTTATACAGGTGATGATAATATAAATACCGAGGATTTAGCCAAAAGTTATTGTGGCCAATATAGCAAAAAGACCATCAATCACTTTCACAATGAAGATTAAATATGTTTCTGTCGACAGTGATGGTTAGTTCCTGCTGATCGATGTTTAGGAAAAAAAATACATGATAACCGCAGGACGTTATTGTAATAGATTGAAGGATTGAAACTTTTACTTGATCATAATAGTACTCATTAAACGTTAATAATTTATTATTATGCTCATTATTAATATTTGTTTTCCATTAAACAAAAATTACCATTCAAACATTATCAACAGCTTATATGCAAAGAGAAATTGGAAATTATCTCAAAAATTGTTGCAATTTTATTACATTCAAACCTGTAATGTTGAAATAATGATTAATAGATTGCCAACTTGATAATTACTTTCAATTAATATCAAATCAAGTGTTGATGGAAAAATGGTATCGAATATAAATTGATAAAAATCCACACTAATCACAATATTATTCATAACTGAACAGTCTACATATTACATAATGCATTTATAGTTATTATAATAAAAGAATATTGAAACATCGATCATATTAGACTTAAAAGTAATAAGTTTTACTTATTTTTTAACAGATATAGAAATTATTTGTATGACGGTTTGATAAATGAACAGATTTCCACTTGCTGAGATCTGATTTGTTCTAATGTTTAACGATAAAAAACAATTCAAGCGATTATATCGCCTGTCAGCAACTACAACAAATACCAACCATAAGAGGGATAATTATAGAGTTTCAAAGTAAGGAAATAAGACAAACAGGTCTTGATCTCGATCCAGATCTCTATTTGGAAAAATTTGCACATTCATTATTGACAACGAAGAAGCGTCTTCGGTTGAAGAGGTAATCGAAACATTCAAAAAAGTATTCGAGAAAAAAATTATTTAAAAAAAAATGAAAGTTACAGAATGCTGAGAAGAATTAAAGTTTTAATGCTCTCAGGATACGTAGTTTTCATAAATGTAGCCAATTTAGAAGACTGGGGATTAGACAATGAGAATACAGATGGGAATACAGATTTGTGCAGAACTCCAAGTCCACAAGTACATCTTGCTCCTATCCACAATTACAATTTATTACCAATTATTAAAGACGATTGTCACAGTTCTTGACAACTACGGGAAAAAACTAATTGTTGCTGCGTTGTAGTTGTATGAAAAAAAAAGCCGTAAAATACTTGTACATGTATAGAATTTTTATTCACAGTATACTTATATGTGTACAACTTGATCGACAAGAATCTGTCAGGATTGTCATGTTCGTTTTACAACAACAGAAGATGGATAGACGCGTGCCAACAAGTTATTTCCATTGACATAATTCACCTATATTATGTCCTTCTGAATAATACAACAACAGAGAACTCAACAGGAAAAAAATTGTTAGATTTTAATATTAATTTTATATGACGGTTGAATAGTGTCTTGATTGACTTGTAACTGGAAAATGGTCGGCTACAGGACGTCCCAAATGGACCGACACTAAAATAAGAAGAGTAAAACAGTGAGTAGTAATAGAGCATCATGTGATTTACGTCGACAAACGGTAGGGTGTTTTTCTAGTGTTAATACCGGATTTTTTGCTATTCTCTGAAGAAAACCGGATAAAAAGGTATACCTAAAAGTGACACACGTTATCCAACCGAAAAATCGTTGAGATACGAAACAATAAATAACCCATTCGACTTGTTGCTATTGTTATAAGTTTAAATACTACAAGAATTTTTCAAGTTGACATTTCACGTATGTACATGTTGGTAATATTTGATTTAATACTACAATATTGTCCGTATTGTTTTATTGAAACCGAACATGTCAGTATTAATGTTTGGCCTACATCGATACAGGAAAAAAATACAACAAACAAATAAAACAATCAGCAAATAATAATGATGATGATTCTGATGATGGTAAAACATAAAAACAGAATACAATAGTTTTCGCTATAAGGGCCGGAAATAGTTATGTTTTAGCTTAAAGCGTTAAACAAACAAATCGCCAATTAGTGATGTTATAACAAATTGTAATAATCACTTCTATCCTTCGTGTAGATAATAAATGATTTTTCTTACAATTTCCTCGATTGCAAAACAACAAAATCTCCATGAATTGTTTATTATAGTCGTTCGTACTTTTATTAACTGCATGTAATTGGAGATTGTTTACGATCCAATATTAATCGTGAATTTATACGAGTTAAGATGGTTTAATTGTGGAACAACCCCTGATAGGTACCAACACCCATATGTGGTAGAATCATTAGTAATTAAATATGAAATATAGAGAGTAACTATAAAAATTAAATTGACTGTTATTGAACAATCCAAATAAATATCAATTTAAATTGATCACAAACTTACAATACCATAAAAGGTGTCGCCTCTATACTGTAAATTATGGATATTTATGGTAAATATATGGACATCGATGATAATAGTAAATAAAATAGACGGATTTTAGATAATTTGTACGAATCCAAACAGATACAACGTATGATAAACTAAAAAGAATAAAAATCAATTAATTTATTACATCATTATAATTTCTAATGATGACAATCAATTATCTTATTATCATTTATGATTTTTCTCTGCTATTCCTGTTGTTGTTGTTAATGATAATAATAATTTGCTATTATTTACAGTTAAGCTGAAATAATTTATTACGATAAATAATCAAAAATAAATTTTCATAATTCGATCTTGGACATGATGATTATTAGTTTATAATCTAACGATTAGATGATGTTCGTTCGATTATCATTAGTTATTTCTGTTGAAGTTAGTAGCTTAAGATATTATATTATAGATATTTATATAGAAAAAAAAATATTTGAACTATTCTAAGCCAACAGTTAATATTTATTAAACGATCAAATTATCATAAATTTACTGGACTGGTCTCTGGGGAATGTTACAAATTATTAATGACGACTTTACAATGAGATTGTAGGCATTTTTGTCTAGAAGAAAAAAAAATTATAATCAGTTGACGATCATTAAAAATAACTGTTTCAAAATTGAGCTTTAGAAGTTTAGACGATTTTTCAAAATAAACAGGTGGCTTTTTTATCTAGACCATTATTTATTATTACGCCAAGAATTTGATAACTGTAGTAGTCACAGCTACTGTATCCAATTACAGTTCCTGCTTTTTTCCAATGAGTTCTTTAAACAAAATAGATCTCCTAACGAGTGGCAGAGGGTATCTGCAGAGGCCGCAAATACTTTAGAGGTAGATCCACTGTGCCTCAAAATATAATTCTTTTAACACTGCTACACAACTCATTGGGTCCTTTTTAGGAGGCCTCAAAATCATTTCAGATCAGACTTGTCTTTTTTAGTTTTGAATGAGAAATGCGTTTGAATATTTTTGTTTTTTACAGATCTTTGTTTTGATCTTTATTTCTATTTTTTCCTCTTCACATTATAATTATGAGATATATATGTATCAATCGAGAATAAATCGTAATATTTGTCTGTTGCTCTCCGACAGATGATGAAGATCTGGACTGAAATCAAGAGCCTCCATTTCTTAAGCACTTTTTCCAAGTTCTGTTGGACTTTTGTGGCCAGTACGAAATCATGTTGGATAAAATTTTCATAGACAATATATTTAAAGATTTATAAATGTGTACGGGTAAAAGACGTTTCTTTGTAGCATCAGTTCTTTGATATATTCTCGGTGTGACATTTGTCCCACGCACAATTGTGAAAAAGATACGATTTTGGCAAAAAATTCCTACTAAAACTTGGACATTACAGAAAACTTCTAACAAATCGTTGAATAATTAATGAGGAATGTTTCATGAATTATTATTATTATCTAATAAAGAGATATTCAAGATTTATCTGGCTATTTTTCAATTCATTAATATTGCTAATATTTTGAATAAATCAATTTGTGAAAATGTCTAATTAAATATTTGTTTGTAATAAATTTCTGAATAGAAATAAAAAAGAATAAATTTCGAACAATAACAATCCTATAATACTTTAAAATATAAATATATAAAATTTTAATTTATAACTACTCAAATAACTACCGGTAATATATTGAATTAGGAATTTTTATATCATATTCTCCTATAAACCTTTTATAAATTTATCTATACATAAATATATAGATATAAAAGAGGAATAATCACAGCAGGAGATGCACATACTTGCAATAGGTATCATGAATTCAATCAGACTTAATATTTCAATTACACCAATAATTATTTTCGAATTGTAAATTGGGAATTTTTGAAAATAACAATTCGGTCCGCTCCTGAGTCATCACCATCATCATCATCTATCTTCTCATTAGAAGAGAAGCCCGTGCTCGGCACAAGCTACAGGTTAACCCACGCAAAACAACATTTAGTATAAAACAAACCCACCGGAAATATAACAAAAACACTCACACATAAACATGAATATCTAATATGTTATTGTTTGTGGAGGAGGAGTTAGTAGATTCTCCACAAACACTAACATCAAAAAGACAAAAAAAACAACGAAAAGAAACGGGAGAGACAAGAATTTTGCAAACGATTTGGATTCAATCTGGAGACAACTTGTTCAAGTAAATTATTAGTTTTTATTGTTATTTGATCTTAGTTAATTTCTCTTCTATTCGTTGTTCTTTATTATATATTTTATACAAAAAATAATTTATTCAATCGTGTTTTTTGGGCAAGACCACGACCATATGGTCGTAGAGAGAATTGATGAATGCATATATAAGCTTGAAGCTTGTATAATTTGAATTTAAACCTATGGAATTAAATTCTTATCCAAATAGCTACATCAACGTCATTAACGGTAAAACTAGATTTATATAATATGTAATACCATTAGAAATAAAAGAGAGACAAGATGAGAGACGAAGACAAAACCTAGGCCGTTTCGGTCACTTCGAATTTGAGACACTCATAATTTCCAACTAGTTTTCAACAGTTTGAATTTTATCACAAAAATAAAATAAAATATAAAACAAAAATTGTTCCATTCCGACTTGTCCACTTCAATGCGATTAGTTATAATTATCCTGTCCCATCTACAACTTATTTGAAAAACCAACAATTATAGAATAAAAACTTAATTGGCATGTCTCTATACTGATTGGGAAATAATACACTGGTGAAGTGTAAAAGGAAAATTGTCGTTTATCTGTCCATTATAAACCACTTCATCAATTATCGTTTGTTGTAGTCGTTGTTGTTGTTGTTGTTTTTTTTCTCCTATAAAAACCTTTATAGAAAAGAAATGTAAAGACAAGCGTATAATAGACTGTGACTGAAATTTTAAACGTCTCTAAACATAAGACAAAAAACCTGAATGAATGACAAGACAGTTTCAAAACATGTTCACCTGTTGATCTCGTCTAATTGATACAAGCGTGAGCATAAGAGGAGAATATCTCTCTAATTCGGTAAAATAAATCGGATTTCTGCATTCGTAGTCGACGATTAGACAAGATAGAGATGTTGATGGGACACAGAAAGGTCAATGATATAGAATGCACCCTCATTGTTTCATATTAGGTATGGGAAAGCGTCCTTTATAAATAATTATAGGTTATTATGGGTTGTAGAGATTTTTAAACTTTATATCTGATATAATATTTTATTCTGGACCACCAACATTGATTGAATATAACAAAAGAATCAAGAATTGTTAGGCTTTTGTGCTAAGATCCTTGCAAACACATCCAAAGCCCTCCACTTAGACTTCCACTATAAATTATTATTTTTCTCTTACCATTACAAACGAAGGAGAAATTGGTCAAAACGAAAAAAACCTGATAAATTTTTGACCAAATCCGATACCTACATCTACGATAAGAAATAGGAATAAGTGGTAGAATAAAATTTTCAAGATTTATCTTCAGGTGGTTTAGCCCAAACAAGCGAGGTGGAACATAAAACCCACGCTTATTCTTTCTACAGCTACCGCAATGTTTTAACTATCATCGTACATCATAATCTCAAGCAGAGATTCATATTGGATATACCGTTTAATGTGCCCACCTGTATTACATTTGAACACTTTTAGTTTGATCGTTTCAAGAGCAACAGATAGCGCGAAAAAATCTGAAATGAAACCGTCAATTAAGCGATGATCGAAATTGAATTAAAAACAAAGTTTCAAACTTTCACTCGTTGATAATAAACTAAAACGCAGAAGTGAACATATTTATTACCATGGTCCCTTGTAAATAGTTATTTTCTTTACCATAAAAGACTCGACTCGCACTACAACATTTTAGGCGCCAGAGCTATCTTCATCGTAGTATAGGAAAGAGAAAAAAAATCAACATATAGACATATAGTAAATATTAAATCTTAAGTTAAATGGTATAAATATTCAAATTTCGACAGATATATTATTTAGAATGCTTAAAGGCAGATGGTACTGATTTATTTCGCAATAGTCACACTTCTTACAACTGTCGAACAAGTCGTCTTCACTTCAGCACGAGCTATAAGTTATATGGCAAAATATGTATAATTAACTTGCAAAGACTGTATAATTTTGCTGCATCCATGCAGAAGAGCTTACCCTGTTTTGACACTCATTATACCACGAGAGATTGGGATGTTCAGAAGAGCTGCAGAAAACCAGCCAACGGCGCTTGCAAAATTGTTGAAAATGCAGATTCTCTAATAGAATAAAGTGCATCCCTAGTACTAAAAGTAAGCACTTTTTACATTTTCCGCCACCAGTGATAAAAATATATAGGCTAAAACAGGACGATTGTAATAAATAATGAGCAACTTTCGGTACGGTTTTTGTTTCGAATGCAATCCTCACAGCAGGTCTTCAATTCACAACTAAAAGTCGAAAAAACAAAACCGAGCCAAAGATTTAGAAGTGTACCATATCAAAGCTTAAACCACCTTGTAACTAACTGATTCCTTTCATTGTTGATAAACTGACAGTTGTATATTAGCAGACAAGTACACACATTTTATTAGCCTTTAAAGATCAAAGAGTTATATCTAGATAGAGTGAACGATGTGCCGAATCAGTGGTACTTGACCGCCCACTGTCCTACAGTTCTCTTTAATAGTACCTCTCCAGTAGCTGGCAGTTGATGTAACCGACCCACAACAGACTGCAAACGGTATTCGATTAATTTCCATCTATTATATACCGAATAGTAGAATAGAGTGAAATAAATATAAAATAAAGACAAGACAGTAAAATAGAACATTGAAAGAAGACAAACCAAAAATGGAACATATGAATAGAATTGATATTAATTAGATTTTGTTTATTAAAAGATCAATACTACCGCATTATTACCGATGTAGGATTGATTTGATCAAAGTAAAATTAATTTTAGATCTTCTAAGAACGATAATCTAGATTCTAATCTACATTTATTTATAGATAATTAATCTTCTATAAATCATATGTTGAATGAATTTTAGGCTTTGATTTGCAAATTAAAATATCTATAGTCAATTTTTCATTGTTTCTTTTTGAAAGTTAGTTAACACGAAATTGGCCGTGTGTCTGCAATCGGTTGTCGTCCAATGCAAAGTTCTTAATCTTAAGTTGTCTGGTGCAATCGGTGCAAAAGGAATGGACTAGTTTGAATACGAAATAAATTCAAACGATCCAGATCAGTGACAGAATAAAGGTCCTTGACTGTCAAGTTGCCAATAAAAAATCGACAACACTATATATTTAAAAAGATCTCAAATTGAGCGCACTATTTTTGTAAATTTTTTTAAAAATCAACAATTATCTCTCATTTTACCACTCTGTAAGTCGTAAATATATTGATTTAAGGTCTGGAGTTGATTATAATCGAATTAGGGTGAGATTTGATAGCACGTGCACGTATAAGAAGATCGGGATTTTTTCAGACGGCTCGCGCCCGTTCGTCTCCAACAATATAACAACACAAGGTATAAGTCAAGCGGGGAAAGACGTTTCATACAACAACAACAACAACAACATATAGTACCACCGACGAGGGGTGTACCGGCCAACGGAAGATAGATAGCATCGGTGGGACCGGCTGAGCCGCACCCTCCAGCTCTCCGACCACTGATTAAAACGAACAGCGGCACATGTGTATATGAAACATTATAATAGATCGAATAGTTTCCAACAGGGCAAAAATTATACATGTTTTTATCATTAAATATTACTATTATTATTATTAGTGTCATTTATTAGAATAAATAAGTAAAAAGTTTTTGTATGTTCAACCAGGAAATCGAGGGTGTGACAAATCGAATAGACAGAAAGGTGACCGACGTGCTAATATTAACAATTCCTATATGTATATGATTATGATGAATATTCGAGATTTGAATTGTTGGAAGATTAATAGGTGAAATAACGGTGGTAGATTTTAAAACATTAACAAAAAAAAGTGCATGAATAATATGTTTTGATACAATGTAGTCAGATTATTTGTATAAAACTCATAAATTTCTTGCTTTACTCGATTTAAACTAAAATCTGGTTTACTATAACGAATATCCATCAATATTAAACGTTCATTATAAGTGAGATTCCGTTATTATTATTATTTAAAAAAGTAAAAAAAATAAAAAATCCTCTCGGTATGCTTTTGATGTTGAGTTCAATCTGTAGCGTTTTCTTTTGGTTAGGCTACTTGTTGTATAAATTTATAATTTTGCTTCCTGATTGTATTTTATCACGATTATAGGCATTTATAATAAAGTTATGATTTTAAAACGATAATAAAATATCAGATTATGGAAATTATTACTAACGATACTCATTCGAATTCAACCTTATTTTTCTATTAAATACTAAGGCCGGATGCTCTATTCGAACAATTGCCTTAGGTACTTGCTCGTTTCATTAGCGTACATCTCTAGCATTCATGCAGGTCTTCAAAAGAGACTGAAATTCTGATAAGCAATCTTCGTAAACTCACAACCGGTGATTGTTCACCCTTAAAGTGGGTTATGAACGTTGATAATGTAGGCTCTAATCAAAAAAAATACTGACTCCCCCAAAAGTTTATTGATATTCAATTTTGTTACAATTCCAGAACCTTTTGAGAGATTTTTCTACGATCTACCCACATTTAGAAAAACATTTTCAAACTCGCAAAAATCAGGGTGGTATTATCCACGATCATATACAATGGCAACGAAATAAAAAACGACCTTATATAGTCGACTTTTATATTTTAAGTAATATTATTATCTATTATGAACGCATGATTGGCGGTAGGGTATATGATAAGTTTTTCTATACAATTAAAAAATTATAAGAACTTATATAGATAGCCTGCGGTCCCAGGGAAACCAGCCCAACTGGCTTTAGTTAAACCATACATGTTATACAGACTATAATAGAAAATTAACTGTCGAAAAGCTGTGATTATCAACAGTATTCAATCATTTTTTGTTAGTCGGCCATAATTTCCCAATAATATAAACAATTCTGGTTTATTATTGTTATTAAAAAGATAAATAAATGATTTAATAGAAAATTTAATCAGTAAATGAAAAAAAAAGCAAAACAAAAAAACATAACCGATTCATGCTGGTAGATCAACAATCATCTCTAATCTTTAACCATCGACGGCTTGATACACGACCGAAAGCAATGATATTTATAAACCACCATGAATCCTAGACCGTGCCTCGTGGTAATTATTCTTCTTTTCAGTAAAATACACCTAACGTATAAATAAATATATGAATAAGTTGTGGGGCGGGCGTCAGTTGATCTTGTTAATTAATTATCAATATACGTTCGTGTACGGTATGCAAAAATCAAGTATAAATTTTCTACAATCACTTGCAGAACGTACGTAATTTTCTCACGGAAAACTGTTTAATATGAAGATGCAGCACTTGATAAAATACATTGATATTTTTAATGAATTATTTTTATACGTGTTTATTATATATGTATGTATGTGTATAACCGATTTATTGTTGGTATGCAAACAATTTCACTATAGTTAATAGTTGGTTGTTAATTGCTATTGCTGTGCGACAGCCTGCAGCATTTCTCGCTTGCATTTATATAGTTGGCTTTTACAACTACCACCACAGCAACAATAACAAACCGTCTTGTCCTCTTGTAACACGTTTTGCTCTCTATATAATACAAATAACATTCACTTGTTTATTGCAAATTGCCAGTAATTTCAAGATTTCAGATTGGCTAAGACTTAAGGTGATAATATAGACACATAGATGGAAAAGAAAGACGACTACTCCATTCAATCGATATACATTTGGATAAATATTGAATAGACAGGAATATACAGTAAATGTCAGTTAACTTTCTCATAGGTATTTATTTTAATCCAGTTAACGTTAATAAACCTGTTGGAGGACCGATTGTAATTTCCCAAGAGAGCTCTTATGAGGTGTACAAAAGGCGAAAAATAAACGATTTAAAAGGATTCCAATCCGCTCTGCAAGATACAAAATATTCAAACAACCTTCCGGAATCACCAACTGAAATCTTGTTTTCCGCTTTCGATTAATTTCGATTTTTTAACATGTTAATTTTAATCTAAAAACATGTTGCTTATACAGAAAGTATGAAGCGCAGTGAACACGTTGTGAGTGTCAAAGCTAGCAATTTTATGGATGCAGCACTTGAAGAACTTGTAGTGTGCTAGGCGATAGTGCAGCTAATAACCGAAAACGCCAACTTTAGTTTGAAAAATATCATAAAGGAAACTTTCCATTGGATGAAAGTAGTCGAGGCCTTAAGTCAACATTTGATCACAAAGCACTGCACGATTTTTTGGCTCAAAATCGTAGACCTGCATAACAAGAGCTTGCCAACTCGTTAATTCGTTCTAAAAAAACCAATTTCCTACCAACTAATGTTGCTTGTGCTTCCACATAAATTAACCGAATACAATCAGAATCAGACAGTAGCGATTTACAGTTGTCTCTTCTCTGGACAAAATGGTTTGCAATTTTTGAAACAAATTATGACTGAAAATTTCAAGAGGAGACTCAACCAAGACCGAAGTCAAATTTGCACATGAAAAAGGGATGTTGTGCGTATAGTGGAACTCTAAAGGAATAATTCATTTTGAAATATTTTCAACCAACCAAACCGTCTCAGTTGAAGGAGATTGTGAGCAATTGATGCGACCTCATCAAGCATTCAGAAAAAAAAGAACTGATCAACAGGAAGGGAGTTATTTTCAACATGATAATGCTTGTACCCATGTAGTCGAAATATCTGTATTAGGATGGCAAATTCTTGAACATCCTGCATATTATCCAGACTCACCACAAAATTTCATTCAATAATGAAGAGCGCCTCTAAAAGACCATTGCCAATTTTTCTCAACCAAAAGTAATAGAAGCGTTAGCCAAACGATAGACACAAGTGATCGAAAATAATGGCAATTATTTGTAAATGCATAATAAAAACCTGAAATATAAAACACCACGTGACTTACGACAATCGACCAGCAATTGGGTGAATTTCTATCTGATCTACCCCGCATAGTTCACAATTAATTTTAATGATACATATATAGAAAATGTAAAGAATGCATATGGTAGATATATACACTTTTACCACTCATCATATATTCTTATTCAACAATAGAAATAGAATTGCACACAATACACATATACAAAGAGACACACATATATGTCTAGAAATTCTGCTACAACAAACATTTGAAAGCACAAACGAGAGAAAAAAACAACAAAAAAAATAAATGCAGATTATATGCGTACAGCAGTGTCAAGAAACCTGGTGTATTGTATGCCAAACTATTAATAACACTAATCATATATACATAACGTACATGTTTTATATATATGTATATGTACAGCTATATATGAGAGAAGGTATGTGTCTGGTTTGCAGGTGGTTGATGCTTTGATAAGTACCTACTCTTCATAACTCTTTAGATGATTGTAGATTATTTAATATAATTCAAACTGATGTGATACCAATGATTGTTGTGCTTTAATCGCACAATTTGTCAATATGCTAAAGTAATCTACAGATTGACGCGTCAATTTCGCATCAAATACTCTCCATATGGGTGTGTATGTGTATTTATATATATGAAAAACAGATAGTTTTTATAATTTTAAGATACTTTCACTAACGACTTTCTATAGGATACTTGAAATCAATATAGTTTCTATACAGAATATCTTCACATAGCTCATGATAATGTTATCGTTACATTAACATACTTTATACAAGTTGTCTTAAAGGAACAGTTTTCTCTTATTAAATTTATTTATATAATTTGAACCAATCTGTTGCCATTCTGGACGAAATACACAACTGATGACATAAGCGTGCCAATTTATTCCTTTAATAACATAATTCTCTGATTTATAAATGAGATAAGTATCGATGACTGCATGCTTCCCGTTGTTTTAACTATATCAAACTATATAAATATATATATAAAAAAAAATTATTCTCGTGCCAACAGAGGAAAAAACGATGATCATCCATCATCACTCCCTTTAATAAGTATGACACTCTAATATATCCAATAAACTTTAACTGAATGATACCGAATTGAATCCAACAACATCAACAACAACCACAACTACAAGAATTTTAATTTAAACCATACGAACATCGTATAAATATATATAATATACATATATATAGAGAGAGAAGGTGGAAAAAAGTGGACAATAAACAGGAATCAAACTAGTTTGCTGGCGACGAGCATGCAAATTGTTTAATGATTACCTTTTCTAGAACGGTCACTGATGGCGGCTGATAAATCTAAATACGCACTAGGCGCCTAACGTCTCTTTTGTCTCCACATCTTCAATTCCAAACAGATTTAGCACACATTTTTTTTTTGTTTTCGCTATGAATGTATAAAGAGACAGGGGCGACACCGATTCTGGGCCATGTATAATTGATTGGTGAAATTTACTTTATTGGTTACGCTTAACAATAATTATCAACTACAATTTATAATTCTACATGTTTATAAATTTTCATAATATACCATGTTAAAAACTGCATTTACATTTTTTTTTTAAATTAATTTAACTCAAACAATAATAATAATAATCCAATTTGCTATTAAATTGATTGATTATCTTGCATTGCATTTATTCGAGTCGATAATAATAAAATCTGATAGAGCATCATAAATTTGTTGTTTATTATTCTAATAGAGTCTACGTTCTTAAAATAGAACAACTTACCTATTCTCAGATTATTATTAATAATGAAATGTACCCCAAAACTAGGTTACAACATTTGTCTTTTATAGCTCGTTATCTCTATTAGCCTAGCTGTCACCCTGTACATAAACTACAACATTTTTGTTCTATTATTATTACTATTATTATTATTTGTAAATCAGTTTTTTAATCGTATTCAATATTAAGACAATAAGTTCCATTCTCTATCTAATTGCTGCAGGGTAGTATTTTATTTAAACAAGAAATTTATTGCTATCGTACACTGAGAATAATTACACGAAATAGTACAAAAATCCAGGTCAGACTGTTCACCGATAAAATACTGGGGCAAAACAAATCGAGATGTTTCGACGGCATCGTATTTTTTCGGATTTGGTCCCAAAATAAGGAATCATGCACACTAAAACAGAGCTTAGAAATTACGGCCCTCAGAGATTCCTAAATTGGGGCCACTACTTTTTTTGGCTGAGATATCACTTGTTAGGCAATTCTATGTACTTTTGGCTACTTTCAGTAAACATTCTCATCCAATTTTGGACTGAACGATATTCAGGACTTTTTGCACACGTAAAGCTGGCTAATAAGTTGAAATTTTCATTTAAAGAAACGTTCTCTTTAGCAGGCATGACATGGGCGCCCTTCAGATTATTTTTTTTAATTAAATTTAATCTTCAAAACTCATTTTTGCGCCCCACAAACAGGGGCGCTCGCCTGCAGTGCATCCCTTGCAGGCCCGTTATCGCCGGCTCTGCTCTTTGATATGGTAAATTTATAATTTAGAACTCATAAAAGCTTATGAATTTATTGAAAATTCCCCATATTTTCTCATCTTTCGGTAACTTTCTGAAACTTGCTGCACGTAATGGATTGGTTATCTTTCTTTTGTGTGTGTGTGTGTATGTGTGTATTTCATGTTTGTAATAAACTAAATCACATATCAATTTCTTCCGTCTATTGTCTTTCATTGTTCATATCACAGCAGAAAAAAATAATCTTAAACTCATAAATATTTATAAAAATATTTTAGAATATGTTTATGTTAATTGCAAAAGTGTCAACATTTATTTGAAAATTTTCTATTCAATTTTATGTTGTTGTGTGTTGGTTGAAACTGTCTATTATTATAATCACAAGTATTCTAATTTTGATTTATCAAATTTGTCATGTCAAATATTAGAATAATAATCAACGACAAGACAAAAAGAAAAGAGTAGAAACAACAAAGAGAAGTATCAATGTTAATTTATTATTGATACGTATTGTTGTTTCTTATTGTTTTCTACACAAATATTTAATATGCTTGAATATGGAAATTGCCAATTTAAATTGAATGAGTATGTTGAAATAGGTAACGATATTATGCCACCAAACGAGTTATAATATAATGTTAATCTTAGAAATTGTTTCACACTGTAAATAATAATTTGATTCCAATTAAAATCTCAATTACAGCTTTCATAATTAATTAAGAATTTAATCAATTATCCCATTGTATTTTTTGGTTTATTTATATGTTTTTTTTTGTGTTTGTTTGAATTTCTTTTATTGTTATGCTACAGTAGACTAGTTTTGGTTGCTTTAAGTATCATCAACCCTTATGTGTCGTCCGGTCCCCGTTCACTAACCTTTTTCACTGTCAACGTAATTAAGATTTATAGTCACATGTTGTAAATATCAACAAATATAAATTAACTTCCAATCAGAGTGTTTTGTATAATGCGTGTGATACTATTATGATACTCACACATTTCTATATAATCTACATTCGACTAGGTGTTGTTGTTATACACACACACCATAAACATATATTTGAATGAATCAACCTAACAAATTGAGTTTATTCGACTTTTCTTGAATGGGGAAGATATACATTTCTAATGTTAGATAGGTATACTATACTTGTTGGAGGACAGATGGTATAAATACGCCAACGCAGACGAGACTTGTGTGCACGGGCCGCGTGGGCCATCAGCGTGCTTTCCGTGGGCACGGCTCGCGCGACGGATGCTCTGCATTATTATAATAACAACATAGAGGAAGGAGGGTTTACCCCCCTTCATCATCTATATACACCATTTAAAGTCGCTATGGAAAATTAGTATTGGACGATCAATTTCTTTTTGAAATCATACATTTATGGTTGAATAATCCATGCATCTATTTAGGTAGAAGAAGTTATGATGCATATATTACGACAAGTTCTTGGATGAGGACAATGCCTTTAACCAACAACAACAACAACACTAACACTCTAACAACAACAACAACAACAACAACAAAATGGTTAGGTTATAGAGCCGGATTATAAAGTGCTTAAGCCGGATCGAAGCCACCATGCTGTCACATTATCTTTAAATTCACATATACGGTACATATAGACACATCTATAGAAGACCACAACCAAAAGAAGCAAAGACGAATCAAAAGACTTTCTTAGACTGTAAAGTCACACAACTACTTTATTGATTTTGAAATTTTAATATAAATAGACAAGAAACCAAGAATATCGTCATAAATAAACAAATTGTTATTAAACGGGGATTCGAAAAAATATTGGAACCTTGCCGAATTGCTGCATTATAATTTATTTAATGGAATTATATTCAAATAATATTTTTTGTGTGTGCGTGTTTGAATAGAAAATACGGGACTTTTTCCGTATTTGTTGAAATCAATTTAAAATTTTAATTTGTTAACATCTTCAAGTTATAAATCACAGCATCAACAATAGCGGGACACAAATGCTAGAATATAGACGATCACATGACTTACGTGGATATCTATTTATCCATCAATAATGACACGAAATAAGTTGATAAATTTCAATCGCACTTTCTGTAGCAAAATTGCACAATTTTCAATCAGCGTACACATATGTAAAGTAATAAATTATTATTCAATCAATTCTTATCTATAATAGAAAAGTCAACTAAATCAATAATATTATAAAGAAATTCAAAAATATTGATAAACATAAATTAATATTGTGCAATAATAATAGTTAACAACAATAATAATAATAAATATATGGACAGTTTTATGTGGTGTTTGAAAATTCTTAACATATTATCACCTGATAGTTGATACCTCAATGGTATTATGTTACAATCTCACCTGTTAATAATTTTTCCAAAAATTCCATTAAATTACAAATGATTGATACGAATTTTAATGAAATATAATTGATAATGACGTAAATCGTCGCAATTGTTCTAAATCATCTATGATATTTATAAATATCTGTTTTATAATTCAATAAACCGTTAGTTTAGAATAAAAGAAACGAAAAAAGACAAACACCTACATTTTTATTTTTTTCCATTGTTGTTGTATGAAAAGAACGATCACCTACACGACAATTACCTAAACGGGCATCGAGCCTCAATTAAAATCTTGAATGTGATCATTTTTAGAACAAAGGAAAAAAAGGTGTTACCAACAACAATATTCGGATATTATTAGCAATGTTTATTGGCTTAAATATGTTTGAGAAACGTGTAAAACAATTTGTAGGCGTGGCGTCAATGTAATATATATTTCCGGTTGTATTATTTACAAATTCTGGATTAAGATCTTATATATTTTATTGTATGTTTAAAATAATGGAGTCATTAAAATTGATAAGAGAATTTATCGTTTCTATCTGTACATATGGCAATTTTATTTGGTGAAATAGTGTAGAAGAAGAGGAAAAAAAACGGCAACAAAATATATAACCCTTTATGATGTATAAATTAAAATAATGATATTTTTATGTTTGTTGGAACATTTTAATTTCACACCTGAATGAATAGGACGCGTGTAAAGTTTAGATCATAATGGTTAAAAATAAATTTTGTTTGAACATTTTTTTTCTTTCATAAAAGATCGTTATAGAATTGATAATTAACTTGGAGCTTAAGAGTCTAATTAATTCCGGACGGAAAAAATTGTAATCGCTAGCAGAATTATAAAAATATTTGGTTTCAATTCCAAAAAGAGGCATGGCAACTCTTCAAATACCCAAATACGAGATCACTAATTGTAAGCTGAACTCTCAAATTAGAACTGGAGCACGTAAAGTGTCTACCGTTGATGAGGGACACCGGGTCGTGGGGGACGGTTGTATACCGTTACAACAGACGGACAAAAGCGCAAAAGTAGTATATACAAATGAAAGGGAAATAGCCACTGAAACGATTGTAGAATTTTTCTCGATCTGACTGCCCAGTATCATATTTCAACCATATAGTTGGTCGCAAAAAAACATACACCATATAAAAAATCAACAGGCAAGTGTCCTTCCATTGCTGTACGATAAGGTAAAATCTGGAGCTAAGACTGCTTTTTAAAGTGTACCTTTGGACAAAATATAAGATGACAATGGCGGACTGGCTGTACGGATGATAGGGCGATTGCCCGTGGGGCGCTAATCTTTGTATATAGATTGTGTTTCTTAGAGATGTTGTTTTCAATTTGGAGGGCCACTGTTATCTAAGACTCGGGACACTCTACAATTGTCAGTCCACACCTGCAAGATGATTTCTGCTTTAGCAATTAAAGACAATATGAACTGTAACCCAGGCAGGAATTTACAATAGGCCCACACTTGGTCTAAGCTTGTGCCAAGACTTATCATACTTGAGCCAAGCCTGGTAGTCAGCTTAGACCAAAGCCTGGCTTAACTTTGAAATGATATCTCCATGGGCCAGGCCTGGCAACCAGTTTTGGGACAAGTATGACAATCGGGCTTGAACCAAACCTGTCAACCAGTCTAAATTGTTTTTAATAGAAAATTATCCAATCAAATAAATCAATAATCCTTCAATTTGAACTAAACTTTAAAAAAAAATGAACAAAAATCTTAAAAAAAATTTCAAATCGATTTATACAACTCAAAATAATATAAAATCCAATATAATTTAACAAACGATTTATTTTCTATTAAAAACGATTTTAGTTTTAGTGAAAATTGTGTTGTTTACCTATCTTGTACATTGGCGTTGAAACCTAGCCAAGCCTTGAGGCACAAGCTTGGCCCCGTTGTAAATATTGGGAGTTACTATCTGAAGTTTTATGGAAACTTCAGAAAGACATTCTCATGCAACCAGTAAAACAAGCAAATATTGTGACACGTGACTTACGTAACCGTAACCGAATACAGACATTTTTCTTCGATATAAGGGTGTTGGGGAAAAAGAAATCAGTGATTTACGTAATATCATCGTAATTCTGATAATCTATTACGAAAAACAATTTATGGAATTCGTTATTTAAACGCAGACATATCTTTATAATCATGAGTTCTAACGAAATATCCACTTAAAAGATGATTGATGAAAAATCATAAAATAAAACAAGATCGTAACTTTTATCTAAACATATTCAAAAGAATTATATATATAAAAAAAAGAAAAGAAATGAAAGTAATTAAAAGAGAAAAATTGTCATTAAAATTTTTCTGATACGAAGATAGTAATGTGACTGACTTCATACAAATGATACCTTTCCGTATAAACTACCACTTTTCAACTTTTAATAGTAAATCTAAGCCATCGTATTGTATTGTCCTTGGTTAATTCGATGGGTATCAAGAGAGGATTGAGAAAAATAAATAAATAAAATTAATTGCATTTGGATTTTTGCCGCCTCCAAGAAATATATAACAACAGCAACAACCAGTTGATCGTCGGTATATTAAAACTAGTATAGATATCGTGGCGGGTATTGCTATAACAATTAATAATCAGTTGTAATTTAGTATTTAATGACATGTAAGAATCTACATAAACAATAGCGTTTAATGCAACGATAGCCTCTAGACATACAAAAACGTCACTAATGAACATGAACAAGTTTCGTTCTTTTTTTTTGTCTTTGTTTTATTAATAACCGTTTGCAATAGATGATGAAGAAGAACATGAAGGACTGATCGATGTTGTAATTAAATTTGTTAAGATCTGTATGATTATGTAGAATTGACATGAACTATTAAAAGTCAACAATTTGTTGCAACGCAATATTTATAAATTAAAGATAGAGTTATGTTAGATATTTATTTTAAGTAAAATAATACGGGACATTATACAAGGACACCGTATCGGCATATTTAACTGTCTTGTTTACTTCACGGGGCTATTTTATACAACACCGATCATAAATCTTGAATACATTGTATTTCATCATAATATGTAACAATCGAATGCAATTAAAGTTGTTTGATATACTTTATCCACGCTTTTATTCTATAAATTTTATCCAACGAAATTCCATAACTTTTTCACCTAAGTAAAACGAGAATGTTGTAAATTGGTGACATTTTTGTAGAGGATTTAGTATATAATCTCATTTATATAGGTAAAGTTTGTTCCTACTGATGATGCAGAATAATTCAAAGATGTCCAACGCATGCGTTTATCTATTGGCAGATAATGCATTGGCAGTAGGAACGAAACTTATTGCACAGAAACAGATTATCCGTCTCTATAATTTCAAAATAATAATATAGATATTTCGCTTGAAATACTGTACTTAAATACTAAAATGTTTAATAAACACAATAGAATAATTCCAATAATTATCTTGCTGAGTGGTATTGCATCGTTAAAATGAAATAATTACTCATTTAAAAAACTACAGGTACTCTCATTATAGTCATCATCATCATCATCATCAACTTCATCACATACTGCTGTTTCGTGCTTTATAATAAATTAATCATCCTATTATGTTCTTTTAGAAATAAATAAACTAAAAAAAAAGAATAATAAAAGAAACGAAAAAATTATGAACGATAATAATGAAAAGGAAACGAACAATACAGCAATGAACTGAAATGATAATTATAAATTTATCTTTACAACAGTTTAATGTCAGTTTTTATGCATGTATATAATTCATAATAATTTTTTTTTCTTCTTAAACTATTATTGTCTTAAAAGTTTTGATATGTAGTCGGTATATTTCCGGCATCATAAACAACAACTATTATTATGATTATTTGAATTAATTAAAAAATAGAATTGTGCCAACTGCGAACTCGCTGCAAAATCGGAAAGAGATAAATGAACAAAATATGAGTTTTCATAATGGGTGAAGACATAATTGCAAATAGAAAATTAAGATGGAAAGGTCTAACATGTTCCGAATTGTTCACAGTTGGATGAAGGTGACAGTTATGCGTTTATGCGGTCAAGACGTAAAAGATTGTACATCTGCCAAGACTTAACTATCAAAATCAATGTGTGTCAACACTAAAATGTCCCCTCAAGTGTGCACGAATCAAATTTACCAAAATAGTTATTGAAGAAACAATTACACACTAAAGGTGAATTTACACGGGGACAGTTGCTAAAGCAAGTAATTTCCGGAAGTCACTGAAATTTTGTAAATTACCATTTAGTATTTGTCTACTCGGCAGGTTAGCTGGCCCTGTTTAGACGTGAATAAAAATTATAATATTACATTGGTTATAAAAGAATGTAGCCCTATTTTATGTGAGGAAATTAGTGATATAACAGAATGTGGAATGAGCAAAAATGAGCGTAATTGGATCAGAAAATGGCCAGCTCGTAGAAATACCCATGGGTTCTCTTGTATGTTGCTTGAAGAACTGCCTAATGAAGATCTGGGGGCATGAGAATATTGAAGCAATAATTATTTCTTGTGGTTCTTCCAAAGCACTCTTTTGATTCCAAAGGCATACCCTTATCTCAGGGCCGGCCCGAGCTTTCTCGTCATCGAAGTCTTTGACATTTTCGTGAATTAATAAATTTTGAAAAAAGTAAGCTCTAGCTAAATTTTATCCGCTCCAGCAAGCTGCCTGTTTTGCTGTGGTCTCTAGCCGGCAGTGCCTGATCCGATATTACTGCACAAATTTCAATGTGTTGTTTTCACTCCAACGTGACGATTTTTGTTTTATTAATATATCAATTGAAGAAAAGAAGAACCATAAAAATGAAATCCAACTCACAAAAATTAAAATTATACAACTCTAGACTTGTTAAGTATACAGTTTTAAATGATTTCATTATATTTACTTGACTAAAATTTGGACTAAATTTTTCACTGTCTTTAGTACTAAATCAAACGTTTACGAGTCATTTTATATGAAATCGTCTAATTAGCAGAGCCGACTAATTTTAGATTTTGCTCTAACTTTGAGAGGTTGTTCTTTAGGATGCAAAAGAACAAAATTTATGCACATTTAATTTTCATGAGTGCCCGCTTCAGCCTATTCAAATTAAGACTTTCAAACAATGTCATTTTTAGGCTTTATCAATTTTAGCTGTAAAAGTTTTCCTACATCTGTACGTTTGGGAGAGGCATTTTGAAGGGGAAAGGTTGTAGTTTTCATCTAACAGATAAAAGTTTGCGCGTTTAATTCCTATCATTAACGTCACTATGCTGAATGTACCTATTTTTTACTAAATTTTTACTTTCTTTAACTGACTCTCGACTGTTTAATGTAAGTAAGTTACTCAGAAATTAAGTTTACATATCATAAAAAAAATAAAGCCAAGAGCCAACCGGAACAATCCACTTTTTATGAACAAAATCTTTGCTTGAAGTTTTGAAATTTCTAGAAATGCCGTTATTCAGACTATAAAATGAACGTGTTGACTGCGGTATAAAATTATGGAATTTACAGAGTCTTCAGTTCTTTTTCTTTAACTTCAAATGTATGCAAAGCTCCTTTTGTTATTTTCTTCTTAGAACGTGAGCAAGTGAGCAAGAGGTACAATTATGAGGACCGTGAGGAAAGCAATCCTACAAAGAACTGCAGATCATCATATATTAATCACAAAGGCAATGTTCGACTTTTGTACTGAATTTTGGGAATGCAATTTTTTTGCATCTAGTCTAGATGTTCAAGCACCTGAAACATATTTATCTGAGAGACTTATAATAAAATAACAAAACGCACTTTACAGACATTTAAAGTTGAAGCTACGAGCTGAAGATTCTGTAAATTTCATGTTTTTATCTAGCCGTCAACACGTTCATTTTATAGTCTGAATAATAGGATTTTTTTTAATTTCAAGCAAAGATTTTGTATGTAAAGAGTGGGCTGTGCGGGTTGATTCTTCGCTTTATTTATTCTATGATATGTACACTTAATTTCTGAGTACCATTAGTTGCTTACATTGAACAATCGACACGCAGGAGTCAGTTAGGAAACATAAAAATTGAGTAAAAAATACATAACTTCAGCTCCGTGCCGTGCCGTTTATGACAACTGCGCAAACTTTTATCTTTATATTGATGAAGCCTGAAAATGATATTCTTTGAAAGTCTTAATTTGAATAGCCCGAAACGGGCTCTTATAAAAATTAAATGTGCATTAGACTGTATCAGAAAAATCGACTATTTTTTTTTACAAAAAGCACCCTGCAAATATTGTTCAGGATCTCGAACAAACGTGCCTGTGAAAATATCAGTTCTTCATTTTAATATTAACTGATGCCTCATCGCAATTTTCCATTTCCCATTTGATTAACATGGGAGAAAGATTCTCTTGCAATTTGGAATTTGATAGCTCACGTTGGAAACAATATTTTGGAATGACTAAAACATAATCTTATACAAAATTTAACGCTCTACAAAAAGGGTCTCTTACAATTTTTTGATATATTTAGTCCTTCAAAAGTTATTCAAGAGTAATGGTAAATTTTTATATTTTTCCAAATTTTGACGCAATCATCAACTTTATGGGAAAATTTTATAGAACATTTTTGTAGAGCATTTTCTTCTCTATAACTTATCTATTTTTTTTATATTTTTTACAGGTTGTAAGTTATTTGCAATGAACTGATTTTTTTTCATTCTGGTAATTTCTAGTAATATTTTCGCATTGATAACTTTCGACCTGCGAAGAAAATTTTTTATAATTTTTTATAATTTTTTATAAAGGTATAAAGGTAAGTTATAGAGAATAAAATCCTCTACAAAAAATGTTCTATAAAATGTTTTCATAAAGTTGATGGTTCTGTCAAAGAACTGGAAAAATGTAAAAATTTACTATTACAATTGTAATCTAGTATAACTTTTGAACGACTTAATACAGCAAAAAATTGTAAGAGACCCTTTTTGTATAGCGTTAAATTTTGTATAAGAGTATGTTTTAGTCATTTCAAAATATTGTTCCCAACGTGAGCTGTAAAATTCCAAAGTGCAAGAGAATCTTTTTCCCATGTTAATCAAAGAGAAAATAGAAAATCGCGATGAGGCACCTGTTAGTATTAAAATTAAGCGCTGATACTCTCACAGGCTCACTTTTTCGACATCCTGAACAATATTTGCAGGGTGCTTTCTAATGTGCATAGACTTTGTTCTTTTAAATCCGAAAGAACAGTCCCGCAAAGTTAGAGCAAAATCAAAAATTAGTTGACTTTGCCAATCAGACGATTTCATATGGAATGACTCTTACATAATGTCAGTGGGTAAATTTAGTGATTTGCTTAAGTTACTTGCTTTAGCTACTGTCCCCGTGTAAATTCGTCATAAGACACAACTGTAAATTTAGAGCCTTTAAACTTTCCTTCTGTGTATAAAATCAAAACTTTGTCAAGGCTTTTAGCTAAAGCTGTATAGAAAAGATACTTTCAAATGGGAGAGATTATGTCAACAAATTTAAATAATTATCAATTATTTCATTGCTTGACTCATAAATTATTATGACGACCTGCGTATCATAATTTAATTCAGAAAAAGATCGTATTGACCGAACTACAATATGGTATGAACTCTATTTAGCATTTTATAATAGCTAAGGTTGAAATAAATTTCCTGAAAAATAATTCAAATTTGATATTTTTTGTGTTTTCCATGACGATTTTTGTGCACCTTTTTGTTCTATTCAAACATTTCAAACTGATTGCTTTATAGCGATTAATTAAATTAGTTTTTATTGGAATTTACAGTTGTCCATAAATTTGCAGTTAATCTAAATCTATAACTAGAATAAATAGCTAAACTCGTTAATATTGATGTAAGTTTTTAGAATTATTCAACAAATCAAAAGTGTAATTAACTAGAACGTCCTCTCTTATCAACTAGACTACTAACTATAAATACGTTGCCGTTGTAGATGTTGTTTTTGTTATGTAAAAACAAGAACAATGCAGAAAATTCTAATTAAAGACCGTAAAATTCGTTGTCAGGACATTTAGAATTTCATTCATCTATATATACATGCATTGCAACTATAAAACTTAACTAATACTATTAAATTTGTAATAATGTGATTCAGAAAGTCTGTCAAGGGTCGTCGGGGATCCGACAGGAGGAGAATGCGCGACCTTTAAGATCAAGTGGTCGTCATTTAATAAGATCCAGTCATAATGTTGTTGATGTTGATTGTTCTTTTTTCTCTTTCCTCGTCATTATATTGTTTCTACTACACGATTGTCCATCATTATCAATTATGACCGACTTTCTGTGCAATAATAAAATAAAAACTCTTAGTTAATTCATAATTAGAGTTTAATCGGTAAACTTTTCTTACACATTTTTGTACTTGAATATTCGTAGTGGAAACAATACAATTAGAAACGTCTATAATTGCAAAATGCTCACACATAGAGCTATACAGAAACGTATAATAGTTTGAACAATACAATAGGTTGGTTTGTCGTTAAAAATAGTTCGATATTCATCTGTAAATGCATTTAGTTAGCGACCTGCTTTATTACCATATTGTATACAAGAGAAATACTAGGAGACTTAGAGATCTTATAAAGTAAATCCTTCTTTATATTTTTCTTTTTTTCGCGTATAAAAATCATACTAATTTATTGCTGTTTGTAGTGGTGGTGAACAATGGTATACGTTGCTTTGAACTTGTATATGCCTTAATAGTTACCTATTCTTGTTCCATTGTGTCCGGGCTACACTGTAACTAAACAATGTGTCTTTTCTATATCTATTCTTCCTATTAAAACGATTTGTGGTTGGGATTTTTACTAATCACTTTAATGCTAATTTATTATAACCACCATTCGATAATAATAATAATAATAATTGTGATAATCAACCCAGGCAGGAATAGAGATATTCAATTGTACAGAATTGATGTATTGGCGGAGGAATACAGGAATCCTTCAAGGCAACTTCTGTTTTGTGGTTTTGCGGCTTAGTGGGCATTTAAAGAATGCATCGACCGCAATTTCATCATTTCCAACAATCACACCAAACAATTCACTAATGATAATTTTATAAAATAAATAAAAATTTCCAATACACACATTCCTAAATGAAACTGCATACAAGTTCAAGGTTAGTTTCTCTACCTGTTCTGTTATATAGAAGATTCAAAAATATGCACACACGTCCATAAATAAAATTCAAAACTGGCTTTTGACCATCCAATAAGTCATAATGTTATAAGAGAACTTCGATACAAAATAACTGCAGGACAGCGAACATGGTGCATTGTTAGATTTTAAACAGTCGTTAATTTTTCATATTACTATTGTTATTATTTTATTTGGATCGTATTGGTACATGGACAACAGCAGGGCGATTATAAATGATCGCAGGAAACTCGGTCTCAGTACAGTTGCGCAGGATATCCAAATATGGATAAAATATACCGAATGACTCCAACAACTATAGAGAAGATTGTGCGCAATACAGGTGTGCAAGTACCTGTTTTAGGTTACTAAAAGAAGAAAATAGGACCATAAGGCTGGAATCAAGGCTAGCACGTCTTGTTCATGTTTCAATTAATTGAATGATGCCATTCGTAACAAACAAATATGGTTAAAATCATCTTGTGAATGTTTGTAGATTCTAGTTCGCTACCTATCAGGTCTTGTCAATCAGTAAAACACAACATCAACAACACAAGCAAACAGTAACAACAACGAACGTGATCAAAAACATTGATAAAATGTTGAATTGAAATTAATGTGACAGTTGACTGTTGCTACTGTTTCGACATTGAATATCTCTAACTTGATGCGTTTTGATCATCTTATTGATATTTCAATGGAAACAAAAAACGAAAACGAAAAAGAATCACTAAGGAAATAAAACATTTTAAAGATCAAATCGTTAATGATTCTTTTTTGTTGTTGTGTGTTGGGATCTCAAGTAGTTGTTGTTGTTGTTGCTGTTGTATTCAAAACATTTTCTCTAAACTCTCTCTTATACTGCGATGAACGAAGAACAACAACAAGCGGACAATGAATCAATCGCTTCATTAACGTGAGAGAGATAAGTGGGTTCGAATTAAATGAATCTGATTTAATCTAACATTTTATAATTATTGGGACAATAACAATGACAGTGAAATATTAAAGGTGTCCACTATTTTAATAACAATAAACCCATTTTTTTCTATTTGAGTAAGATGACTTGATTATAACAGGAAGTTGAAGATTCTTTCAATGTTAATTGAAATTAAAAAAAAACGAACCTACATTGAGGAATACACATATTTTTGATCCTATAGGTTTCCTGCTTTTACCTGATTAATTCGATAAGATTCTGATAATTGAATTAAAAAATTTTATTAAATAGGTATTTGAAACGTTTGGACATTAATTGTGTGCTATTGAAAGGACAGAGTAATATGATATTTATCTGATGGTCGGATAAATTTCCCTGAAAACTGGAAACGATATCAATCGTGATAAAATCACACTTTTCAAAGATATGTTCCGTTATTACAGCACAGGTCACTGATACTATACTGTTTCTATAGTTAATTTCCATCTTTTCAAAATAAAATAAATAAGAATAATAAGAAAAGTAGCATAATCGCGATTCAGTTCAATGAATTAAACGTAACGATCAGTAGTAATTTGCAAAACGATCAGTTGACTGTAACGATATTCAATCCAAATGACGACATTAACAACAATCTATCCTATAATAACTTGCATAAATCTCGTCGTGCATACAAAATCGCGGAAGATAAAGATACGATTATTGAAAGATAAAGATAGAAATCAAGACTGATTTATACGTCGATTCTATAATGCTTGGAAAAATTTTCAGTAAAGTTTCATTCTTGATGTAGCATTAAAGTCGCTGGCCACGTAACGACCCTGACATTGACACCTACTCAACCTAACCCTGATACTTTCAATATTGTACATCGAAAAATTGTAACTGTAGGCTAAAAGAGTTGATGATTTGTTTTTGTTTTTGTTTAAATGGAACAACACTGCATTAAATTTTGAAATACAAAGCCTATTTTCTACCCAATTACCAGTTCTTTCATCTTGAAGACCGATCGGTTTTTTTTTTATTCAGTCACATTCAAACATAAAAACGTATCTAATCAATTTTCTGGTTGTCCACTTCAAATACGATCAACCCTACCATTATCGGTCTTTGTTGTTGTTGTTATTATTATGGCGATATGAATCTTGGAAATTGTGCCCTAATAGAGTGCACGATTATTTGTACAAACGGACAAAAATCCGATAAGCTTTAATTAAATTCACATTGCAGCACATTTAAAATGGACATATAGAGAATTCCAACAGTTATATGCATGCATGTGAGATATTCATGTAAATGTAAAACTAAACCGCCTTGGTGTACGATTGTCCAAGTGATACAATTCCACTTAATTGTAGTTAAATTCGTAGTTGAATGTATTTGTATGCATATTACCATTAAAAACTGATAAAATACAACAACAACAACAACAACAACAACAACAACAACAACAACAAACAACATACAGGAACGTCGATGAACTGAAAGAATGTTCTTGGATTATCCAATGAAACGACCAATAAGTGTCTCCACAATTGATGATAAAGAGAGCAAAGTACTGTAATGTTTATGGACAAGCTGAGTCTATTTTGATATTATAGAATTAAAAACAACATCGTTATCTAAGCTGAAATAATTGTAATTAAACCATAATAATATGTTAAACAGATGGACGTGATATTTGTCGAACTCTCTCTTGTTTCTTTATTAGCAAGAAAACTACCATGATGATACAGTGTTCGGTAAATGAAAGTGCGAATTTCAGTCCTGAGGCCAAACACAAAAAGTTTTTTATAAAAACGATTATAGTGAAAAGAAGCTTTTGGTAATGCCTATTCACGAAAACGCCTATTCAAAAATCATCTCAATGTAGGGTTTCAAGCAATACTTATTTTCAGAAAAATGGCAGAATTTCCAATCGGTCTTGGTCTTACACCTTCTGCATGACGAAGACTATATTCAAGGTGCAGATCGTGTTTGAAAGTAAAACCGTAAACATTGAATGAAGACCAGTTGTAGGCATGAAATACGATACTGGACAGTCAAATCGAGAAAAAGTCGTCACTGGCTGTTTCCCCTTCTATTGTTCACTCTATACAACTAATTGTTGGACAACGATCGTGAGGTTTTGCCCTGCTCACTATTAATGTTTAGTATTATAATCGAATACAGTAACATAGTTTTGATAGAATGTTGGATGTGCTATAGATTTAACTCCGTTAAGCCGGGTCCAGACGAGAGCAAGTACAACCTGAGCACGTACACATAAGTCGAGCACGCATATGTATTTGCTCGTTGTCCGCGTAAACAGGAATGTAGTGTGTTAGTTGTGCGTGTTATATTTAGTGTTCGTACTGCTCCAGTTGTATGTGGACCATCAACCATATGAAACTAATACGAAACGCGTCCAGACAGAGCAAGTCGAAACACACACAAGGCGCGCATTTCCTTTGAGCAATTCCAAAAAACCGACAGCCGCCGGCTCAGGTTGTTTGTGTGCGCTCGCGTTCGTGTTACCGTCCACACTTGAGCATTTATGTGTGCTCATTGCTCTCGTCTGGACCCGGCTTTAGACAGCACCAAGAACATGTCGAATAATTTAAAAACTTCAAAAATCTATTTTTCATAATATAAATAATCTCTAGATTTAAGTACCAAAAAAATGTTGCGCATTTTTCTCAAAGAATTAGTGCCAAACTTTTCTAAATATATAGATACCATTCATACATTTTTTTTGAAACAAAATCAAGTCAAGGATAACGGATACACAATGATAAAATTTTTTGTTTCCTATCAAATAATACGAAAAAAAAGAAATCATATATGTAACTTGATAGCCGATTAAAGTTATGTTGTTTCTTCACATTAATTCCAATGATAATCGTTTGACAGTCTTTAAAATCACCGATCAAACGATCGTGTCATCTCTATTCACACAAACATGCACACATACAAATATATAAAAATATTTTCTGATCTATTAAGTTGTGTATGTTTTTGTCCACTAATGACCAATGACTGATGAGCTGAGAGATGTGGAGAGAAATGCCCAGATTCTAAGGACCTGTCCGTCAACATCAACTTTAGTGAAGTAAATCATTCACCTGAACAACACACAACAACAACAACAACAACAACAAAAACAGACAACAGAGAACAACAACGGGTATATATATATAAAATGTTTCTCTTCAACCAAATATGGGATGGGTATCGTTGGATACTCGTTAATGGGCACCAAGTGGTGATGAGTTCTGCCAGCCTAAAGCTATATATTATTTATAACATCGATATTATACTAAACTGTGGAGTTATGTTTACGGACTCTTATGATTAAGGCTAACGGCTCGAATGTACATATGAATTATGAATATGTTTATATATATGCATGTTGGTATTATAACATATATGCTATTTGAAGAAAAAAAATGAATAGAATAGAAAACTATACAGCAATCTAGTTTCACGGATTAAAAGTTGTTTAAAGCGCGGCTAGAATTTTTTGCGGAATTCACAAGCAATTAGTTTTGAGAGTATTAACGTTAATCATGAAAAATCACAAAATAAAACTATAATGTAATCCTCTTATAAACGGACAGTTGAAAATTTCGATTGTTTTCCGCCATGCCTCATGATAAATACTTAACACTTTAAGATCAAAGGTGATGCGGTTGAGGTCGGTCTTTCATTAATTTCGTTCATTTTAAAAATTAAATTGACGATTACATAAAGTTCATTGTGAGATTTCTTTCAATTTATTTCTTTCTAAATCGAATCGAAGAGTGCTTACAATTTATCATATTTTTTTTTGTGTGTCTGAAATTTTATTTCAGTACCCATTTAAAAATCATCTCATTGTTAATGTTGTTATAAATCTTCAACAGCTGCTTAGAATAATCCAAATATCCAAATTTGACAACCAAGCTGAGAGAATATATGAATGTATTTGTGTGTCTGTGTATATGTGTGTTGTTGGCACAAAACCAATCCATTTTGTTAGCCCCATTGTTCAATATTGCCTGGCAAGTGTTGTGTATATGTGATATACAGTCCACGACCATGTGTCGACGGTTCCCTTACGGATCACCGGCTAATTAAATATAAGTTATACCGGACACACTGCATACCTTCTTATATACTTTGTGTTCTTATCACACACAAGTCTATATATAGAAGTATATTTATTTTTTTTGAAAAACCGTCCACTATCATCCACCTCTTTCTAACCAATTATTTAACACTTCATTATAGAGGCGACGACGTAATGTTAAACTCAAATAATGAAAACGTGATTCTTGCAAGGAGCCAGTTAATTGTCATCTTCTGTATTACTTGGCTATGCTCTTGTGACACTTGAGATAAGTCAATTAGGAGAGACGATGCAAATGCGATCACTGTTGGTGCTTGTCAATTAATTTCACTGATTGTGTTTTTTTTTTTAATTTATTTTTCAATCATTCGAAACGTAGAATTTAAATATTAAACAATTTTATCGGTCTTATTCTTCTACAAAGCAAATCTCATCTTGTTTCCCGGAACTTACACTTCCAGCCATTGCGTCCTTTTTCTGATAGTGTTAGATAATTAAAAATGTAATCATTTATGAATGGAAATACTGTTTATTATTGTTATCATTTTGTAACAAAAAGTCTCCCTCTCTGTGTCGCTGATTATAAGGAAAATTATTGTATAAAAGAAAACCCCTATAAATATCTCGTACAACTAAATTTATAAAGTTTCATTTATTAATAGAATAGATGGTTGAAAAGCGTAGGCTATTTGTAATTACCAAACAACTAAAAATAGTTAGTAAATCGAAAAATTGATCGTCATTACATGCCTTGAATATTTGGTAGAATGACGTGAAATTCCCCTTTTGGAACTCTCATATGTTGGCTACAAATAATATTTCTTTTCTTAGTTTAATTGAACTTTTTCCTGTATTGACTAACAATAAATATTGGTGGGTGTGGTGGTTGTAGATTATTGTGGAAAGACATTCACGAAAACTCTCAGGTGGTTGTGTTATTTCCCACACCAACCAAAAACGAACAATCTATTTTAGTTTGTATTTTGATATTAACAGATTCCTGTATGATTGAATTTTTCCTATTTTTGGTAAAACATACAAATGATTGATTTCGTACGAATGTTTTGGAATGAATGTCTAAAACAGTTTATGTCGTAAATTATTAGTAATGTACGACGTTTCTGTTACGTTTTCACGATTAGTGTACTATTATTTTTAGCTATTTTCTAAATGATAAATAAAACTGTATTTTATTTGCTGGCAAAACTCCCTAATTATTTTCCAGAGTTTGTTGGTAAAAATAGGAGAACATCTCATAAGCCACGAGCCAATTGTAATGACATCACGATAAATTTGATACCTTTCTTGGAGGTAGTTGTGGTCACACCAGCACCCATCAGTGTTATATAGTGTTGTACATAATAATAATAATGGTGACGTAGTGGATATAAGGACGTGTGCCAAAAAAACGTATAAAGGTCGGTCATCTTCCTACACACAATTTGTATGTGTATATTTGTGAGAGTTTAAAGCTATGGTAATAAAAACGGAAACTGTATCGTGAAAATAAAACAAGGAAATCTCAAGTGCTAGTGGGGAGGTCTGTTTTATTATGTGTAAAGTCGGGAAGAGTTCGAGGACGGCCACTCAGGACTATCGTAACGTGCCATACTCAATCTGGAATACTTTCTACAAAAATATTTCCTACTGTTTTACACACAACAATTGTAATTAGCAATTGAAAATATTCTTTAATGGACACCGTCTTCTAGACTGATGTGGACCCACGCACCGGGCCTAACTATGACGACGTGCGTGACGTCATAACTTCGTCCCAGCAGAGGCGTTCGGTGTTGGCGTTGAGACCTGCGGATCGCACACATGTCCGACTCAAACGGTGCTCATTCATATCCCGTCCGCGTCCGTGTCGAAGCATTACACGTGTTCAGTAAACGTTATCGTTGTGTTAGTGCTTTAATAGTGCGGCATGGCAACGGAGATGATCTCCGGTGCCGAGCGCCTCCAACATGTTGACTTTAACGATGCGCCGTGGATCCAGCGAAGAACAAAAGAGTGACGGCCGACAACGGCTTGCCGCAACCGTCACCGACGCCACTGGTACAACGTCAACATCAGCCCCAGCAACAGCAACATTTACTACATTAACAAGTGGTGATGAATTTGTGGATATATTACAAGTGCAACAGTTATTACTAGAAGGTGGCAGGATACGTGAACCGCCCCCAAATTCTGAGACGCGTAGCAGACTGCTGGACGCCTTTAGCGCCCCAACGTATTATTATGGATCGTATGGAGGAGAAGGAGGAGAAGGGCCGCATAATATGGCACCGGCGACGGCCAGCGTCGATGACCTCATGGCAATTTGGTTCGCCGGCCCTTCGACGGCAGGTGTGTCTCCTGTATGTTCTAACACTGTTTCTTTTGACTAGAATCACCTACACAAATTCTGATCCAGCTTTTGTTAATCGCGCCACATACATTGTTTCTCTAAACACGTGACATATAATTATTGTTTTGTCATAAAGTAATATTAGTAAGTAAAATATATGTACCTACACTTTTTAGCCAAATTATCTACATTTATCTTCCAAAAAACTTTGTAACACATTGTTGCAAAAGAATGGCAACATTTTCAAGTTAAATTGGTAACTTTAAATTGTTTTTCCGCATTTTTTTGAAATCTGCCTGCATTGTAGATTACTCGGTCGTATACGACAACAACCAAAAGAAAGCTTCAATGTAGGTCTAAATTGATAAGTATGAGCACTGTTGCATATTTCTTGAGAAAGTCTAACATATACCGATAATTCTATTTATTAATTCATAATATTATGCAATTTGATTTATCGATAACAGATTCAAATCGAAATTGATAGTTTTAAGCCGGAACTGTACCTGCAATTAAGCACAAATTCATTTGTTCACAATATTAAAAGTATCTAATTTTAAATTTTCTGCCACCAATTCTTCAAAAAGTTATATAGGTATGTAATTCTGGCATTACGATTCATTAATATCTTTAACAAAATCAATCATAATATTACTTGCATTATGATTAGGTAAAACATTTCAAATGGCGCCCACGGTTTTGCTATAATTATTAGTTATTTGAATATCACCTTTTTTGGCATACCTTACATAATAATAGTTTGATACGTGTACATTTTCCGTTTTACACCACATCAACTCTTTTCGAACCCACTCAATTTCGTTGTATAGTTATCGCCAACGCGTTAATACTACGTCATTGACAGCATGTCAAAATCTCGATGTCCTTTTTGAATGTATATCTACGTTTTTCAATTAATGTACATTGACACAACTGTTTTTATTTATCGGTAACATAAGAGGTTCCCGAACTCGAAATCATATGGTTAATCTACGCCAACAAATTTATTGTTTTATAGATATATACCTACATAATTACGAACAACACCAACATTTTTACACGGTTTACAAATTATCGTTGTTCTATCTATTTCTCCGCCTTTAATAATAATATAATGAACGATAATCATTTATTAATTACTCCGTATTTGATTGCGCATACAAAGTTAACGACCTTCTGTTAGTATTTATTTGTGTATAGTACATATAATCTTTAAAGCGGATTAGGGTGTGCGATCTTTTTCAATGAACTTGTACCATGACACCGTCGAAGGGGTAGTTTAATAATAATAAGCGGTGGTGGAATGTATCGTTTGAATAGAGGGAGAACCTCGCCCGTCTCGTGGAGGGGAAGAAATTCATGAATGAACTGACGTCACAACCGAAAACCCTCTAGGAAAACCTCCCCTCTCATTGATTCAATACTGTGTTGTAATTCACAAATGTTTTTCTTGAATGAATTTTACAAATACACCTTATTGAAAAGGTGAAATTCAAAAGATGTCAATAATTTTAATTGATAATAATTATGTAATGTATGAGTTTTGTCAACGTCAGATTCTCTCGTTCGCCTAGAACGGTGTTGTAAACGATGCCTGACTCAGCCACCGTCTTTTGCCAGCTGATAAGTATTTTGGTCCATGATTCTATAAGCCGTTGTTATTTTTAAGTAGTGGCAACAGATGTTTTTCAAAAATAGTACATGTTATTATTTTGCTACATGATGCGCGTTTCTATATTTAACAGCCATTTCGGCGTCATTGGACGCAAATTTCAGGTTGTTGTAAACGTATCAATTTTTTTTCTGTGCTTAAAAGTTCCATACAGTGTATGTACGTACTTAAATTGTTTGAATGTCAATATTTTATTCTTTGTTAGATAAATTTATGAAATTTGAAAACGGAATGATTCGTTTATCTGTTAAGTAATTAATGAAGGTATTTAGTATTTATTTTAATATTGAATGGTGGTGGTAAATATTTTTGACGTCTAAGATATTTCATGAACAAAAGAATCCTGTTGATAAATGGTAAAATATTTGGATAATTGTCGAAAATAAACCCAGTTGTTTGATTTTCCTGCTGTCGGTCCTGCTTAGAAATCCAATGGAGAGCGGCGAGCGCCGGATTACGTCACCACAACGTCATGTTACGTTCCTTTGTAGTGGGGATCTAGTGGAGGGGAACGTCGGCCTCCCAATCTCATTGGTTCACCCCTTGTTTGCGACTTCCAAATATGGAACAGATACTCCATTCATAAAAGCAAAGTAGCGCTCGCGCCGCGACCAGTTTCTGAGTAGCTCGAATATGAGGTGGTTGTGTTGTTATTAATAGCACGCGTTCATAAAGCCGACGGTATTTTCAAATCAACGACAAACGATAAATATCGGTTTGCTTGTTTGATTGCGCGTGTATAATTGAGCACAAAGTTTTTAAATTTGCGAATCTTGCGCCCTAATTAAGGGCGTCTAGTCACTGGCTCACCCCCGAAACGAGTGGTGACAAGGACGCCAGTGTAGTGCGTGCCGGCGCTACAAGCCCTGCTTGTTCTGTGGTAGGCGGGCCCGCGAGTCTTCCTAACCCGTCGGCCACCATGATCATGGACGGCCTGGACACGCTGCCCGCACAGCACCACCATCATCATCATCATCACCACCACCATCACGCCTCCGCCTTTTTGCTTACCGAGTCGGCGGCCGCGGCAGCGGCACACCACTTCAACGTATTAAGTTTCGATACATACCTTTATAAGAGTGCCGCCACAACAACAGCTGACCATCACGGCGGCAGCCCTGTTCCTGCGGCTATTTGTAACGCCGCCGAAGAACCGGCTGTCACCGAACCCCAACCTGGTGATCTCAACACCCCTGTTACTACCTCTGGAGACGTACCATCATTTTTTGGACCTTCCACAGTCGTTGAACCTCCGCCTATTACAGGTAAGGTTGAGATTTATAACGACGACTTGTGGTCATCTCAACCCTTTAATTATATTTTGATCATTCGATATGCATCATTTAATCTTTGAAATGCTACTACTACTATTTAAAGTGAATAAATTATTATGTTTGCTACCGTGCTGTTTTTTATATACACACGTGCATACCAAGACCTGGTGCAACTTGCTGGATGCGAGATTCTTTCGCCGCTATTACATACCGCTTCGCACTTCTTCCTATATGTTCGCATCGCGCGTTAATAATAGCTGTTGCGTCACAGTGTTTTGTCTATATCGACCTAAACTAATTCGGATCGTTAAACTATGTATTACAAATTCTATCTATAGAATACCCATTGATTTATAGTTTATTTTCATAATTCACCCAAAATCATGTGTATCTTTAAGACATTCAAGGCAACAAGTGCTCTTCAACAACATAACCTGTATTATTTAGACTCGTTCGATATCGGACTAAACCGCTGCCACCAAACGATACCCTGGATCAATATCAGGAACCATTCACTGATATCGTTCATTCATCTCGATTTACTATACGTCATATTATAGAGTTGTTATATATTATTGATTCATTCATGACTACCGATTTTATCAGTCATGTATATGATTTTATCAAAATGCCTACACCAAACATCGCGAGTAAAAACGGGTTGATTAATATTTACAGGATCTTTGGATCCGGAGGAAATATCTCTCGAACAACAACAACAACAGCAGCAGCAGCAGCAACAGCAGCAGCAACAACAACAGCAACAGCAAGCGCAACAGCAGTCGCAACAGGAACAACAGCAACAGCAACAAGAACAAGAACAACAACCATCATCGATCAGCCCACATCATTCTCCTGCAGGCAGTCATATCGGCGAGAGATCGACACCACAAGATAGCGCCTTGAGTCCGAGTCTTCGTGACGAAGAAAATACAAATCAAAGCACACTTAGCATGTATCCATCTACAGCAGTAACATCCCTTGCAAACAATAATAATTTGGGAAAGATACATCATAGAACTGTTTATACATCAGCATCTAGCCCAACAATGAGTGGAAATATTCAAATGCAATCATCTGGTAGTCCATTAGGAATGGGTAGTCAGAGCATGGCACATTCGCCATCAGCTGTAAATCCATGGTTGCTTTCAAGTGGCGATAAACCGATATATCCTGCAATGTTCGGTCTGTTAGGTCAAGGAAGTTCACAGTCGCCACAACAACAATACCCTTCGGCGACACCTAGTCCAGCAGGCACACAATACGATGACCGCTCGCAAACAGAACAACTTATGTTAAGTATGGATTGTGGGAATAGTTTAACATTAAAACAACCCCCGTCATATCCCAGTTGTTCAGCAACACCAACCAGTCTTCAATTAGAATTGCAACAACAACAACAAGAATTGGTGTATTCACGTGTTGGACAGCCGTTAGTTGCAAATACAGCCAAATATCAATGGGACAGTCAAGATTATGGTAGTTCACAGACAACTAGTGCATTAGTTGTGCCGGGTCCGTCAAATTTAGTGCCAAAACAAGAACCGTTTAGTGCGGGGTGTTCAAGTGAACTTGGACAACAATCATCGAATCCATCATATGGTGTGCAGCTAGCTGAATATAATCCATCAACAAGTAAAGGACATGAAATATTATCACAAGTGTATCAACAATCACCAGTTCCTTTAAAATTAGTTCCAGTTAAACCACGAAAATATCCAAATCGTCCTAGTAAAACACCAGTACACGAACGGCCGTATGCTTGTCCTGTTGAAAATTGTGATCGGCGCTTTTCACGTTCTGACGAATTAACACGCCACATCCGTATCCATACTGGTCAAAAACCGTTTCAGTGTCGGATCTGTATGCGTTCATTTTCACGTTCAGATCATTTAACAACACACATCAGAACTCATACCGGTGAGAAACCGTTCTCTTGTGACGTTTGCGGAAGGAAGTTTGCCAGAAGTGATGAAAAGAAACGACATGCTAAAGTACATTTGAAACAACGTATGAAAAAAGAGAGCAAAATGGGATCAGGACAACAACAACAACAACAGCAGCAGCAGCAGCAACAACAGCAGCAGCAACAACAACAACAACAACAACATCAACAACAACAACATCAACAACAACAACAGCAGCAGCAGCAACAACATCATCATCATCATCTCCATCCTCATCAACACTCAACAGGAGCAACGCATCATTTACATGCGTCACATACTGTAACAAGTGAAGATGGCTTATCATTACCAACAGTAGTGACAACAACTCTGTGAGAATTACAAACCGCCGAGCTATCAGCCGGCGAATGTGTTCTTTTTATACGTGATGACTGTGATCTTGACACCGACCCACCTCGGCTCATTTATGTGCGTATTGAAAATTGAAAATTATGCGACCTGAACCCCATGATCTCTTTTTTCTTTTCTTCGTCTACTTCTTCAAATAAATTGGCCCAATGCCCCATGAGAGAATCTCTATATAACTGTGTGCCATTTATGTGTACGTTGAATTGTATTTATTTTTAAACGTGAACATCTACGAACAAAGTGTCTGTGTATAAATGTTATTTTTCATTTTTTATTATAATTAGTACTATCATTATTATTATGATGGTGATCGTCAAAATATTAATGCTGTAAGTGGCGTTTCGTGCCAGTTTTAAGCTGCCATTAGACTGAATTTTTAATCTTTTTTTTTCAAACAGAACTACATACAAAGTAATTCAGCGCACTAGTAGGTGTTTTCTAATTAAATTAAATTAAATTAAATTAAATTAATTGATTAATTAATTAAAATCCTATTTTTGTAAATGTTTGAAATTTGTTGATGTATTATCTAGATTTTATTTTTGTCGTGTCCAAGATACACCTGATGTTAGGTTTAACAAAATTCTACAAGAAACAAGTTAACAAAGGCTTTAACTATTAATTAATAGGTATTATTATTACTTCTACTATTAATAATAATACTAATTGTTTAAAACTTGTTGCCAAATAACACAATTTAAAACTTTTTATACATTCCGTATTAGTGTTTTCATTATTTTATATCTCTATAAATTGTATATAAAAAACTAATTAAAAAATTGTTGAACGTTGTACGAGAAAATGGCGAACATTTTGTCAATAGTCTCTATTTATATAAAGTCAATATTTAGGAGTGATGTCTTAAGCGCACATTCAAAAAATTTCAATCAATCATCAGTCAATCAATTTTCCATTTGTTTTGTTCTGTTTTTTTTTATTTTGATTCTGTAAAATTTGTGGAAAACTCAAAACTGGATTACTGTAAATTTTCTAAAATAGATGTTAGTCACACAAAAATCAAGAATGCCTTAACGAAGTGTCTTGACTAACTCACACAAAATATATAAAAAAATAAATAAATAAGAAAAAGAGATGAATCCAGTCGATTAAGGCCATAAAATAGTTACCAACAAGGCGGGTGTTCAATTCCTGCTCTAGTATTCCGCAACACCCCCCATAAAATTTAATAAGTGGTGCTTTCCACACTAAAAGCAAGCGTACAAATACAAATAGGCCTAAAATTGGTTCTGAATTTTGCCGATTTATGATTGTATAAAATTTTTTAATGTAAATAATAGAAGTTTTATCAGTAGCGTTAATTGTATATAAATTATTATTATTGAAAGAAAATAATAATTAATAAAATAACGAGTTGTTAATAATAATAATAATAATAATATTAAAAATAATAATAATAATAATCAACCCGGCTGTTGTAATAATTGTTGTATTTTTTTTGTACGCTATTTTACTGTGTACAAACTACCCCTTCCATTGCACACTTTGATGACTTCTATATATATTTTTATACCCTGATTAGATGTTACCTTAAAAAATGTTGACAAAATTTTGAAAAATTATAATTACTCGAAAAAAAGTTAAAAAAATATAAAAATTAAATGAGGCTGTTGTATTATGAATGTGATATTTGAATACATGGATATTGTAAATTATTATCACACAAAACATCCCTATTTATTTTAATTTGTACATGTTATATCAAAACTTCAATTGTTATTTAAAAAAACATTATCAAGAAAAACAAAAGTAATAAAAGAATTACAAATTATGTGGATGTATCATAAACGGAAAATTGTGGTTGTGCTCAGTACTATCATAACTCCTCTTTCACACTTTGATCAGATCAAATATAAAATTGCTGACTTAAAAAATTGAATAATTGTGTTTCATTTTTCGAAACCCCCCCTTAGTAGATGTCTTGGTTTTTTTTTGGTTTTTGGCTAAACATTTAAAACAAGTAGGTGGACGATATATACAACTTGAGAGCCACGCGAATGACGTCACAATATTTCTGAACACGTGCCCCACCTTGACCAAGCCTTTATCTCTTTGTTATTATTATCATCATTATTATTATATGAAGCAAGTTTCCTAAAACAGTCGTTTTCCACATCCAGTTTTCTTTTGAGCTTTTTGAAGTTGTCTGTCTGTCTGTGTGTATATATGTGTGTGTGTATGTGTGGGAAGCTTGTCTTGATTTACTTATGTATTATTCTTGAAACTCCTCTGCACTCAGTAATACATGTTGTATATTGTAATAAGTCTAATACTTAAGTATGACGAGATTTTCGACAAAAATCCATTAATTTTCTGCTCGATTTCCTCATTCGCTACAATTACTGGACTCACAAACATTGTTGTGTAATTATTTTTTTTACGGCATTCGTATATATTATTGAACCATTATTAGATATCAAAAAATAAACAAATAATAATTGTTTACTTGACGACGGGCTATTATGGCGTTGCGATAGCATTATGAAAAATAATAGTCCGCTGTTAAGGCCGGTTGCTATGATAAACAACTTTTTTGCAGTCATTAAAAATGTGATCATAACCTCAATTTTTGAGATATCACAGAGAAATTTTGAAAAACTATTTTTAGTTAAATTGCTTCTTTTACTTATGGCATAAACTCATGAATGCACCACGGACGTTATGTCGACACTCAGGCGTTATTTGCCTCATAACGCCGTTGATACATTAATTACTATAATGGAATCACAAATTAGTAATTGGACAGGTCTGCATATATTGGCCGTTATAACAACCCCAAATTGAAACAAAACGTAATCAATCTGTGACAATTTTAATTAAAAACGCGTTTCCAGCAGTTCAGAGTGTAGCCAACACACATTTTGTTTAGTGTGAAGAAATTAGGGGAAAAGTCGTCAAAATAGCACGAATGGAATTCGTAAAATTCACATCTAAACAGCTTCCAACACTTCACTAAAATTAAACATTATTTTATTATTTTTATATTCGAAACCTGTACTACGATTTGAGACTTCGCATAGAATTTAAATATTGTTGGGTCTACATCACAAGAACGCTTATGTTTGAAGTTTTTTTTTCACAAAAAAAAATGTATACATAGGAATTTTCCAAGTTCCAAGTGGACTTTGTTATGATGTATTTGGATTTCTATTTTAATACATATAAGCTTCGTGTAGTTTTACCTGTGCCAAAATAATTGCCAAATTAAATTATACACGTCTGTCATAGTTTCATCACATACACAAGAGAATTTACAAATAAAGTTTTACTATTTTTAAATTAATTCCAGTTTAAAATAGTGCAAAATTTTAATAATCCGGAACAAGTTGATTATTATTTACGAGCACAACAAGTTTATTACAGCTTGCTAGGCTGGAAATTATTCTGATTTACAGGAAAATTTCGTTAAAAATTGCAATCAACTTGTACTTAAACAGAACCTTATATAAATTTTATCAATATAACCGTTTAAAATTTTGTGAAATTCACTCTTTGACTAAAATTTGTATGTGCACATTATAGTTCGTCTATATCGATTTAACAGGCTTGGCTATAACATACTAAGGTGGGCATTATGAACTGTAAACAAATGCTTGCAATCACTTAATTATGTGATAACTTTGTAATCCACCAGATGAATTAAACCATTATAGTGCAATAAGTAATAATAATTTAGGGAATAACTTTTCTCATACTTGCTGTTAAAGTCCTACTTTATCGACTAAAAACCAGATGGCAAAGTGTTTACTTCACCCATCTCAACGGTAAAGCAACACCATGGCAACCAACAGCAAATAAACAAAAACAGTTGCTAGTTGTTTAGAGAAATCCAATAGCAACCAACAATCATTGCCAACTGTATGAATAATTAATGTCATAACTTATTAGAAAATTAAAGAAAAAAAGGGTGGGGCACAACGGACCTCCTAAGCCGGTAATTACTTTTTGTGGCTTTGTACTAACAAATAAAGTTACTTTTGCCGAAGCTCTAAATTTTTTTCTGGGGCACGACTGACCCCCCTTAAAAATGATATTTTTTTTTGATGCAGATTATTTTGATGAATATATCTGTCATCATTGTGATGTATAATTTTAATAAAAAATAATTTCATTTATAAATTGCTTTCATGATTACTTTTCTCCAGGATATAATTTTTTTGGGTGGACTATTATGCTCCAAGTATCGCATAATGGCTTAAAAATTTGTAAATATATTGAATTTATAATTAATGAAGAAATATTTTAAAAAAAATTAACCAAATTTTGAAGGGGGTCTGTCGTGCCCCACCTTCCCATAAATTAAAAAGAGTTTTAAGGGCAAGTATTGATAAAAATCTTTTACTGCACACGGTGGTAAGTTGCCTTTATTCCCTCGCGGATTTGGGTCACTCAGCCTCCGGCCTCGTGAGTCAAACTTCCGCTCGTGGATAAAGTATGACTTTACCATCTTGTACAGTAAAGAACTATTGCTATCTATGAAAATACTAAAATCGAATGTAATAGGGCGTTCTAGCGGATCAATCAAGTCGACCAAACTAAATAGATTCGGTGTAAATAGATTTATCCATTTCACACAGGTGGAGTTAGACTGATACGAATATTCACGAAAATTATTCGAAAACTAAAAATTCATACTAGTAATGAGACTTGAAATTTTCATTCTTAAATCGCTTATAATTAAGAAACATAAATGAAATTCTTATTACTTGTCCACAATAAAATACTTGAAACATCTACTCAACAAAATACGTACGATAGCTAAAGAATTTCATTATCAGCCAAAAATGATCTTCAAAGGAAACTGTACAATTAAATGAAAAACTATATATAAATAATCATGTTGAACAATTATTAAAGGATAATTGTTTTTTTGTTGTTGTTATAATAGAAAAACCAAATGCTCAACATCAAGAATCCGAACATGTTTATCAGACGATATGCTAATATATCGCCTACTATAGACGAAACAAATAAGGCGAACCTATGCGGTGGTTTAGTATTAGAGAGGAGCTTTTTGCGATTTTCTTTTGAGCGAATCATATTAGTTTAAGGCAAAACGAGTGTAAATTGTCGGAGAGAATGTCCAACAGGTATGACATTATTTATATTTGCTTATTACAATCCACATATTCAACCAAGCACGACAACATTTGCTTTCATTGTATTATACAGTATAGTAACAATAATAATGGTAATAATAATAATAATAATAATAAAAATCGGTGAACGTTAGACTATTTAGATTTTCAGTATAGATAACTTCAAGTGCGTAAATTGTTTCGATTCTTACGCTGAAGAATAAGTGCATTTGATCATGTGTGTATGTATAAGTAAAGCTATTGAAATCCAAGTACGGTGTGAGTATTTCGTTATCATAAACATTTTTTTTTTCAAATCAAATGATTACTTATTGTTGTTTTAATAATAGTTGGCTCATGAAATATTATTATCAAATCTAATTAAAAATTGTAGGTGAATTATCATTTTTTATTAGTTTTTATTGTTTGTTCTTATCAGAGATGGAAACAATGATCAATTTTCAACAATGATAATAATTTACAGAAAACAAAATTACCGCAGAATATAATTAAGTTGATTCGGGTTTTGTTTATCTCCGATATTGGTGTGATTAAAACTCAATAAATTGCGTGTGTAAGGAAGAATTAAGAAATTTTCGTGAACATTACAATATTTTGATAATAAATTGTAAAAGATAGCAGATGGAGGTTTATTCACAAACTTAGAAACTTTTTTCAAATACATCAAACTGTTTTAGAAGAACTTACAAGACGCCTGGAGTCTATCGATTGCTGAAAAGAAAATCGGGATTTTTTACGATTTATTCAATATAAACCAACATGTTCTAGCTCTAGATTCTAATTAAGAAAACAAAACACTCACTTGAGATTGAACATCTCATCTATTTGTTTTCTTGTCTAAGGAGGTACCTCTTTTAACGTACAAATTACTTATTGCAGTATCCTTTTCAAACTTAATTAAGTATTCAAAATCTAATGGCCTGCAAACTTTCAATTTCTGTTCGTTATTTAATTATACAGAAAATGTAAATTTTGGACCTTAGCTCTCGTGGAGCCTAGCTATTCTTCAAAATCTACGAATTGAACAGAAACTTTGCGGCTACAGATATTCGTAATATTAATAGTATAAATGTGACTTTAAGTGAAAACGCACTTACAACCTCATAATACCATTCAACAATTTCTTACTTGACAAAATCGCAACCTGGAACGGTAACGGATACAACCTCAAAATTATATCTCATAACCCTCTGCCATTTCCTTCCTTTGAAAAACAAATAAAGATATAAATTATATTGCTCTAAGGTGATTATGCGAGTTGATTCGATTTGTTTTGAAAACACTTTGGGGCTCAAAATGACAAATAGATTAACCATAACATAATAGTTGGAACAATAGTGAACAATCATAACAAAACGACTAAAGGTTAAAATCGTGACGAAAAGCCTGCAGGACACGACAAATTATTACAATCTCTTTTACTATGACTACTTAGAACAAAATTTCAACTCTATCAATCCGTATAATCTATCTCAATATAGACCGATTTAACATACAATTTTTGTTCCAATTATATATTTTTAGAGTATTAAACATAATTAAAGAACAACTTACGGCAATAGAATGAGTAGTAGAAAAACCATTATTTCTCGACATTGTTGTTTTACCGACAACATATTTTACGGCTAACAATAAGTAAGAAAAATTCGGTAAAATGGCGAGTTGTCAACTTGCTAACTTTCAGCTGGTCTTTCTCGAAACATACATTATTTAAATTGTTTATTGATTGTCGTACTATGTCGTTTTCTTTTCTTCAACAGTAATTTATGATCGGTCAGTTGCATCTGTATGACTTTTACTCCTCCACAGGCAAAAAAAAAGCAAATGTTGGCTTGAAAATAAATTATTTATACGCATATTTTTGATCTTTTATTTTAACAATTTTCAACTTTTATTTGAAAGAATACCTGAAGGAGTTTCGAAAGTCGCTATATAAAATATATAATTCTGATGTTTTATATTATAATCAAGTGGCAATATAGAAATTTAAAGTTTAGCGATTTTCCACGCATTCATTTTATTATTGTTGTTAACTTCTAATAATAGAAGAAAATCTATACATATAATCTACATAGATTTTGACGAAATTCCATTAAACTTCCGTAATTATAACCGCAACTATAATTCGCCTACAAATCAATTAAAACTAGACGACAAGACAAGGAGATTGATAAAAACATGTATTTGAGTAACAGGTGCGCTAGGACACTCCATTTAGGTAAAATCAGTTGGCGCCTACAACAACCACGCATTTACACTACGTCATTTACCATAAACACCATACCAATATTATAGAGATCATCATTATAATAATCAAATTTAAGAGATGAAAGGGGAAATAAACGGCTGAAAAATGGTTGTTCCTTATAAAATGTTTGCTGTCAACTTGTAACAAATACGAAATTGTATGTTTATCTTAGTTTATATATCTTTAGGTCCATCTCAATGAGCACTTGGACATAAAACAGTCATGGTCCGTGAACCTGAACCTGCTGCCTTTAACCGTTCTTATATAAAATGTTAAACATTGGGCGGGCGTTTATGTATAGTTTATTTTATTGTTAACTTGTTTTCTGTCTACTTTTTTCCACTCTTTTGTTTTGTTAATATTTTTGTTTATATTTATTGGTGAAACACGTTAAAAATCAACTCCAATGCTTTCTAACAGAAATGTCAAAGTTATAACGAAACGTTGAAGTGTAAATTATTAAATATTAAACGTTGTTGAGATCGTATTTATCCTACACATTTATTACTTGCATAAAAGCGATACTTTTCATAATAGGGACATTATAATGTCGTTAAGATGATTTGATTTTATTTCAAATAGTAAAGGATAATTATGATTTTTGTTATTTCTATTTTTATTTTCATCTTGATAGAAAGTGGAGAATTCTCACATTTTACACTAATTTGTTCTAAACGGATTTATAAAGTTGTACTTTAGACAAATATTTGGCAAAATCATGGAAATTCCACAAATTGTTTTATTAATTAATCTCAGTCATTTTTAGAAAAATTAAAAAGCTGCCTCGATTTATTTAAATAGAATAGAAGGATCGCCAATATTAAAAAATTAATAAAATCACTCATACAACCTTGCTAAGCGATTAGATTTGGAAGTTGTCAGTAACGATGTCAACGAACTGTTCGATTCATATTAAAAAAGAGTTTTCAACAAAAGAAGTAATAGAAATGAATGAACAAAGTGCTAGCGCAGGAGTTTAGATTTCAGATTCAGCTTTACTAGAAAAGCTCATGATAATTGTTAGAACAACAACTTAATTAAAAAATGATTGCTTATGTAGCTGCAAGGAGAGGAATTAAAAAATTATGCGCCACCCATCGTGTAACCGCTAGGTATAATTGTAATATAATGCTAGTATAAAAAAAATATATTGAAAATTGAAATACATAATACAATATTTTTAGCGATTGTTGTTGTTTATTATATGATAATAAGAAGGAATATTGGTATTCTTTGGGTGGCACACGGAATCCTAAACTCAAAGCCGCAAGTCTAAATGAGTGATGTTGAAAGTGGTTTATATGAATCAATACGGTGTGTCTTGTTGTGATACTGTATTTCTACTGGAAACATATTTTAGTAAACAAATTTGATATTATTACATTTGTTTTTTGTATATCTTGTCTATTTCAAATTGAGGGACGTTCCTATGCTTTCAATAGCCACAAGATGGTTATTATAAGACGATATAAGTCTTATTTCCTCTTTAGAGTACGTACATTTTCTGTTTATTCAGTTGGAGGTTCACGGTATTAATTTCATCTGATTGCTACGATCAAAAAAAAGGTTTAAAGGGATGCATTCCAAAAGACATTTTTTCGCTGTCAGTTTTGTCTATGTCTAAAGTTGTTGCATCACAATTTAGAGCATTTAACTTTCCAGAACGATAAAGTTATTTGCAAGATGAAAACCAACAGCTGTGAAAATTATTACAGATCTTTAATAGATACACACGAACAGATGAGGACAATTTACAACAAAATCATACTTGTTTTAAATTCCATTCACCATATGGATTTAGAACAAACTTTTCACTATTAAATCAAGTGTTTAAAGAGAATTTGCATTTTTAAAAGATTTTTTTTTGAAAAAAATGATGATCATAATAATTAATAATTAATTTTCGAACACTTTCCCTAACATATGAGCACTAAACGATCAACAACAAATCAAATTGCTTCTATTATTATTTGTATTGTCGCACTTGCTAATGTGGCGCTTTATAAATGAAGGCCTTCTTAAAAATGACCGTGTATGTATGTGCAAATGAATGTGTTTAAAACAACAAACAACAACGACAACGACGCCAGATGACAATGAGTAGGTCACCGACGTGTGTGGCACTTCTGGACCGTTCTTCTTCTTATTCTTTTATTCCTCTTCCTCTTCTACTTATTCTTCTTCTTCTTCACCATATAGTCTACAGTACACGTATAAAAGAGACTTTGGTGTCGCCGTTGAATGTATTTGTCTCTATATGTATGTGTTGTGGAGGACCATGAATTGCTATAGCACATCGAACACCTCCAGCGCCTGTCGCATTATGCACGTCGCTCTTCAGCGATTAGGAACTGGTTATCGGGGCGGCTGGACCACTCCTCCGAACAGATCTACAGACGCACACACAAACATATTGATGCATACATTCACTTACAGGACGTCCCATTTAACAAAACTATCCCAACGGAAATTGACCAAATTTATAGAAAAAAGAACAACAATATAAAAACTTACAGCTATTATTCCAAAACTGCCAATCAAACATCAGAGTAGTATCATTTTGTTGATAATAGGGAGAGTATGAAAGGAAGTTCGTGGAGTGAACTCCCCGTATAAAATTTACATGCCATCTATTATTTGTTGATATTTGTAGATTCCGTATTGGTATATAGTGGTAGAGGATAAGGGCGCTTTGGGCCGCAATAATTCCAAATCGTTCGTTACAATCAGATATGTATCACAAATAAAAAACAACCGTATTTCTCTTTAATTTTTCATTGTACATCTCCGTCTGTTTCATTTTAATAAAACATACAACATTTCATTCATTAAGTTCATTTTCCATTTTAACCTTGACCTATGTCAATTTGTTGCAGGTTAAAAGTGTAATCGGGTAAGTACCAAGCTTTATTAACGCATTAAATCAACGACGGACGTTTTCTTTACTTTCCAATATTTATTATTATTTAACAATAATAATAATCGCAATAGTAATAATAATCTATAAAAAATTATACTTTCGGAACAATACTAACGTTATCAATAAATGAATTTAATTATTATGAGTTCCACCATAAAATTCAATAATTTTTATTGTGTAAGGTGTGCATTGTATAAATATTAAAAATTATTTAAAAAAAAAAGATTAAAGCTCTGCATGGTAATTGCCGTAATGTGAAGAGTTTTTTCATAAATGAATTCAATCGATAATTGAAGAAATAAAAATAAATTACGATATCTATTGTTATAATAGTTTAGAAATTTATTGTTCATGTTGAATCTGTGAAATTACCTATTGTTTACAATGAGCAATTCAATTTTTTTTTTATTTATTTACTTATTTATTTATTTATTTACTTATTTAGATTATGAAACGATAGAAATACATAGAGTCCAAATTATAATTAATTTTAATCATTATTTCGTATTTTTTTTGGTACGAGTAAAGAAATGATTGCCAACAAACATTAGCCTCAATTTTTTAATGAATACATAGATGTTGATTAATTCAGTAATTTGAGCTTTTTTTTTGGGACGTCTAGTTGGAAAAAGCTCAAAATGTTGACGATTTTAGACACGCAATCCACACGGCAGGTTAATGAAAACAAATGCCACATAAAAAATTTAAACAATTCCGTCCAATATTATCCAGATGTTGTTGCTATTGTCTTTTCTCCTGTTACAGCAGCACCAACTATCATCGTAATCCAGTATCTACATACCATACTTCGTAACAGTGGCGACGTCACCACGTATGCTGACTCTTGGTGCTATTTATAGATCTCATCTCAGTTCGTGTTGTTGTTGTTGTGAATGCGAGAGAGACTCGCGAGTCGTTGTTGCTGTTGTTGTCGTTGTGGTGTGTTGGAGGAGAGACAGCTCGTGCCAGCCATGCGCCCGTAACTTATACCGTCGCCTAGACTAACCTACACTTTTCTCTACTACACACATTCCCTACAACAACCCCGCACTTGACACACACACACACACACATCCATACAAATAATTTCCTTCACACTTTGTTTACTATTTATATACAAACATAATTCACAAATCTATCAACAACACACGTGGAGGGATTTGAGTGTAGGTGGAGAATGACCCGTGCTGTTGTTACCGTTGCTGCTGCTGCTGCTGGTGGTGCTGTTATTGCAGCTACTTTATCGATACTAATTGATGACATCCTCAAAAGGCCTTTCTTATCGTCTATTGTGCGAAAACCACAAATTTAAGAATTGTGATAATAAAATTGAGCATTTACGGTTTTATTGTGAAAACATGAGTAAACATTTCCTGCCACCATCATCGTCGCAATTGATAGATTATTACGAAATAATTTGTATTTAAGAGAGAAAAGATAATAAATGGAGAAATGCATAAAATGTAATAAAATTGCAATCAAAATTAAACAAACATGTTTTATAAATTTTAAAAAGAAATATGACCTTCACTATATGAAATAAAATTGAAGGAATTCAGGTCGTTAGATGTATAATGCACCGGATAATAATCTTACAAGTTTTATTGTTTATTTAATTCTACAGTTATGATGATTATAAAATTAGCTTTGATTAAATCTTGAATTGTATTTTAACAACATTAGAAAACTTTTAAAACGATTTTATTTCATAATCACAAAACACCGAAATTAATCAAGATTTTTGCACGGACCACACATAATGTGTGCAAAATTTAAAACATAACATTTTTCCAACCAGCATGATTTCAGGAAGCTCCAAGTCCTAGTCAAAGTTATTTTTGTGGAACATCATCATAACAGAAGTAAATTATTTGCTTACAATAATTTGCATAATAGCCACATTGGCTTTATGTAGATGTTCCGTATCTAAAGCGTTAACTTTAACGCTCACCTCATTCCAACTGATACAATTACGCAATTACTATAGAACTCGAGATATTTGTGAAATAATTGTTGCAGTTAATGTTCAAATCCCGGATAATTCTAATAACAACAAATGTTCAGCAGGAAAATATAACGCTCAAATTAAAACTATTACAGTGCGTTGTAAATATAGTTTGTAATAAACAGCTATATATTTTTTTCCAAATTGTCTTTTACAACGTTTTTACTATCAATAAATAACAAATAATATCGTTTTCAAAATAGAAATATCAAGGCGCATTGTCTAAAAAATCAAAACACAATAAATCTTAAATGAAAAATTCCCTATACAAACTGACCACCAGGATGCCTAACATATACAGTCGAGTCGATTAAAATTAGTCGTCTCGACTTGAAGATAATTAAAATGACAAGAGAAACACCTCGTGTAACCAGATTTATATCAACAGATAGATTGACAAACAAAACGACAAATATTCAGAGCTAGTTTTTTTTTTTGTATTGTTGGCGACTGAAGTGGCTTAATTATCACTTGAATTTATTTTCGTTTACCATAAATTATGAGAACAACTTGAAGGTTGATACAATTTTTTTTTTTGTTGATATTGGAACAAATATCAAGAAAATTGGTTATTTTTACAAGAAAGCAACAACAGCAACAAAAAAACAAACTAATCCACCGGTGACATAGAAACACCTGATAAATGTGCCAGATGATTAATCATTTCACACATACACATGAAAATATATAATATTTCTTTGGAATTAATCAATTCAATTCTAAATACCAATAAATTAAAACTACAACGACATTAGATATTTTTGATAATAATTTACGATATTTTCTATGGAGAAAAACACGCATCGGCTCATAATTGCAAGAAGACGACAATTAATTTCTTCTAACAGTTATTAAAATTTCAACAGAGTATCCCATTAAAGTGTACCCCATTAATACTGGTCTTTATAGAGGACCAGTATGAAAATTAATTTTTTTTTTCGTTTGTAATGTTTATAAAGTTGTCACATTAGTTTCTTTCAAAATTCTGTTATAAATGGGACATTTGGTAGTTGAACACGTTTCGTACACTATGAAATGAATTTTTTGGCAGGAATCGTAAGAATATTAATAGAATTAAAACATGCAACAAACAATAAAATCGAATGCGGACAAGAGATTTGAAATTTACGATCATTACAAACTGTACAGTAATAATGTTTGATATAGTCAAGTTCTAAAACCACATTTTAAGTCCTTTTATTATGTATCGTAAAAATAAAGATCGGTGTAAAAACTGACCAGTTGGATAATAATTTGTTAAAATTTACAGTTTCATCATAGATTATTGTTTAAATAAATGTTAATCCTTATCGTAATCATGTTTAAATTATTACACCAAAAGTGGAACTGGAAAGAAATGTTGTTTGTGAAAAATACATTCTTTTTTACACAATATATGGTTTTGTCATTATCGAATATGTTCATGTGTCTATAATAACGTTCGTAATAAAAACTTTAAAATTTAATAAATAAATAGGGATAAAGCCATCGACCCGTCATAGGAAAGACGAAAAAAAACTTGTAATACTGATCTCTTCTCCTATTTCGATAGCCTCCCCTGTATTCGGATCCAAATGTTTACGCGTACGACGAAGATGATAAATGTAGAAGATTGCACAATACTGTTTGATGTGTTATAATTGCTATTTTGAATTTCTTATAATTTTGTATAAAATCAGCAGCTTACGTTATCGTTTGCCTACAAGCTATATTAAAATATGCACTTATCAAAGCACCTAATTGATGAACGTTTTACATATTTAACCATCAATCAAAGAACCACTAACCCGCAGGCAATGATCAAAACAAAAAAATAACCACTGTGGATAATAATTCTTAAAAAAATCATGACATGTACAAACAGTAATGTATGACTGTTGTTCTATGACATTACTTCTATAAATTCATCAACTTTTTGTTGTGTTTTGCTGATTTTTTTTTGTTTGCCTTTTTAAAATTAAAAATATATCGTTAGAATTGTGATGGAGCTTCGGACATGAAATGCATGTTGAATTTTTCAAACGGACGTCAATCCCGAATCTTACACGAAAAAAAATCAACAAAAAAATTGAATAAATTGGTAATGATAGAAAACACGGCCAAAACGACAAGTATTACATTAACTAATCGTTTTGCAATTGCAATTTCTCTTACAATATATCGATTATTATTCGGTCAACTTAACTTTAAGTGGTGATCTTAAAGACATGCAAAATTTGTTTGGGTATAAGTATTTTAAAAATTAACGTATCGAATAGCTACTGAAGTAGCATGGAATATCCATAAATCAACACAATTCTCCAATCAATACTTGTTTTTTTCTCGCTTTTAACAAGCCCATAAACGTACTAGTAAGGAAAACAAAGTAATTTCAATAAGAATTTATAGTGAAAAGAAGAACATTTAAATGTATATTTAAAAAATATAATCGACAACCACAAGTTGAAAACACCCATAGCCGCAGGATTGGCTCCACATTTCAACTTTATTAAGTTGATTTAAAAGTTAAAACTTGTAATCACCATAAAAGGACTCAATTTACAAAGCAATAATAATGAAAAAGTAAAGACAAAAAAAATGTTGATCGATTGTCTGTTTATACAATTTCTCTTTTTACACTTTTCGAAAATTATTTAAAAAAAAAAACGTTCAAAAAATTATTATGAATTAAAATTGTCGAGTTTCTGTAATAAAATTTAATTACAAGAGCGGCTTACTATTAAATTAACCATTGAATGTTCGTAATTCAAAGCAACTGACATATTGATTTCCTCTTATATCCCAATTCCTCTTTGTATGTCTATTTCAAGCAACTTGCATTATTAATTATCTGTCTATCAGTGAGCACTGATACTCAAAACTGTATCTCAAATACTTCAAAAAAAAATTCAACTACTTAATTGATTATTGATGAAAAATGAATTTAGACAAAGTCATCGATCAAAATTTCAGTATCCACGACATTGTTCAGGTTTTTACCGGGTAGCCAACAGCTAAGATAGACGGCTGTTGATAGTGCACGTGGAGACAGGTAAGAGATAAATGTCCGGTCTGTTGACCATTGATATACGAATGATAAAAAACACAAACAGTTGACATATTTTTATGCAATCGTATAAACTATCAAACCGAAAAAATAAAACACGAAATCATACACAGACTGTTTTCGAAAATACGCGCAAATTTAGAAATACTATAAAATTGTAACTCACTGAAAATAGATCAGATTCTTCTCAATTACACACTCTTTAGAAGTAGATGTTTTTCTTGAACGCCGTTTACAAATATACACACAGTATAGTAGAAAGTTAAGAAAATTTGAGATAGAGCCAGATGTAATCTAGATAAGATCTACATCTGGAACTACTATGAAAAATATAGTTTATGACATGAATATTCGTCATTTAAATGGGGTAAAAATAACGGAATATTACAAAAAAAAAAACAACCAAAATGTTTACAGAATTTAAGATTCAAAATTAAAAGCCAATTAAACAAAACTCTCAGTGTAGGTTGTGATGTAAATGGTCATTCATTAAGAAATCCATTCTTTCTTTACAATTTAGTTTTTACTGCCTGATTCTCCTTTTTTTCAACTTTCACATCGACAACAAATTTGGATTAATCTACTTGTAGGTGGATGAAATTATTTTCAATAATCAAAGGTTAATCTTTAGAATTTTTGAAGTGAAAATCTCAAAAAAGCAATCTTAAAAAAAGATATGATTCTATAGTGTTGAAGCAATATTTTTGAATTACTTTATCTATTATTATCTACTTCAATGTTCTTTTTTTAGGTGAATCACAAATTCTTGATAATTAATTTTATTAGCTGTTAATTAGTATTTCTTTATTCGTAAATTTACAAGGTTTTAAATAGTGATTTTTTTGGAAAAAGGTGGCAGTTCCCTATCGCACCTCTACAAAATAACAAACGTTTTTATTATTCACACAAATAAGAATTATACGGATTTTATTAAACTGTAATCAAGACTCTTTTTTAATTTTCACACTTTGATAAAAGTAATAACTCGTGGGAAGAAATATCAACACAGAAGCTTGTTTGAACTGTACAGAAACGATTTTATAAAAATACGAGTTTTACTTAAAACGATCTTTCTATTAAATACACTAGAATTGATTATTTGTTGTGAGATTCCTTATTTTTACAAGACGAATGCACTTCACATTGGAGATTCTTAATTTTATTAAGCGATAAATCTAACAGTGAGCTATTGAAATCGTCTACGAGCAAAAAGACTTAAAAATGAGGGTTCTAGTTATTTAGAAAAATGCAAAGCAGGAAAAATCAACCCTAGAAGTCTATCAGTAGATCTGAAAAATTCCTAGACTCTAACTTGATTTACAAACTAGGTCAAATATGTTTTCTATATCAGATCTTGGTTAGATAAATCTGAATAATCGATATATTATTAACGTTTTGTATGCAACTGATGTCAACTTTACAAGTAATTGGTTCTTGAAACAATGAATTGTTAACGACATAGAATGTGTATACTTTTCAAAACTGTTCACGTACTGTTAACAGCATAATCATTGATGATAATTTTATACTTTGATTCTTGCACATACTTATGCAATTTTCGCTAGAATTTTCACTAAATAAACAAATCAAAATGAATAAGAATCGTTTGCGCAGAATAGAAATTTGGACAATATCTTTCGAAATCGATTAGCAAAAAATTATGGATGAAAGGTTGTGGGGGCGACTGTTCTATCTACCATTTTCTCGACCTAGGCTATGATGGCACGGAATCAAATCTACGTTTAAACAAATTAATAACCAATTTATCTAATTACTAATATAAAATGCTGAAAAATTTTAATTAAAATTTCTGTAACAACAATAAAAAATATTATTACTGAAGCATGATTAATGGTGCTAATTTATGAGCGAAACAACAGTGAGTAATAACCGTCTATAAAATGACAAATTCTAACAAATTTCTCATCGGTTTACATGTAATTTATTGAATTTATAACTTTCCACAGAACTACGTTAACGTTAACATTCTACATTTCCTTAAACTAATCGTGACGCATTCTTAGTGTCGAACTTATCAGAGCTTTATATGCTATCAATCAGTTAACTAAACAATACGTCCGAAAATTTGTGTTATTTAGATTATCTATTAACCGATTATTTACCGTTAATTTAATCCGTACGTGTAACTATGAGTCAAGTTGGAAAAAACTGTTTATAATAATTAATTAGATAATATTCGTTAATTGAGCTTTCTTTGATACGGTTTATTATAATCAATACCAATATTATCACAGTCACGTTTGTCCATGATGTAATTATGAATGTAAAGATGCTCAATACATTGATGAGTCAGAATCAGACCGAGACAGAGATAAAGAGATAAAAATAAAAATGTATTACACCGAATAACAAAAATAGTTGCAGTTTTTTTGCTTTGGCTCCTACAGAAAAAAAAAAGATATCATAAACCTTGTTGTTTATATTTTAGCGATATTTTAAAAGTTGATTTTATTTCTTAATCAAGGCGCCACCTGTGTGTGTGTATGTACCAACCGTGTTCCATAAAATGCTAATTAACTTAAAATGTAATTTCTTTTTTATTTTGGCTCACGGGGATAATGGAATCCACAAATTATGCTTCTTGTTTTATCCTTTTTAATTAAGCGATTTCTTTGCGTTATATTTCAATACCAAATAAAACTGATCAATTAGTTACTGAAATAACCACATTTTTACAAAAAAAAAATCTTCAATTCTTTACGGTTTTAAGAGATTTTACACGTTTATTCCTTTATTTTATTATCCGACTTTCTCTTATGTTCTATTTGACAATCATTTGATTTATCTACAAAGTGAACTTTAAGGAAATTTAGAATATTTTTTGTTATATATACACATAAATCATTTATAATAGCGGTTGTTCTGAAATTGTGCCTTTCTGTCTTCAACATAATCTCTTCGATTTAAATGTATGGCTTATTGCATCTAATTATTCTTATAGTGCCTTGTTATTTCCCGTACAAATCCATCCTTTTAACTTTTCATATCGATGCCAAGTTGACGCTAAATATCGGTGACATTCTTAAAGTAATCTCTGTCATTATTCAACTTGCAATATCGAGGAATTGTTAAATATAGATGCAATAAATATCGGCTTTGTCAAATATAAATAACAATGATTTGTTTATTTTATTAATTATCGAAAATACATCAGGATTGCATTTAATCACATATACGTATAATAAACACATATAGACGACATGATAAGACACAGACAATCAGGAAGTTTGATTATTAATTGTAAGAATCGCGGTCTAATTTCCAATCAAGTTCAAGATTAAAAAAAATAAAGTAACATAACGGTAACCACCTGTTTCTCTAATGAATACACCCACCCTTAGTCCCAAAAAACGGTTAATGTTGTTGGTGCTGGTTTTGGTGGCCAAAATAAGTGTTAACTTAGCATATAAGGACAAATTGGAAGTAAGAAGCAATAAGAAGGAGCAGAAATGTTATAGTCATTGACCGTTGTTTAACAAAATTTGGAAATAACGCCTCTCCCAGTTTTATCTGTTGATATTTATTTTAAAACAAGCACCTCCAGTGGCAAATATGCCTATCTCTTTTTCGTTTTCTTTTCCTTCTTTTTTGACATTAACCACTACTACTATCGAAAAAAAGAGTAGTGATGGGCGCCAGTTCATTAAACAAGTCATATCGTTTCGTTTACTTTTCGGACACACAAATCAAACAAAACAAAAAAGAAAAACAGATATTTTGTCTTTTCTACGTACAGAAACGACCCTATATACAACACACATACACAACAATAATACAAAAGAGTATCGTTTACATGGTGATATTAAATACATAGTGAACTCTGGCGGCCGGCGCTTCTTGAGGTATTCACACATCAAATATTGAAACAGGATGTCGGCATATTTGACTGACAACCAGCTTCCAAGTTTAATGAATTTAACATTTATTTCTGTTATTTTCAAGTTCATGGACATACGATGATTTGTACATTTTATATACATTTACTACATAAAGGCTTTATTTATTTTATAACAAAATAGTAGTCTCCGCCGTTGTCAAATGAAAAACTCTCCTGCTCTCTCTTTCTCTTTCGCTCTTGTGTCATATTTCTGTTGTTTACCATTCACACGGTTAGTTAGTTAGTCAATTGAAGAGTTTAATCCAATTTTGGTCAACGACAGAACGTTAAAAGACACAAATGGTAAATATCCGATTTGAAGATTAGTCAATAATTTAAAATAATACTTAATCAAAGCTAGATTCACACTTTCGTGGATTCTATCGAATGTGGGTGCAGCTTTAAAACTAGTGACCGTTATTGTAAATATAATTTTATTGTCCCATATTATTTCCTTATCGACATTTTATTGTTACTTCTTTTACAAATAATCAAAAGTAAAGTTCCATGAAGTCAACATGTACTTATATTCAAATCCTATCGTTATTAGACTTTTATATCATATGACCCCTATCTAACAATATAATTGGTTAATAAATTTTGCTAATTTTTACTAAATCACCTAAATATAAAATATGTACACCTATAATTTTCTACTACTTACATTTTTTTGCACTCTGAGTGAATGTTAATACTTTTTCACTGATAACATTAATTCGTTTACAATTCAAGAAAATTACATTCAATAAATTTATGATTGATTTTCCAGTATTTGTACATAAATCATAAAATTGATTACAAAACGAATAAAGAAATTAATTTTATTGTTTATTCCAATATTAATACGGATTGTGTATAGATACACTTCTGCAAATAGCTTAAGATTTTGAAGAAAGCTTACAAAACTGATTTAATCCAGGTACACTGATAATATTTCCAATGTTACTTGCGTATTGAATCAGTCAATAATTTATGCTAAAAACTTCATTATAACGAAATCCGTATTTATATGGTTATGATGAAACAGAAAAACATAATCGACTAGCTTTAACGAGACGGTTAACTCATTTAAGAATATTTATTCTATATTAACAGATTACTATAATATAGAGTGAGCTGTCTATCCTGTAGAAATCTTGAATACATTAAATAAATCTTATTTGTGAACCCATCTTAAAAAAAATCAACAATTCAAAGTATATTTGTATAAAAAAGTACCCATACAGACAAGTTGGAAGTAGATATGGAAAAAATTACAGTAACTTTTGAAATTTGCTGATCAGGCAAAGTTGATTGATAAAAAAACTATTGAATAATACAGTGCAATAAAATAGTATATTAAAGAACAAGTGTCAGAAGTCGCCTATTATTGCACGAGTCCAAGTTTAGAAAACGAGCGGCGGAGTCGTGTGTTTTCTAAAGGACGAGTGCAATATACGACTTCTGACACGAGTTTTTTATACTATTTTTTCTATTTTGCCTATTTTGTGCCCTTTTTTACAAAAAAAATGCGAGATTTGATATTTAGGGAAATTGGTGGGAGTTGGTGTTACTAAAAAAAAACACTTGAACATTCAGCTAGGAAACTTCAATTGTTTTATTTTTCACTCTTAGTCAATTGTTTTTTTTTTGCCAAATTTCTTATTTAACGATGAGTGAAGAATTTTCATGTATTCCACCTGAAATAAGGGAAATTGCTGAAAATGCAGGAAGCAATTTACTACCTGATAAATCCAAAGATCAGTACGAAAAACGGTATATTAAGTATATTGTTTTTATGATTTTCGACAGTTGTCAAATTCAATGAAAATGTTACCAACCTAGTGGAAAAAAAAATCCTACATTTTACTTTTCAGCACCAGTATCAAAATGAGCTCATTTCGATACAGGAGCGACTTTAATAATAGCGCTATTATTGACGCAAAATAGAAAAAGAAGTTTTTTTCTAATTGTAAGTAATAAACAAAAAACAAATGTTCCTATTGCGAATACTTTTGAGACCGATTAATTAGCTTAGCTAAAAAAAGAGCAATTATGTCAAGAATAGTTCTAGCATTCAATTTCATTTATTTTTCTTTTACTACCACCATTCTCTCACATTTTCAAATTAGCTGTAGAGGCACTTTTTCTAACGAAAGGAAGTCTAACTATTGTACAGGGGGCCCATTTTCGATGGTTTTGCAGGGTATCTCCTATAAGTAAAGGGCGGATATCTGCTCCAAGTTTGAGCAAGGCAAATTCTAGTCTCCTGACAAATTCGTATAGAGCGTATTGGCAAAAGCTGTTGTACTTGTATATTCTATCTTTTCTTGTGAAACGTTTTTCTCTACAAATAAAGTCCGAACTACTCCGCACATAGAGAAGCAGTGGACCAGTTGAACTGCTACCGTGACGTCGCGACGTTACGGCGAAAAAACAGGTGCCTAGTTGTACCGTATTTCTATGAATTTCTGGTCGCTCTCTCTCATTCTTTAAACGACGATTCGTCAGCGGCAACAAGCTGATGTTTCTGCCATAGAAAATTTAAAAAAAAAACAAAAAATTTTGACAAAAATAAATTTAAAAAAACTTTAAAACTATGAACACATTTTTTTTTATTTGTTCTACGTGTCTTTTCTTATAAATTTATGTAAATAGATGCATTAAAATTAAACTACCCCAATGGTGCATTTCGAGCTTTGTAATTCTAATCAAATGACCTTCAATCCGCAGTTTACCTATAAGGGTGGATTGTACAACATAACGAATAGTACACTCTCATTCTACTTTTTCGAGACCAATCAGGTATTTTAATTAGATTTCTGCTATGTTCTTTTGTTTTCGAGTTATTTCCAGTTTTTCACTTTTTTTGCTATTTCGAAGATGCCTTATATATTTCGTAGGCTTTCAAAAAAGTTGATGCTTTTTCCACTGCTTCTAGTGCAGTTCTTAAAGTTGACTCTAAATAGCTAATTAGATTGTTTCCAGCATTCACCATTTTGGAGACATAACACAAACTAGTGTTTTATTATACAAGTAGTGATTACAAAAATTAGATTTGAAAGGACTTTAGAGTACTGTGTAAGAAATGTTATCTAGTGCAACATAAGAAAACAAAAGAATAAGTAAATAGCAACCTAAATTATAGTTTGTTAACAAGCTAGAAAAACAATTGTTTCAAACCATATATATTTGGAATTAGAAAAAAATAAGCAATTTAAATATATGTTCCATTTAAAAAAACATAAGTTTGTGTTATATTTCAAAAACGGTGGAAGCTAGTGAATATCGAATTAGCTAAATAGATTCAGTTTAGACACCTGTATTAGAAACAGTGAAAAAAATCAGGTTTTTTTTGGAAGCCTACGAGATATGAGGCATCTTGGAAATCGTGAAATAAATGAAAAGCCGGAAATAATTCGAAAACAAAACATGGCAAAAATCTCATTTCACTATCTGACTAGCCTCGAAAAAGTAGGACAAGAATATGTCCCATGCGTGATTTTATACGAGCCGTCTTTGTAGAAGATACCCTGCAAAACCATCGAAAATAAACAACACTGTACTTCAAATTATTGTTTTCTATGAGATCCCTCCACAAATAATCTAAATTTTTCCGCCTTAAAAGACACACTGTGTATATTACTTTACTTCATAAGAAACAATGACATATTTCTGAAAAACAAAATCTGAACTCCGTTACAACAAAAAAAGCACACAGTTCAATACAGACCGTATAATCAAAATGAAGAAATTCTATACAAATATCGATAGACATTTTAATGTAAATACCACCCATCTATGAATCCCAAAAAATCCAAATAATATTAACTAGCGAATAAAATTGTAAAATACGAGGTGTACAATAACGGACACTATAAGTGTCTCTTCAATGAAACATGGACACTAAAATTTTTAAAGGCTATAAATCAATAACGATTCGATCTGTAACTCCCAATTAAAATAAATCTTAAGCAACAACAATATTGGAAAATGAATTTTAATTTACGATAGTGATTGGATGTGAACAACAAAAAAAAATCGATATGAGATAAGAGAGCACCGAAAAGGTAGAGAAAAACGAAAAACCTTATAAGCAATTTTTCAATTTGTGTCATCGTAAAATTCAGAAGCCCTAGCTAACATAAAATTTTTATTATCAGTGATCGTATATTTCAACTAGACAGATGATTATTTTGCAAATAAGGATGAAGATGATGATTGAATATAGAATACAATTTCATCAAGTGAATGTTAAGTGTGTAAACTTTATAATACTATAACCAATCATCAATTAAATATTTATGACATTTAAGGTCGATTTTAAAATATTAGTGATAATTATTTTCTTATAATTTGTGTGATCATTATAAATCAGCGATTAATTATTGATGTTTATTAAAATTTGTAAACACCGGAAATTTTGGTCATATTTCGTGAAAATATTTACAGAAAAAAAAGGGACGTTTAATAGATCTCTATCTCGTCACCAACAGAGTCGATAAGGAACTAACATTAATATTTTGTCAAGACTTTCACGCTTTTAAAACAGCTTTACATAACAACATCTGATTAAAGATCAATTTTATTAATTACTTTCCATTATTATTGAGTCATTATCTCTCTTTAATCCTGCAATAAGAATATTGCAATTTGAATGATTTCTGTACGTGCATAGTCTTCATTGAAAAATAAATTGCCACTCCCCTTATATTAATTAAATCGTTTCTTTATAAAGAAATAATTCTAATCTAGGTTAACATATAGTAAAATTCAAAGATGATTCAAGATGAATAATGTTTAAACTAATCAAGTTGCATGATTGACCGTTTGTATACATTTTAAAGACAAATTACAATGAAAGATTTGTGACGTTTTTAAAACAACCGTCGTCGTCGTGACGCTAAATGGGCGTTGTGACGTAGTCCGCAACAGGTATACTGTTCGTTGTCCTGGTAACGCATAAAAATCGATGAAATGCAACCCTGACTGTTATACATCAAGGTCGCGACTACCACCACCAACACCACCACTATCACCCCAACACAAGGCATGTGGATAGAACGGAACAGAGATAGGAAATTTTTCAGGGTCCATTTATGGTAAAATCGCACATGGTCTTGTAAAGAGCGCAAGTTCAGGGAACTTCACCCGTTCATTTTTTTTTGTTTTCCAAGCAGAATCTAGACGCCCTAAAGAATCGATAATATACGACACCGCAATGGGGATGTTCTTAACAGATCGCGAAAGATTTGAAAATTTCAAGGCAGGTTTAATTGTGTGGAAAATGTACGATAATCAAACGGAATATCGAAATACTAAGGGTAGTGATATTTTGCAGACGAAAATTTCCGGAATAACACCTACACAATTCCGGGAATTGTAGACAACGAGCCAATTTTGCACCACAAATACGTGGAAATCTATACGAGAGTTTCATTCATGAAATTTCAGACATATTGGTTGTTAGCTTGATTTATGCATTACCAAATTTATTAGTTGATAATGTGTTTCTTATCATAAATTAAAGCCCCAAAATTGATAACACGATTAGTGGATGACGTCCAACAACAGAAAACTATGATTTTATCAGTTGATTACAAGTACAACACTGAAACGTGTGTATATTTGTATTATTCCCCTTATTTTGACGTCATAAGCAAACAGAGCTACGGTAATTATTTATTGAGAGAAAGCTAATAGGAGTTCTTTTTTTGTGTAATTCACAGATTATTAAAGTAATAAACAATTAATAATAATCACTCGGCGTTAATTCTAACAATTTGCATATGCAATAACAAAACAAAAAATTGATGATTTTTTTCCAAATCCACAAGGCTATCAAGATTAACAATTCATAGTTTTCTAATCATAAAATGTTGACATTAAAATTTCACTTGCCACGATTAGAAGTAAACTAATTAAAACTGAAATTTGAATTTTCTAGTTGTTGATTAGGAATGACTTATTTTAAAATCGATAATTGAAACGATTTGTTTTAATCATCAAACAAGAGTTGTGAATAGTACGAAAAAAAATATCTGAAAGTTCACAGGTCAATGCGGACCATTATTACTTGCAACAGGACTGCAGCTGTAACACCTACAAACTAAAGAGGACAGTATTTATAGTTGAACCATTGAGACTTGGCCACCTTGACTTCTAAAAATAAAACATTTAATAATGTTCAAGAAGCTAATGTACTTTATGTTTTCTTCAATTCTTCTATTATTATTGATTTCAGTGTCGTAAAATAATTTCGAACTAGTTGAAATAGACGAGAAATATTTCTCATCAATTTTGTTTACTGTTTATCTTTATAGAAAATTTTAAAGACGAAATTGATAGTCTTCTTTTTTCATAACAATATTCAAACAAAACTATCACGTGAACTCGAAAAACTCAAAGGAATTTCATAAATTAATCAACTTCTTTAATCGAAATTTCTACAATATCTCAAATTCATAAAAAATATCAACAACAACAACAAAACTAGAAAACTATTGGAAAAGTTCACATAGAAATTCCTGTGGGAAAGACTAGAAACTTGATCAAATTCTTTCATTTTTTCTGGCACGAATCCTATCTGACAACACCAAGAAAACGTGAATAAAAAAATAAAATCACCCCTTATCATGGTAATTCTACCTGTAGCACTTGCATGTTTTCATCCGATAACAGTACGAAAATATTTTATATAAAAGAACGATCCAGTGTCAGTGTCAATTTTCATTCATTTTCATACAGGAGAAAAAAAACGCCAAAAAGAAAATAAGTAAAAGAAGTGTTTGTCGCCATAACGACGGGACGCACTGACGTCAACAAGCGATGCCACTGACGTCAGGATAATCAAACAGCTGACGTCACAGGCGTCTCGGCGGATTTCCACATCTATGAAACGTAAGGGGTGTAGCTGGATTGCAAGAAGCGTGGGTGGGTTATGGTACCCAAAAGGGAAACATTGTATACCTAAAATAGAACGTAGCCTTGACCTGATATGCATTGCAATAAGACGATCAATTTATCCTGGAAATTCTCAATAAATCAAAAGAATCAAAATTGAATTTAATCATTAATTGATTGGATGATTGATTCAAAAATTTATTTTAAATTGAGAACTTCCAGAAAGCAGTGACAAATAACCGTTGAAGGAAATCCTCAATTGAACAATGAATGAAATTTCAATTTCATCAATGTGTGTAAACTTGACAATCAAAATTCTATAATATTCGCTCTCTTTTCAGCAAAAATCCATATTAACATTGGTCTTGAACTGTGCGCATTGCCAGCTAAAATCAATAAGTTTAAAAGAAAATTTCTTCAACATTAGTTCCTGTTTTCCCCCAATTGACGTACATAAATATAAACAAATCTATCAACTTATCATAATCAGTAAAAACAGTACATCAGATAAATTGAAGATAAACTCTATGACGTCATTCGGGAAATCATGTAAAAACTACTTGAGATAATGGAGATTGAATTTTTTACAAGTTTTCGTTAGAAATATAAAAAGCAAATAAATGACATACACTTTTCAGAGTTAACTAACTGTATGACAGGGAATTGATTAAAATTTATTGGTTTTATATCAAAGTAACGAAATTTTAATTCAACTTTAGTATTTACCAGAACACAGTTGGTAACAATTAAAGAAAAATCACTATTTCTTTTGACATACTATCAATAACAAATGTCTTTAGAAGGATAAAAATAGGCATTGGTTTTTTTATTAGATTGATTGTTCATCATGTATTTGTATGTACGACCTTTTCTCTAATTGTACTCCTTTTTATAGATTTCTATAATAATCTTTTCTCTATTTGTAGTTGCCTTTTATAGTATATCCTTTTTTTAAGGCCTATTGTACGAGCATCAGTGAAAATAGGATAATCATCTTTAAATAAAAAGCTGTTTTAATTAATTGAAAAGAACAACTGGTCTCGGGTGAGTTCATAAAATTTTGGAAAAAATAGTAACGCTAGATTGATTGAAAAATGATAGACTGAAACTTTTAAAGAATTCTATAAAAGGCACTATCAAAAAAGATCAAATCGTAAATAAGCAAGAATATAAGTTTTGTATAAAACGAATACTCTGATATTAATAAGACCAACATGGATCTATGATACTAAAAATTTTAAATAAACGTTCTGAAAGAGTAAGTAAGTAACTTAAAATAGTGAGCACAGATTTTTTGAGAATTCTCATTAATTGTTTAGTGTAACAATTAACCACTAGGATAAGCTAGAAAAAACAACAAAATAAAGAAAACTTGAATATTCAACTTTTCTATGACAAATTAGTTTAACGATTTCGCTTGGAGATAAACATGAAGACTTTTGTGGAAGTTTAATCAAATTGCTTTTTAACTGAAGTCAATATATTGTTCTTTTTTGTTTCTGTTAATTTATATGAGTGAATCTATAAAATTCGAGATAAAGACGTTAATTGAAGATTTTATAGAATGTTAAGAAATCACTTCTTCGAACTTGAACTGCTTACGTAGCAACTCCTTAAGCGACGAAATTGTAAAAAATAATTGACATTGGAATGGGATTCTAAACAGAGCTTTGAACCGAAACTGAACCAAAAACCGAAACCGAACGTTTTATTAATCGAATCGAAATTGCAAACAGGAACAGAAAAAACGGTTCTATGCCCTGATTCTAAAGACGATTATTACCAAAAACAACTGTAAGGGTAAAAAAAAATTAGAGGCGATTTCAACGGTACAACAGTGCTCATATGAATACATAGATAAATGCTCAAAATGGCCCATATAAATGAAGGCATATAAATAAGAAAGAATTGAATTTCCATATCTTGGTGCTGTAGTTTAGTTAATAGATAAAAGACTGTCCTCCGTTCTATTTAAATAAAGCAGCTTTAAGTATTGTAAAAAAGCTGGCAATCTTTGGGGATTAATTAGAACAAAATCAGGGTATTTAGAAGTGGTTATGAGAAGCTTTTACAGAAAGCTGAATTGTAAGTAACTCGTAGAAAGTAGGCAGTTTTTTAAAGAGCAGCTTCTCCACAATAATATCTCTAGATAAGGTAGACTAGTAAGCAATTTCTTAAAATGGAAAAAGATGACCGGGATATTCTTAGCCCCATATTGTATTTTAATGATGCACAACCTTTACAGTAAGATCTCGATATTAACCATTTTTAAAATAATTAATGAAGTTTTAGCACAAACGTAAAAGAAAGACATAACAAACAGGGCCAACCAGAGGTCATATCAAAACAGGCAGTTGCCTGGACCGGCAAAGAGGCGACACCTTTTTGTACAGTCTATAATGAATGTATATGTAGCATTTTATTAATAGTACTCTATTATTAATTGAAAAAAAAACGATAGAACCGCCTTAACTACCTTAGAACTCTTTGGAACTGCTGCTTAATACGGAAGATTTGATTCAGTTTGGAAAATGTTATTTCTTTCTGGTTGAACGTGAAAATTTTTTAAATTCAGGGATAAACAGTTAATCAATTCTATGTGATATCTTGAGATTTTGTAGCTCATAAAAAAGGTTTAATTTTTGAAAAATTCTCTCAAAATTTTAGGATAAACATAATTGCATCGATTTTGAATGTACAAAATTTCGCAACTCTTAAACAATTAAATTCTGCCTAGAACCTGGAATTTACCAAATTCACCCTTGGAAGTTCTTTTGCAGTTTCCTTTGGCCCAATGAGTTTGTGTCCTTTACTTGGGTAGTCATATTTTCATTTCCAACAGACATTTTTAATAATTATTGAGAGAATTCTGACTATTATAAATTTAAGAAGAAAAAAATACACTAGAACAGTCTTTGATGGATAAGTATTAACTTTTTTTTAATTATCTTTCCGAAGAGAGGTACCGAAAATGAGCTTGTCTGGAGTACCAAATAAGCATCATAAGTCATGGCGAGGATAAAAATCAATACTAGACATTTTTGGAAGGGCCGATGAATTGCATTTTGCAAGACGAAGAAATATAAATATCGAGATCAGCTACTCTAAAGAAGCCAATTATGGACCGAAATCAATGTTGAAACTTCTGCAAAATCTATCCAAGTAACTTCTAAGAAAAATAACAGAAAACAATTCCAAAAAAATCAGAACAAATATGAAGATTATTGAAGAACTCCATAACATACATCTAGAATCTCAAATAGTCTTTTTTTTAATATTGGAGTCAGTAGGCTACCAAAAAATGTTTTAAAATTGAAGACGGGCATGAAGTTCGAGATCCTGAAGAATTAGATGGAGCGATTAGTAAAAAATTTTAAGCAGTACACTTTTTAATAAGTTCGCAATCCCTGATGATAGCGATGAAGACTTTTAATAGTTTTCGAGATCGATTTTGTTTTAAGCAAGAAATTGCGAAAAAAATCGTCAGAAGTATTGAGATTGAAGAATCAACCAATTGACCTCCACAACACAACAGATCGAACAAAAAAAAACTTGATTATTCATTTTTTCCATAGATACATCTGGTAGATAATTGATTTCAATTATTTCAATATTTAATTGAATTTGAAATTATTATTATTATTATTGCAACATAATAGTTGCGATAGCATCAAATTTCTACCTACACACAAAAATAAATACACATTTACCGATACATTTCCGTGAAAATATCACAAGCAACAATAAAACTTTTTCAAAAAAAGCTTCAAATTAGTATGGAATCATATCACAGACGACAGTCTATATATAAGTAAAAGTATCTTGCTTTATAACAGACCTTCAGCAACAGAAATACGATTGTGTCATATTGCACTTATCGTTTTTTTTTTACCAATTATGCATATGTATCTACATATGTGTGGGGGGTTGTTAATATACATATTTCATTCATCAATTTAAAATCTGTTTGTAACCTATCACTAAACGAAATAAAAAATTTCATTCATATAATTTGTTTCAAGGCAGTCAACCACAACCACGTACAGATAATTTCAATATTTTTTTTTTAATTATAGTTACGTAAACACGTTGAAATTATGAATCGTGAATTGGTGAAACCTAAACGTACATATATGTCTACATTTGATATTTACAATATTTCGTTGATGATTATTATTAAAAGTGATTGGATTGTAGAGAGGTTTCTCTCTTGTGAATGAAATCAAACACTAGAATGATGTAGTAAAAACCATTGAGTACACCTGTTCTTAAAAAATATCATTTCACCCCAAATTAATTATTTTTTTTGATTTCTCTATTAACAAAATAATAATACTGGAATTCAATGATATTGTCGTTGAAGAAAACGATGGATTTTTTTGGAAACGAAATTATTGCGTAGGTGGATGTTTATTAGACGAATTTCAACCACTTTATTGACGAAATTGACGGAAATTCACCGTATTTATTTTAGAAAATTAATTGTAAGACGTAATAATAGCCGTCCCAGAAAATGCACGATACAAAACAGGAAGTTAATATATTAAAGTCGTTTATACATCAAATTTACAGATAGCGTAATTACCTGTAGTTAACTTTTTACGATCCAGATCTAGATCTAAATTGAGACGGGGGCAAGTTTATATGATTTTATCAAAATTTCAGCATTTACAAATTAACAATTTTTCAAAATCACTCACCGTTTAACACTCAAAGGCTCTCTACTGGTCAATCGCTGTAAACATATCGCACGCTATAGGATTTTAAAAATGAAAATCTCCAACTTACTACCTGTATAGAGAGCCTGTTGACCATCCAAATTCTTCAGGGATTTGTTCAGGATTTAGGATCTTGTTATACAGATACAGGATTAGTTTCAGGACACTTTAAACCGGAAGTGTTTCATGTATTCAACTTGACTAATAAACTAATTCGTAACAATTATAAAAAATATTTTATTAAAAAAAAAAGAGCACTTACGCCATTCCGTCTTCACAAAATAACGTCACCACCAAAGCCAAAATCAAAAATTAAATTTAAATAAAATCCAACAATATGTACACAGATAATTAGACTAGATTTGACTAACTTAAAATAGATGATTATTTTGGTAAATCCGTTTCATCAATACTATTACAAACAAGTGACGGTTCTGATTCAGCACGTTTTAATCCCTCTAATCCATCACCATTATCACAAATCTCTTTATTGATATCTGGTACACTTCTTGTTAAAATTTCATTTTGTTGTTCCGTTTCAATCTTAATATTGTCATCTTCGATTTTTAACAATTCCTCGTTCAAACTGGCATTCTTTAAATCAACTGTACTATTAGCAAAGATAGCAGCTGATCCTAAATCAGTTGGTATTGGTTGTTGGTCATGTGTTACCCCATTGATATATAATTGTTTCATGGGTTGTTCCGTGATTATTGGAGGTTTTAATGGACTTGTTGCTGTACTTATTGTCAATGTCTTTGTTACTGGTAATGGACTATTAGCACGATTTGTTTGTAACGGTGATTGTGCTGATGCTTTCTCTTGTTTATGTTGTGCAATTAAATCACAAGCTTTCCCCAGTATTATTAAACTAATTAAAATTTTAAATGTAATCATACATAGATATGCTAATATTAATAATAATATTGATGGTATATCATTTATATTTATAGCACTAATTATAACACGTATCATAACAACACCCAATGGTAATGGTATAAAGCCCATCCGGCGAGCAACTAAATCCGAATGATCACTGAATGCATGCTTTTGTCTTGTTTGTGCCATATCATAGGCTAAACTAATTGTATAATCACGATAAACGTCTAATTGTAATTCATTAAAACGTGTTATAAATGCATGTTTTATCCAATCAACCAATATTTCAGCAAATAATACCAGAAAACAATCTGGTAATAATATTAATAAACGTTCTAATTTGAATGAATATTCACGCATCGTTTGTAATACAACAATAAATAATAAAATGATTAAATGGAAACGTTCACGTACATCACTACATGATACTTGGAACAAGTTGTTTTTGTCGAACTTCTTGAAAACGCTGCCTTTCAGCTCCACAAACTGCAACAAGATTAAATGTTACATCATCGACAGAAAAGGGCAGAATTCCGCAATTTGCTCGCTAAACAACTGAACATTTCACTGACTACTTTACTTTCAAGATTTAAGAGCAACAGTTATTTAAAAGCAACTGAAAATGTGTTCGGACCAGAGGCGGACTAAGGTAAAGTCGGGGCCTAGGAAAAATTCTCATCCGGGGCCTTTCTTACTTTGGTTTTCAGTAAAATGAATATGTAATACAATAATAAACTAATTTACGAGCCCTAGACACATGCCTAGTGTGCCTAGGCCATAATCCGCCCCTGGTTCGGACTGGGCGTTACTTACATTATTCGACATCATTATGGTCAGTAAAGCTTTATTATTTGAATTGATAGCAACGTTGAGAGTTGTGGCTTGAAACAGCACCAACATACTATGGAGAACTGTAAATTTATAAGGAAAATATCCAAAAATCCATCATTTTACAACTAATTCGATAATTTAAAGGATACTGGCATAGACGGCTGCAAAAACAAGATGTGGTATAACGCCCAAATGCTCCCGTTTACGATCCCTTGGTTCTGTAGCTGTCCAAAATAAAGCATCAATAGTATCCTGTCCAAATGCGGAAAATAAACGATCACCAACTTCCAACATATTATAGAATATGTACAATTTTATAACAGATTGACTTTTAATTAAATGATACAACATATTCGTATCAACTGATAACAGAAACATACTACCAAATATTAATATAACAGCCTTTAATAAATCACAAATTTCAGCCGGTGTTAATATACGTTTATTCCGTCTATCACCGAGTCTAAAATAAAATTATTGAGAATTATTATTGGAATTATAGTCAAATTTGTACCCAAAACATTTGGAGAATGGTCTTGTTATTAATGCCCATAATGCCAATAATACACGCATTGGTAAGAATGTGTACACAAACAGAAACGAATCAGTACATTGCATAAAGCCATAACCCATAAAACGTTCAACTTCTCTTGGTATTTTCATAAATGAATAAACCTTCTCACGTCTAGCTGAGAAACGTTCTTCATCATTTTCTAACAGATAACCGCGGGTCAGTTCAACTTTTAAAAACGAACTCAATGACGGTGTCTTCTCTATAATCGATAAATGAGACAATAGGTCTTATTGGAAATACAGTAATTAATTGATTACAACCTTTTTTGGTGTGGTCCATTTCATCATTGCTAGAGGTTTGTGGATCATTACGGAGATCTTCGATTTTATCATCAGTTGGAAAGAGACAATGACTTGGTGTTGTAAAACGTATTTTTTTACTACCGACACTCGGTAAATCTTGATCTAAAGACATGGTTTTCTTATTTTATTTGTTTTCAAAACATTTATCACAACATGATTTTTGACACAGCTGTTGGATGAAAACATACACATATGTTGGCAACATTGGTGTTTAGTTTACGGCTAACTTCACTAACATTAGCCCCACTTTAAAATTCCAAGTAATACAAATAAATATGGAACAAAAGCGTTAAATTTACGAATTAACATGTAAAAGGTAACATTATTAATTTCATCATAATAATTACCTGAAAATAATCTTGAAATTATGGTGGCACGTCCCAATTTACACAAGAACAAAACGTATTGGCAACTTGATTTTAAATCAAACGCATGTACTTTAAAATAAATCGCCAACTTCATACTCCAACTAGTAGCGCCGATAAAGACAGAAATATTGACTACCGCAACATAAACAAAGCTAGATAGATTTGGTTTTATTTTGTTGGCAAATATGGCCAATTCAGACTAATTTAGTGACTTTATGTTATCGTTCTAACAGAGTCACAAATACTAATCCTAATCACACCAACAAAGATGGATAGATTTGGTTTGATTATGTTGGCACAAATGTCTATGCAAATGTCATGTGATCATATGACTTTGACAGAAGCAGTCTTGGGTTGGATCGATTCTTTAATCGGGACAAAATTCCATTTTTTTAATTGATAAATTAATTAAATTGTTATAAAATGGGAGCTGCTGCTTTACCATTCATCATATTCACCGTGTTCTGGGGTGGAGTTGGCGGTGTTTTACCGATAATCGTGCCAAAAGGACCTAACCGAGGGTAAGTGTGCAACACCCCAATAAACATTATTTCATAAATTTAAAATAATTTCCAGTATAATTCAAGTAATTCTAATGCTAACTGGTGTTACGTGTTGGTTGTTGTAAGTATTAATCGTTTTTTTTTTAAGTGGTTCATAAACGAATCACATGATTCTTTTTTTCTAGTTGGTTGTGCTGTTATATTGCTCAAATGAATCCACTAATTGGGCCCAAATTAGATAAACAGGTTATTTTAATCATGGCACAGGAATGGGTAAAATTCTGATTATTTTTTATTAGTAATCGATATTTAAACGTTATTATTTTGTAGGGAAATCCACTAAAACAGGGCTAATACAAAACATTCCTTTAAAATCAATTTAAATATGTAAATATTAAGTTTATTATTGTTCTAATTTGAACAAATTAGGTCTTACGATTAGTTCAATGTGAAATTATTTATCACGAATCAAATAGAAAAAATTACAAGAACGATTGACCAACACTTGTCCAAATATTTTTAACAACAGTAACCTTATCATGAATCCCTCCCGCAATTCGATTTGTCGCAAATTTCAAACCGTCTCGTAACAGTAGATTCGATGATATTACTTTGAATTTCTCTCCGAAATAAACGCCCAACTCTTTGTACAATCCAGCGATTTGGATCGACTCTTTCGATAAATCAACAACTTGTAGCAGATTATTTGGTAAGTTTTTCGCAAGTAATTCGTAGAAATTCCGTCCAGATTTCGATTCATTCAATATCACAAGACTGTTGCCTTCAATTAACGCCGCAATTATTAGGTATTTATTGTGTAACTGCAATTTATCGGGTGTTTCAATTGCAATAACACCACGAGCTTTACGATTACACACGATTTGTGTTGCCGCAAAAAGACACGTTTCATACGTATCCTCAGTGATAATTTGATAGATTTTTGTTAACCAATCATCAATCCAATCGGTGCTTAAATCATCGGAGAAAGTTGTACGATTGATGATTTGTGCTAGAATTTGTAATTTTTTCCCACGTTCGAAACGTGTTTGTTTCGACCAAGCTATTTGAGCTTTTGATGCTTCCTTTAACGCTTTCTCCATTGATGCTCCATTTTTTAAATCGCTACACTGTTGAATTTCACCCACAATTCGATTTATTTGTACATACTCGCAAAAACCTTGAATGCCCCCAAAATATCCACCATTACTTTTCAATGGTGATAATGGTAGGTTACTACAAAAGCTACCATGACCGTTGATCCAGACTATTGTGGTATCCAATTTTTGTACAATTTCATTAGCCAAGTTAATATTTTCGGTCCAAACTGAAACAGCTAGACTTTGTCGTGTATTATTTGCTAATAAAGCTGCTTCATTGATTGTACGAAATCGTCTCAAATTAACTATCGGTATATCGATGCTATTATCTTTGATGACATTATTATTAAAAACATTACCACCGACCAGTAGGGTTGGTGTGAATTGTTCAAATTTGATATCCGGGTAGATTTCGGCGCCGTGTTGTTTAGCTTTAGCAACGATACGGTTCAATTTATCCACACTATCAGTGCTGTTTGGATAGGCAATATCGGCGTTGGCATCATTACCAAAACCTATACGGATCTTTGTAATTGCCTCTTTGATTCGTTTAACGAAATCGTTGAAAATGCTCTCTTGAATTAGGAGCGTTTTAGTCGACCAAGGTGTCTAAAAATATTTAATTTTATAGAAGCAATTCAATGTAACAAATCAACTAACCATCCCTTGGTAGCCCCAGATTGCGTCAACAGCACATTGACAAGCTGAATCTAAATCAGCCCCATCGAAGATAATCATTGGTGCGTCGTTTGATGCAACTAAAATCAAATAAATTTTACGAATTAGCAAATTCATCTGAAATAATCGGACTTACAGTTTAAAATCTTCGTATTCAAAGGATTCTTCAGATTGTATCGATCTTTGTAAAGATCATCGAAAATCGATATTATTGCCACATTTTTATCGGATAGAATAACGTTTAAATCGATATTACCAGGAATTATATTGATTGTATTTACCGGAAAACTAGAATTTTTGTTATTCCACAATTTATTGAAAACTAATCAAAATTTACCCTAATTTTATTGCAATATCTTTAACTAAAGTGGCTGCAATACTCAATTTAGGTCCTGTTTGTAAAAATACATTATAACCAGCGGCTAGAGACGGTCCTAGGAACATGCCCAACAACGATAAAGGTGCCTCGTCCGGGAAAACCCCGACACATACTCCTAGAATTTTGAAATTCTCACCAATTCTTTATTAATTCCCCTACTACCAACAATATAAATCCAAAGTATCCAAATGAATTAATTACTTGTAAAAATTAATTATTCAATTTAGCACGATTTTCGGAAAGCTTGTATGTATTCTTTCCGAATAATTATATCTTAACTATGGGTAAAATATCTAAAATTTTAAATTTCCCGACAATTCTTGATAATTTCACTACCACCAACTGTATGAGCAGAAAGTATCTAGACGTATTTCAAAAAATAGGCCTATTTTTTATCAACAACTTTATCAATTTATCGCTAATTTGCATAGATTCCTGATTTCCGACAATATTTTCGGTTTAAATACGCGGAAATGGGGATATATTGTTGATAAAATAGTGAGGTTATGTCGTACCGGATGGTATCCAAGTAGGATTTTCTTTTGCATAATTCACCGCAAAACTGGAATAAAATTGAATAAAATCGGTAAGTAACGGTAATGCTGAACGTTTCGTATCTTTGCTTAAAATTCCACGTATTGCCACTTCGATTTCACAAAATAATCTCGCTTGTTTTAATATCTCATCTCCTAACCTAAAAAAACAAGATTTTCCAGTTTTTCTTCGTTATTTTAACATATAACAATTCACTTGAATAATAGTTCGCTCCTTTGTAATGGTTTTATCTGAATCCATTCATTGGTATCATTGGCAATTTGTAAAAGATTACTGATAAGGCTATTATCAGGAATATGGACATTGCATAAGATTTCGTCATCAAAATTGTTAACGTTTTTCAATACAATTGCAGGTCCGGCTTGATTTTCAGCATTCACAGATATGCGATTATCGCGACTTTTCAACCATTCCTATGATTCGTTTGTAATTCGTTATCAATTTTAAAAAAAAACATACTTACAAGCGCCTTATCAATACCATCGATAACTGGACCATATTGCATTGTTTCAAAGATTTTCTGTACTGAATTTCCAAAAATCTGATCACCCATTTTCATTCAAATTGAACACAGTTTCAACTGAATAATCAATACGTGCTTATCTATCAAACGCTACTCTTATCTGAACTCATGGTTGTATAAATTTTGTTTTTTTCAAATTATAGCAAGATGTTGAGTTTGGCCCGTCATTGTCGGTCCTCTTTGATTCTGCCACAAGTACGTCAATTATTAGCGAATTCAACGACGAATTGTACAAGAAATGGATTATTTCGGTCATATACTAATATTCTATGGAGGCGTGAACCAATTAGGAACAATCTAAAGGTATATTTTTCGTTTCTTTGTCAAGAAGGAAACTAAAATTAATCTGTTATAGTTGGTGAATCATCTTAGAAACAATACGATCGCTGTACGGTTGTGTTCGAATATTCCATCGAAGAACAAAAAGTCCGTAGGATATTGGCTTTTAACCTGCGGCGGAATGGTGTTTGTGGCCGTTGTTTTAGGTATAACATCGATTTATTACTGTATCCTTGTCAGTATTTGTGATGTTTTGGAGGAGATTATCAAAAAGACTGTCCGTTAATGTTGTAGTTTAATTCATAAATTTAATTCATAAATCAATAAAGTTGCTTAAGCATTTTCTTGTTGTTTCTGTGATCAAATTCTAGGCGGTGTTACACGTTTAACCGAATCCGGATTGTCGATGGTAACGTGGCGATTACTTGGCGAGAAAATGCCAATAACCGACCGGGAATGGCAGGAGGAATTCAAAAAATACCAAGAATACCCTGAATTTAAAATGTACGTTAATTTCTATTATTAAATCATTATTGTTTTGATCGTTTCAATTACAGGAAGAATTCCCAAATGACACTAAACGAATTCAAATGGATTTGGTATATGGAATTCGCTCACCGTATGTGGGGCCGGGCCATCGGTGGCGTATTCCTATTACCCGCCGTTTACTTCTGGACAACCGGTAAATTCAGTAAAGCAATGAAGAAGCGTGTATTAATTTTCGGTGGTCTAATAGCGGCACAAGTATCGATTCTCTAATTAATGATTAATTGTTGTTTTGATATTGTTGAAATGTAGGGTTTAATGGGTTGGTATATGGTCCAATCGGGTCTTGAAGATCGCTTCCATAAGCAAACCGATGTGCCACGCGTGTCCCAGTATCGCTTAGCTTCACATCTCGGTTTGGCTCTTGTTTTGTATTCGGGCTTTTTATGGTCGGCACTGGACTATCTGCTACCATCCGAAGAATTGAAATGCAGCAATCAGAAACTGTTGAAAGGCGCCTTGAAGTTTAAAGGGATGGCGCACGGCTGTAAAGCCCTTGTTTTCTTGACTGCACTGTCTGGTAGTAGTTTTGAAAATACAATACGCCCTCTGATAACACGATTAGCCAACGTCTTGTACAAGTCTTTGCTATGTCTATCATTGATCTGCGAGACAGCTTAAAATTATTGTGCATTATGGGCCGGGTCTATGTTAGATTGTGCGATCATATACAGGGGTGGCGTATTGACCAGACACCTTTTTATGTAGTTTATTTGATCTATTACTGTATAGCTGATTTCCAAACATTCCAATGTTGTTGCATGACCTTTTCACCTAATATTTACATTTGGGAGGCTTTATTTTGAATGCTTTCTCTTGCTATTATTCTGCGCTTCCTTTACTCTGACTAGTTCCTTTTGATTTGCTAGTTTCGTTCTCAGACATGCAAAGCTTTAATTCCTTTTGCTTTTCTCTTCCTACATTCTTTATTGAGTCTTATTTCCTTTAAATCAATGTTTCTCAAATTTTTTGAAGTTAAGGAATAATAAATTCTAATATTTTTTCGCAGAACGCTTACACATTCCATATTAGTTCCCTTTTCGCAACAATTATTCGATTGTTTCCCAGGATACTTGGAGACTTGATACAGCACCATCAGGTCGCGCTTTAAGAACCCTTATTTAAATCAGATTCGAACACTATTTTCATTCTCTTTTTTTTTTTAATTTCGCCTCAAAAGTGCGATTAGATTAACTAATTAACGTGTTCGCTTCGAACGCTTCAGTACAACACGAAATTAACGTGTTATAAGAGGGTCGATTTGATTGTTTTAAAAAACAAGTGATTTTAGGAGCATTTGTGGCCGGCTTGGATGCCGGTCTTGTTTACAATTCATTCCCAAAAATGGCCGACAAATGGATACCGGATGATATTTTAGCATTTACACCGAAATTAACGAATTTCACTGAAAATCCAACAACTGTACAATTCGATCATAGAATTTTAGGTTGTAGTACCTTAGGTTATATAACAGTTTTATATTTAATGTCACGACGACGCGTATTACCACGTCGTGCATATACAGCTGCTGCAATTGTTGCAACAATTGCATGGTTACAAGTTGGTTTGGGTATATCGACACTTTTAACTTATGTACCAACAGGTTTGGCTGCATGTCATCAAAGTGGATCGTTGGCATTATTATCGGCAGCTATATGGCTATCACATGAATTGAAAAAAATACCAAAATAATCAGGTGATTTTGTTGCATTATTTTTTTAATAATTAAAATACTATTTTAGACTATATTCTCTCAATTCAAACCTTTCATTCAGTTAGTATCTTACTATGTTTTCCCATGATATTCCTCTCTTTTCCGGTACTCTTCAGCTGCTTTTCTCCTCGTATTTTTATATAATTAGCATTAAGAATAACAGAAAACGTTACAGTTGGTGGCATTTTAGAAATTTCCTTTGTCCTCTTTCTAGCTACATCTTTTCCATAGCTGTATTATAGCAAAAAATCAACAGTTGAATTAATAAAGCTTCAAATCGCAACTTCATATAGTTTGGTCCACGATAACTGAAAGGCCTCAGGCGTGGGCCAAATACCTTGTGGTTACGGTTGTTTACCCAAACTTGCAAGTATGATTTATTACAGTATTCAGAGATGTCAATGCTAACACCATCCGTACTCAAATTTTTGGCCCTCTGGTATAAAGATACAAAAATAGACGCAGGTAAAATTATACATAGCTATTGTTCCAATACTTTCCAAAAATTGCTGAATAAAATAGCAAAATATTGTTACTTTTACTATTTATGTATTATTTCATTTATCATAATAATTTTTCTAAATACGGGCCTGCTTTTCACCCACCAGTGCGTCCCTTTTTAATTCCTTTATTGGGGTGTAGCTGTAAAACTCAACCACCAAAACCGCAAACTTTCTCAGGTCATTTTCAGTGCGTAGTATAAACGCGTTTTTTTGTTTTGTTACACGCTGAAGACTCCTTTACGTTGATGTTTTAATCTATTTTCGTCCATTGTCAGTTTTCTTCACACCCAATTTCACGTGGTACATTTATTAAGTATGACATTTTTCTACTTTAGAGTTCTCTTCTTCGTTTCATCGTCGTTACTGTTGTTTTGCCATTCGCTTTCCCCATAGGTTTTTTTTATCTGTTTCAGACAATTCTATTAATATTAGGATTACAACATGGGAAAAATTGCCAAACTAATTAACAAAGTTTATTGTAATTTTAATTGATACACACTGATTTTATTTTCATTTTTTTTACGAAATAAAACCAATAGAATGTGCGATTAGAAAACAATTTTGTTACACAATCGTTGCTTGTTGTGTTGCAAAAATTTACAAAGTTTTGATTGAGTTTTTGATTCTATTGCTTTAAATCAAATTTCGACTACAGTCTTTATTATTATTATTACTACTACAATTTTTTAATTTTCCATATAATATCAGTGAGTATTAAAATTTTGCCGTTTCCTGCTAGTTATTCCACTTCCATAAGAACTGATTGATATGTGTGCTAATTTACACAAATTTCTGTACAAGAAAAGAAAAGCATAGAAAATGTGCTGCTGCAATCATTCAAAAATTGTGCGCTACAGGTAATTCAAGAAAAACCCAAAACCAGACTTAATATGACTAGTAGCAATTGCGGACGGATATTTATTGTAAATTTTCATAATTATATAGCAAGAAGGAAAATAACATAGCAGGCGTTTGTAATTGATAAATAAAATAAAAGGAAACTACACTCCACATTGAAGTGTACAAAAATAGAATTCCATTATTATTCCTCTCAACTACTATAACAATTTACTAATTTTTTTCTCTCTCTCTCTTTGTTTTTGTTTAATCAAACAGCAGTCATGGAATTTTCAAATTGGTCACTAAAATACCGTTAAAACTTATACAATAATATACAAAATATTCAACATACGAATGGGATGAATTTAGCTTTTTTGTTGCATATGCGTTTACAGTAATCCGTTTTTTGTCAAATAGGCGTGACGAAAATAATGCAAGCATACGGTATAACTGAAACGAATTCTGGGTCATTAATCGTAGGGCATCAAGAGTCTCATTAATTTAACAGTACTGTACACAACATCATAATTTTTAGCTTATTCTAGCAGTGTTTACATGTTGTGCTCACATAGCATAATACGCAAAAAACGTGTAGCATTTGCCTGTTTTTTTGTTGGTCTCTATCATGATTAAAACGTGTGTTTTGTGAGCATTACATCACTTGATGCCCTACTTAGTAATTATTATAGTTGTATTGAGAAACTTGACAGAAAAATTAAAACGAAACTCACAAGTAGTTTTTACGAATATAAACAACTTATAAAATACATAACCGCCTTGGACTTTGAGATGGTTTTTTTTTCTGTTAAACGGTAAAACAACAATAGTTACGTAAATATTGATATCATAATAAATAATAACCCTTTTTGTTTTGCTTCATTTCCATTACGGAATCATATTCATCCCTTTCAATGTTTTTATAATTATTTATTATTATCGTTATTATTATTATTATTATTAATTATAGCAAATTAAATTATATGATACAAAAAGCGATGAAACCGTAACTACAATAATGGTTAATTAAAGCAAATAATAGAAACTCTAATCTGTACACAATTAACTAAAAAATACTCAGTCGAATTATAATCGTAATAAATGCATTTAAAAAAAAAATTGGCCTTAATTATAGAGAATTTTAACAAGACAAAAAAGTGAAAAGGCCATTTATTCAATTAATTAATTTGAAAAAAAAACACTTAAAAGAATTTAAAACCACCAAAAAAAAAACGTTTGATATTGAAGCAAATTATAATTCTCCCTCTACTAAATTGTCTCATCAATTAATTAATTTCACTCTTATGATATGATTGAGTCTTTTTCATTTATTATTTAAACTAATAGTGTTTCCTAGAAATAGCATATAATTTAATATACAGGTGGTCCGTTATATACTTCACCCAATTTCATTTTACTATTATTATGAACGTTCTTATAAGCAATCAGATTAATAGTTGTTATCTTGTTATAGTAAAAGTTGATCGGTTGGAAAATTAAAACAAACTAGAAATTGTTTGTTTTATCCATGGTAACTTTGATTACAACAATACGTTATTTTGTAGTAAACAAACAAACAGGTATTGTGTGCATCAATCAATTGCAATTAAATTATTTAATAATAATTACGAGAATCAAGTGAAGTATATAAATCCAAGATTGGCCTGTATGTGATGGCATAAAAGAATTGCAGTTGACAGTGATGTTACTATGGAAAAATTTTCAACAATCAATCAATAAACAATTACCACCGTCGTCCTCTAAATCTTCATTTATTGTTGCTAATCTAGGTTAAACACTATTTCTCTTTTTAATTAATAAATACTTACCCATATCCAATTATAATAAAATGATTAGAAACAAAAAAACGGTTACAATTATATATTATTGTTTTTTCTTTTAATAAGGCTCTTTGTTGTGTTATTTTGTAGAAACTGGCGAGGTTTCCGTATTGACAATAACTTGAACAATATAACCGGGAGGTATTTTTGCTTCTTCTACATGTAATTTATCACCTAATAGTTTACCACCGTAGAACCACCGTTGGCGGGACGATTCTATACCTTCTTGACTCTTTAAAATTTAAACAAACACAATTAATATTCTTATCAAATAGTTTTGTGGTTGTTTATAAACTAAAAATGGTAGTTGAGTTTATTTTTATTTTAATTCGTATAGAATCTTTCATCGAATAATAAAATGTAATGAAGATAATTATCGGTTGATAAAGGTAATTTCTAGGTCAATGCTAATGGTGTCTATTTGTGAATTGGGTAGAAAAAAAAAACAGGACAAATTGTATACACTCAAATGGTTCGATCAAAACATATCCATCAAAAAGTAATGAAATTTTTCAATTATTCTTATGGGTTTATTGTTTAATTAAAATTGAATAAATAACAAATAATTTCATTACGTTTCTATTAGGGTAATGAATGTTTGGCATTATCGTTAAATTGTCGTCTATAAATAAACCTTTTATAAAATGTTATCTTATCGCTTTTGTTCTTTTATATTGTTTTTGTTTTATTTGTTGCTACATTTTGTCGGGACTCTACGATATTCAAATAATAATAATATTGTTTAAAATTTGATTCTTACAACAGAAAATTGGATATCGTAGATTCGATATTTCGACAAACAAGACAATGAATTTCAATAATTTCATTGTCAATGCTTTTTAAGGTGAACGGAAGTCGAATTTTATGCGTTGGCCAAACATTTCCTACGTGAAACGCCTTTAAAAGAATAACGGCAGCAATAAACCGATATGAGACTGGTAACAAGAAATGTTTAGAGAATTAAGTGTAAGAAAATAGGGAACCCGATGGTTTCAAAGTGCGTCAAACAATAATCCAAATGTTTGGCAAGCTTTGAAATAAAGCCTACACGATATCTGATAAAAACCGTTTGACGAATGATTACTGCAAATATTGAACAGTACGTTACGACAGCACAGATACTAACCTGTAATTTCTTTTTACACATACTAATCGTATCCGTAGAATATACGGCCAATTTAACATCTGTACAATTGTGCGATAAACGTAATTTTAATGTTGTCTCAGTACCACCATCAATTGGTTCGGAACATTCAGCTGGTGAATCACGTCCATTATCCTCTTTAACTATATTAATTGGATATGATAGACAATAGATTGGTACTGAATATCTAGCACCTAATTCATCATAGCATTCAGTTAAATAACCATTTGGTACTGAAACACTAGCACCATCTAATATAGCTTGTGCTAGCTCATAATCCATTGCTTCAGCAGCAACAGCAGCAGCACGTAGTGCATCCCATATTTCTTTGCGTCCCTCGAAGGCCGGTGCTGTATCCCAAAATTCATCACGTTTACTACGTAATTGACCTTCTGTTAATGGCACATCAGATTTCCAACGGATCGTCTCATGGCACAACGGATGATTCTTACGTGTACTACCTATATATACCGTATATTAATAAATATAAATAAATAAATAACAAGGTTATTATGAATGCGTGTTTATTTGTGTGTGTATATATGTTAATGTTTGTCTATAATTACCTGAATTGGGCCTCGAGATAGACCCTGAAGAGTCGTCAATTGCACCACTTCTTGGACGAGTCACACCTATACAACCACCCATTTTATATTGTCCGCTATTTGCGGCATCTCATCAATAATTGACACAAATAATTCTAATTTAATATTAACGAAATTTGCCATTTTTCATCCATATTATTTATCAAATCAAACAAAATAATGTGCTCAACAGTCGACAATGATAAAATAACGTCTGACGCATGACCAACGCAAATGTCAGCCCCCTTCCGAATATAACACAACAGCAGTGAACTCTATACAAGTAACTGGAACGGCCCCGCAATGTATAGAAAGAAAGGCAAAGCTAAATCTTATGCAACCCGCCATTGTGTAGATCTCTCCTCTCTTTCTACGCCACTAAATACATTAACTTCTATCTCGTTTTTAATTAATAAATTTGAATTTAATTAGATTTACGACGCTTATTATGAAGTAAAATAACTAGGTATTTCCTACTATAAAAAGCAAAAAACAAAAGTACAAATAGTTGTGAAAATGTTCATAAATCTCTTTATTAAAACTGAAAAAACTATCATTCTTTGCCGTGCGAAATCTCCAACAGTTGTTTTATATTCAATTAACGAAATTAATTGAAATGTAAAAAACATTAAACAACAATAAGAAAAATAATAAAACAATAAATAATAATATAAACAATTTTGGTAGTTTTCTAAATTCATTCCAGCCATACCAATTAAAATAAAAATTCACAAGTACGGTATAAGTCTGACCAGATAATAGAATCAATAATAATAAATAATAAAGAATGTAAAATTATCGATGTGTAATCAAATTTCTGGCAATTGTCAACAATTAGATATTAAATAATATTAATTTTGTCACTTGCTGCCCTACAGAAGCTTTACGGCCATGCAATTGTAAATTTATCAATTTTGTCTGATGGTGCATACGACATTTTATAAACATACTTACATGTAATTCTTCTACTAAAATTCTTCTTTGGTAGCATATGTCTAATTATTAAAATTGGATTTTAACATCTCTTTAACTTTAAGAATGCGAAATTTACTTTCAATAAAGTGCGCAATTTTATACGCAATGTTAGATGCGTACAATTATCCACCACGATTAATGGCATTTGTAAATTTTTTTTCTTAGCAAAAACTACTTTTATTTTTTACTAATATCTGATTCATTTTGTACATATATATTCTAATGTAATTAATAATTATTATACTGAATTTTCCCTTATATTATGAAGAAAGTTCAATTTTATTACGTAGTTACATAAATTTATTATATACTGCTTTATTGTTGCTGTAAAAATTGAAAATACATTACTCAAATCTTGATTAAAATGAATTGAAAGCATTGCATTCAATTAAAAACTGAAAAATAAGCGTCCGTCATTCATGTAGAATATGAATGACCATAAAAAACGATAATCCTGATTCTTCTAATGTATGAATTATGGAATAAAGTAAAATTAGAATCTTCTACAATTATCACTGAATGTAAATTGAACTCAATTTAGTGTTATAGTAAATTCTTTTTTGTGCAAAAATTGAAAATAGTATTTTTACGAACTTTTCTTCCATATGAACTAAGAGAAAAAAAAACAATTGAAATACGAAATACACGTGTAGCAACACAATAACAGAAAAATTACTATCCAACAATGGAAATCGATTAATTATTCATAAATAAACAACAATACACACAAATACAATACAAAAATTACAGTTAATTGAAATAAAAATCAATCAGATTCGACTATAATGGTCTAATACGATTATCAAGAAAAAAATCTAGGGACGAATGACGCCGTTAAGTTTTTACCAATGCCAATAATACAGATCATTATACAGGTGCGGCACCAAATCTAGTTCAATGCGCCATTAAATAACCCAATCAACGATCTCAAAGATTTAAAAAAATTCTATGTATAGATTTCGAATTTGATTTTGTTATTTTTCGATAAATCCTTAATCAGTTCGCTTATATTTGACCGGATAATTTCTCAGCGGCGCACATGACTATCATTGGTTTCAAAAAGATAAACTCCGTCCAAAAATTAAGTATAAAATTTCAAATTACAAATGATATTATGTGCAACTTAACATCTGAAAAGTTCCTAACTGTTACATGTTTACTTGAACCAAAAAGTATATTATATTGTGGCACTACTGTTGGAATAAAATCCTACGCGTTTGTTTACATATTTTGCTGCTGATTTTTCAATATTAACTCTGAAATTCCATAATTTATATTTCTTCAGAGATTCTAAAATTCCCTTTAAATCGATTTCCAGTTTAATACAGTAAAGGAGAGTTTTAATTGTGGGATTTTAATAGAGGGACTATTTTTTCTTTGCAAAGGTTAGTCACATTGCTGTCATTTGAAATTTTATACTTAATTCTTGGATGGAGTTTAGTAAATTTGCTGGTTGAACGTGAAATTTCAAATGCCAATTGTGTAATTGCACACTCCAAAAATCCCTAACTGTGTGGTGTATCGCTTGAAATCGATATCAAATAACATGGTGAATCAATACGAAACTCATTTTGAAAGCCACAAAAGTTCTTAAAAAAGTGAAACGTGTAAAAAATCGTAATGATAACAAATTTTTAGGTTATAAAAAAATAATGTAAGCAAACGCATGGGGACTTTTGGAGTGTGCAGTTTCACATTTGAAATTTCATGTTCAATCAGCAAATTTGGTATGAAGATTGAAAGCTAGAAAAAAAGAGCAAGAAAGAGAGGGAGCGAGTGTCAACAGCAAAAGAAAAGGAAAAAGAAGACTAGTGGGGTCAGATAAATGAAATTGACGGCAATTTTTGAAATACAAAAAAAAATGTAGCGGTTTAACTTCAAAAGCGACTGATACAAAGATATTCGACTGCGAATTGAAGCTTAGATAAAATGGTTTAACTGTATATACCAAAATAAGATAAATAGAGCGAGAGAGGAGATGTCAGACCAACCTAATAAAACAAAATCCCCATGTCTATGTAATAATAAGGGCATTATTAATTATTCTCACATGTATAACAATAATTTTGAATAAAATAAAAATTACAGTCCATCAAAATATGTATACTGACCATTGTCCGGCATATATTTTTTAAATTTTAATATTAATAAAAATTCTAGGGACAAATGAAGCCGCTAGGTTTTCCTGGTAAAATAGATCCGCCAATTTTGAAAATTTCTAGAACTGTATTGTGGCATTATCTGAAAATGCCAATTTTATCACAAATCCTGAAAAAAATTCATCAAAATTGCACAAATTACGAAAACAACTCGCATTTCTAAGCGATAAAAGTACGATTTCTATCAATTAGCAGAAATTGTATTTATTATAACCGCATTTGACCTAATGACCTAGAAATGCCGATTTTTAACAAACATGTTTATTTATTAGTAATAAATTGAGATTAGTTAAAGCTCTTAATAATATTTTTTGACAATGTTTGTTAATATTTATCATTAAATATAAGAGAAAAATGAGATATTTGCTTAAGAGGTTAGGTTGTGGTTTGTTGTAAAAAATCGACTAAAAAAGTGTATAATTTTAGTTTAATTTCTAAGAACCAGGTGAATGTCAAGGTTATCAATCGATTTACTCGATATTTATCCGAATCTACCAACGATACAAATAATGGGAATTACAGTAATAACACCCATTATGCAGGTGGTTTTTTCGAAAAAAATCAGACTAAAATCGTAATTGGAACCGCATTAACTGGTCTTTTAATATACAAATTCTATGGTAATTACGCATGATCCTCCAATTTATCATAATTATTCGAATTTGTTTACGATTAGACAATCGATGTTATCTGTACGAACATCAACGAGAGCTTGATAACGATGATAATGGGATCGGATCGTTTAAAGAGGGCCTGCCTGTATACAGTTTGGATGAAGTGGCTCAACATACGTCAAAGTAAATCGCTCCCTCTTCCTTACGACTACCTTACGGGATTTAAATATTTTTCTGTTTTGGTGCCATTTAGACAAACTCGAGTATGGGTGAGCTACAAAGAAGGCGTCTACGACATCACCGAATTCGTCGATAATCATCCTGGTGGTGATCAGATTTTATTAGCAGCAGGCAGTTCAGTTGAACCATTTTGGTTGCTTTATGGTGTCCATAAAAATGCGCAAGTTCTAGCGATTTTAGAATCGTTTCGAATTGGTTTTGATCAAAATGACTTAAAATCCGACTAAGTCTATATTTGATTGATTTTCAGGCAATCTATCGCGGGAAGAATCCAAACAATTACTCAGTAATATGTCAGATCCGTACGGCAATGAACCGAAACGACACACAGTTCTTAAGCCAGCATCAGAGAAACCCTTCAATGCTGAACCACCTTTATCGATATTAGTTGACAATTTCATCACACCAAAGTAGGTTGAAATTGAAACGAAATTTCCAATTATTATTGCATTGGTTCCAGCGAATTGTTCTACGTTCGTAATCATCTACCGGTACCGCAAATCGATGCATCCACCTATGAATTAGAAATCGAAATCGAAGGCACCACAAAAACGCTAACATTCACATTAGACGATTTGAAAAAGATGCCGAAACGTACGATTACTGCCACAATAATGTGTGCCGGAAACCGTCGTTCTGAAATGACTCGAGTCAAACCGGTGAAAGGGCTAAGTTGGGGTGCAGCCGCTGTGGGGAATGCTGTCTGGACCGGCGTCCGATTATGCGATTTACTCAAAATTGCCGGTATCAATGAAGATAGCGATGATTATAAACACGTTCAAGTAATTTCAATCGTACAAAAAACGATATGAACCGGATTAATTGTCGATTTATTTCAAGTTTGAAGGTTTCGATTTGGACACAACGGGAACATCGTACGGCGCCTCGATACCATTCTGGAAGGCCATCGATAAACGTGGCGATGTGATTCTAGCGTACGAGATGAACGGCGTTCCCATACCCCGCGATCATGGCTACCCCGTACGGGTGATAGTGCCCGGTATTGTGGGCGCACGCAACGTTAAATGGCTAGGGCGGATTGTTGTGTCGAAAGAGGAAAGTTCATCGCATTGGCAACAGAATGATTATAAAGGTTTTTCACCATCAACCGATTGGGATACGGTGGACTTTACCAAATCACCAGCAATACAAGAATTACCTGTGATTTCGGCAATTTGTCGGCCCTCACCGGGTGATACGGTTAAAATCGAGAACGGTACGATTTTGGTTAAGGGCTATGCATGGTCGGGTGGTGGTCAGAAGATCGTGCGTGTTGATATTACGATTGATGGTGGTAAAACGTGGTATCCGGCCGATTTGGACTTTCAGGACAATGCCGCACCACCACAACACTGGAGCTGGACTTTGTGGTCGATCAGAATACCCGTGGATCCGAAAATTAAAAAAGTATCCACTCAAAATTAGTGGAAAATCGAAAACTAAACAATTTGGTTGTTTTTCAGGTGGAGATTTGGGCAAAGGCTGTGGACTCATGCTACAATACTCAACCGGAATCGTTTGAAAATATCTGGAATTTACGTGGAGTTTTAAGCAACGCTTACCATCGGGTGCCTATCAAATTAACAACTTAATGCTATAAAAAGAATAAAAAGTTTGTGCAATAATTGAAAAAAAAATGTTTATTTACTCGTCGATGTCCGAATTCCAAGAAACTACCGGTAAAAAACTCGGGTATTTTAAAATCCGAAAATATCTAGCGTCTTTGTCTGCAATACCCGAACTGCTAGGTAAGACGGAGAGGTGAGAGGTTTTCTTATTACGTCATTTATGTACCTGACGTCTTGAGATATGTAAAATTGGAACAGACACGGATTCTGTTGATAATTTTAAGTAAATCTATGCAAGATGCAACGAACATTTGGACGGGGAAATATCGCGTCTCTTATGATCGTTTTTGGAAGAGAAATAAAAGCATGTTTTGTTACAATTGAAGTTCTAATTAGAATCTTGAAATTAATCTACAGGTATATATAAAGGCGATTTACCAGTCACTCACTGACTGACTCACTCACTCATCACAATATCTCCGAAACTATCCGTCCGATAGACTTTAAATTTGGCACACATATTCTTTTCATGATGTACATGCTCACTAACAAATGACTTTCGAAAATTCGCCCTCTAACGGGGTTAAAAAGGGCATTAAAATTTCAATACCTTGAGAACAGCTGACATCCACCTGTCAGTTATAATTGCGACGTTGCCATGTATATTTTTTGTATTACATGTACGGAAATAAAATACTAACAGATTATGTGACGTATTTATAATCTACGCGAACAAAGTCGCGGATGCGTACAGTTACTGTGAAAATACGTCCAAACACGCTCCTGGTCAGATGACCAGTATTTAACTGTAACTGAAGACAAAAATTGATGAATTCTCCAACGGTCTAGTTCCGAGACGGTTCAGATCCGGTGAGAAAACCGCTAGTAGTACCGGGACGTTTGCTTGTTTCGAGTAACTGTAGAATTTCGAAAACGAACGCTACAAACCCATTGACCACTTTATATTGACGTAATATCCTTAAGAATAAAAAATTTACACAGTAAATGGAACTATTCTAAATAAATTGTAGACGAGTAAATTTGTACAAAAAAGGCCCTAAAATTGTTAAATCTTAATTAACAGAAAAATTATATATACGTAGAAAAAAAAACAACAAAGATATACTGGAATTTACAACAACAAGAAATCCAACAAGCTACAGATTTCCGACTCTTATTTACGATTGATTGGGATGTAAAGAAGCATAAATCGGCGCTGCCTTAGATTTGGCCAATTCTGAGGCATTCTTGGCGGCATCTTTCAACTTATAACTGGCACTAACTGTTGCTAGTGCGGATGGTATTGTGTTTTGAAATGGGAACATTGATGTCAACACATGATTAAAACCGCCAGCCTACAAAACAAGAAAAATTGTTAAAACAACACTTATTATTTAGAGTAGACAATTTATGTACCATTTTCACGCAATTCTTCTTGAAACGTTCATAACCAAATGCACAGATTGCTCGACTAAAACCACGCACTTGCGAATCAATCCATGCCGAACGGATTGCTACTGTTTTACCAGGATGTTCGGTACTCTCCCTGTAGATGACCTTTTCTGTAACACTCTGAAAACGAATCGGTTTACGTAACAGCAATTCTAGAATAATCGCATTTACCATAACTTTAGTATAGCCCAAATTTCGTGTGTATGTGATCAATTCTCTCTTAACAGGATCCACAATCGACTCTTCAACAATGTGGACGTGTTTGGTTGTTATGAATCGTTCCGCCCATTTCGGCGTTGGATTCGTTTTACTTAAAAGTCTCTTTGAGAACAACAATCCGGAACGTATCTCTCTTTCAACAGTATCCTCACTCAATACATGCTTACTATGTACAACCGATAAAATAATAAATCTCGAAATCGAATTGAATTGCGATAGGGGGCTCACCTGTTAGGGTTCGGATAGCGCCTCCAGAACGCCTGTGCCACTTGGTCCCATGTGAAATTAAATGTTGTTGTCTGTTCAAAGAAACGAGTCATCTTCCAACATTCAGAACGGACACAATTTTTACTAAAATCGAAAATTACTGATACGGTACGAGTGTTTTATGTAACATTCGGAATGGTTCGAAATTTAACTGAAATTCATTATTTCTTCTTTCTGTCTTGGCATGAATAGGATTAATACGGAAAAATTTTGTAAATTCATTCAATTTTCACACAGAGATTTTCCACAGTTTTCCTGTGAAGAAAAACACGGACGACTGTCAAAATTACTACATAACCTTATACGGCCGTTGTTGTGTATGACAGCGATAGATAAACAATTGAACAATGTGAGGGGGAACCGGTATAACGATGTGTGATGCATTTTACAGCAGGACGTGATGTTTGTCACATAAATTGATATTTTGTTTTTCTAATAAAATTGGTCATAAATTTTATTTTAAGATAAAAAATATTGTAGAAATAGTGTTGAATTATTGTTTTGCTTTATTAACAATCGAAAAAGTGAAAGGCAAATACAAGGTCCCATGGTGTAATGGTTAGCACTCTGGACTCTGAATCCAGCGATCCGAGTTCAAATCTCGGTGGGACCTTCGTTTTGCTTTTTTACTATTTTTATCAATATAATTGTATTTTCTTAACAAATATAACATTTTTTAATATATAACATTTTTCCGGGTTTACGAATAGATAAATTTTACGAAGGTCTTCATCAGTTTTATTTCGGGCGACATTATTATGCAATTATGGATTATGAAACGACTCTAGAATTAGATGCATAGAAATAAATGTGGGATGTTTCTAGAATAACTGGTCGTGTATATAAATAGGATTGTTTATTTTTAGGTGAGTTTTGTTATTTATATTTAGTATCTATGTTTAAGTTCTAATAGTAATAAAATAAACAAAACAAATGTGAGCCCGGGTAGCTCAGTCGGTAGAGCATTGGACTTTTAATCCAAGGGTCCAGGGTTCAAGTCCCTGCTCGGGCGGCCAAATTTTTTTTGTTTTTTTCTTTTTGTTAGATCATTTAAAAAAATCATGCGTGACTAGAATCACATGGATGGTCGTGTAAATGAAAAATATCCGAAATATGGAGAAGCTAGTTTTTCGGAGAATTGATTTATTTTTCTGAGAAGAATAATTGTTCTCAAAATAATCCAACAGGAGCAGCAGAGAGAGAAGCAACCTTGGTTTATAGACGGCCTCTCTTTTCTTACCTCTCACTTTTAACATAGTCCTTCGCATGGCACGCTTTCGAACAAGTAATCGATTCCACTCACCATCGCGGTGTTTTGTTTTACGGGGCGGAAAGTGAAACTTTTCCCACCAGAGCGACACGAATTCGTAGCGTCAACGAATTTGCTACGCTTTTTTCATGCGATGGGAGCGTTTTGTCGCCTCCGTGTTACAATTTGAGTTAAAATCGGGAAATAAGTGAACGAAAATAGTAATTTCGTGTTGTTGTGTGTGTACACAAATTCTGTTGCTGCTGCGAATTTTCCGCGCAAGTGTGCAGTGGGCTTAATTTGTTGTAGATCGATTTGGCAACGCTGGTTGTCAAAATACTGTCAGTCTGTCAAAATTTCACGTTTTTCGTAAATTTTAATTTTTTACAATTACGAACGATTTTTAACGATTAAAAATCCTCAACAAATCCAATTCTGAATGCAGTTCATCAAGCAGAGTATAATTTTCGTTAATCAAGTGGCAAATAATCGTTTAAAAACATTGTGTTTATATAGGTATGGTTTTGAGGTTATACTAATTATTAATTTAATTTAATTTTTTCAATAAAATTACAGTTCATTCAGTGTTACAATTAGTCAAACGCGTAAAACAAAGATGGATCAACAATCGAGTCGTGTTGTACGTCGTGTTGAAAACATTATCAAATCCCAAGAGGATAAATGTTCGTATCGCGGTGTAGAATTAGCAAATCGTATGAAAGTCTTATTAATTAGCGATCCAACAACAGATAAATCGGCTGCCGCTCTTGATGTCAACGTTGGTACGTTTCCAACAAAATCAAACAATCAAACAATACCAAATTATTATTAATCACAGGTTATATGAGCGATCCAAGGGAATTGAACGGTTTGGCACATTTCTGTGAACATATGTTGTTTTTGGGCACTGAAAAGTATCCGGACGAGAATGATTATAGTAAATATTTGAGCCAGAACGGTGGTACAAGTAATGCGGCAACATATTCCGATCATACAATGTTCTATTTCGATGTTGTACCGGAGAAATTGGAAGGTGCCCTCGATCGTTTCTCACAATTCTTTACAGCACCATTATTCACAGAGAGTGCAACGGATCGTGAGATAAATGCCGTGAATTCGGAACACGAGAAGAATAAACCGAGTGATGTGTGGCGGAAGGATCAATTAGAGAAACATTTAGCTGAACCTAGTCATCCGTACCATACGTTTGGTACGGGTAATCGGGAGACTTTGGTGACCGTGCCGAAAGAGAGAAATATCAATGTTAGGGAGGAATTGTTGAAATTCCACGATAAGTGGTATTCGTCGAATATAATGTCGTTAGCAATCTTAGGAAAAGGTTTAATTAATTAAACATATCAATTCGAACATTTATTAAAAAATTAATTTTTCTTATAATTAGAGAGTTTAGATGAATTAGAAGAGATGGTAGTTGATTTGTTTTCAAGTGTTCAAGATAAAAATGTTGAAGCACCACGTTGGGAGATTCATCCATTCAATGAGAAACATTTCGGTACTTGCGTCTATATGTGTCCAGTCAAAGACATTAGGAATTTAAATATCGTATTCCCTTGTATGGATCTTCAACAGTATTACAAAGCTTCAGTAAGTTTTAATAGCATTATAAACTTGAATCGAACGGTAAGAAGCCACGACAATTCGGCGATAAACATCGACATAATTTCCGCTTATTTACATCTAAAATACCGTTATCAACAACTTTACCATAATCGAAAGTAATCTCAGTATTCTTCTCGATATTATTTTGGGTAAAAATGAATAATCTTGGAATGATATCATGAACTCGTATAGGGACTAGAGTACAGTTTGGCTGGCAACTGTGGTTGATATATCGTCCGATATTACCATAAAACGTTGGATCTATGAATGTTTTTCGATTATCATCGCCAAAATTCTCGTTAATACAGAAAATATAATTCATAAGATTCATAGTTTTATACGTTTGGTAACGCAATTGAGCGTCGTGTTTTGTAATAATCTCACCTGCATATTCGCATATAAAATTGCCGCTTTCTTGGTCTCTCAGAGTAATTACACCAAAACCTTTATTTGTTGTTGTATCGATAATTTTTAAGTGTCGATTCGGACCGAATTGTACTAATCGATTACCACAAATTTTACTACAATTACAATAATTATTACATTCGTAAACGGGTTGTTCTGGATGTATTATATTTATTTTATAACTTTGTAAATCATTTCTATTGTTATATTTATAATTATTGCCACTTCTCTGTAAACATTTACAACTTTCGGTTATACATTCGTCGATACATTGACAACCATCAATTTGAAAATTAATTGATTCTTCAATTTCTTTACATTTTATACTTTCAGTTATATAAGTGATTTTAGGGTTTTCATGTTCATATTCATCCCAAAATTCCATTATTTTACTATTTTTCGCTAGCAAATTTGTGAGGTTATTAGACTACAAGAATAGCGCCATCTTTTGGATTTATTGTGTACAATCACTTAAATGTAGCTCTTTATACAATTTTTACAGAGGTCCTCAAAGTATGGCATACGTGCCACTTTTTTAAGAGGATATAACGCAGTCAAGAGGCCGAAAAATCAACGGTTCTCTAATATTTCTTCTTTGGTTGCTGACTTTTAGCTTTCTTTTCAAGGAGTTCTGTTAAGCAACGAAATCTCTCCGTGAGCACGATGTCTCTTTACAGAGTAACTGACAAAATTAATTGCAACATAAGCGCTTTTTAAGCTTTTATTTAAAAAAAAAACATATATTTTCCTTAGAAGAATATCTAAAAATTCGAAAGTTACATGTTAAAAACTCTCCGATAAGTGATGAAGAAAATGATAACTTGCAAAAGCTACAAACTGCGCGTTTGTTTTTTTTTCCTGTTAAAAAATTATTGGAGGTAGAAAAACAACAACAAGAAAGTTGTATTTTTATCTCACTTACTTTAACCCTGGTAAATTGAATCCTGTTGCAAAAGAGGAGGAATAAATCTAGGAATAAATACTTTTGGAAGACTTCAACAACTGCCTCCTGGTCGCAGAAAAAAAAGTTACGTGCGGCAGAAAAAAAGCATTTAGAATTTGTTCCTATTATAAAAAATAACTTCATGATTGCATGTACACTATTTTCTAAATAAATTAATTATTTTTTTTGTAGCCATCTCACTATATTAGCCATTTAATGGGCCATGAAGGTCCTGGTAGTATTCTGTCGACATTGAAATCACGCGGATGGTCGAATAGTTTAGTTGCTGGTAATAGTGGAGCTCCAAGAGGTTTAGGATTCTTTGTATTAACTGTAGATTTAACTGAAGAAGGAATTGGACATGTTGATGATATAATTGAATTAATATTTCAAGTATTTTGTACAAATTAGAAATTCAATTCTCTTAATTAAAAAAAAAATTGAAAATTTCAGTATATAAAGATGCTAAAAGAGAATGGTCCTCTAGAATGGGTCCATAATGAGAATAAAGATATTGGTAATATGTTATTTAGATTTAAAGATAAAGAACAACCAAGATCGTATATTTGTAGTTTAGTACATGGTTTACATGTAATTTATTCAATTAAAATTGAAATTTTATAAATTAAATTATTGAAAATTATAGGAGTATGCAATGGAAGATGTTTTAAGTCATTCATATTTATTAACAGAATGGCGACCAGACATTATTGAACAGATTTGGCAAAATTTCGTACCTGAGAAAATACGGTAAATTACCACTTTAATTATTAAAATTATGATCAATTTATCTTCTTCTTTAGTGTTTTAGTTGTAGGTAAAAAATTTGAAAAAGAACTCGATCAAGTCGAGCCCTTATATGGTACAAAGTACAAAGTCACTAAAATAGCACCGAAAATTTTAAATGTAAGACTTTTTAGTTTATCAATATTTTACGTAATAGGAGGGTTTCAAGTTTGCAACGCTCTCGCAATCAGTTCAGTTGTTCTTATTCTATTTCTTAATGTTTCCTGGATACTATTTCTACAAGTTGCCCACTTGTACAATCCACAATAGTATTAGAAAATGAGCTGATTTGCTTGATTTTGATCGCTTGAAATTCTTATAATCGAAACGTACAAATTTCCAATGTAGAATCGCCTGATGTTAATATTTGTGTGTCGTTGATTTGTGTAGAAATGGAGCAACTCCGACTTGAATTCAGCTTTACAAATGCCAGAAATTAACGAATTTATACCAACAGATTTCCAATTATATCCGCTAGATAAAGATGTATGTGTATCAATGGAAAATGTTTTATTTATTTTTAAATTAAATGAATTCTAACTTATTAGGCAACCGAACATCCGGTCATCATTCAAGATACAGCATTAACAAGAGTTTGGTTCAAACAAGATGATGTATTTCTATTACCGAAAGCAAATGTGATGTTTGATTTTGTTAGTCCATTAGCTTATATGGATCCGTTAAATTGTAGTTTAACACATATGTTTGTACAATTATTTCGGGATGCATTAAACGAATATGCATATGCTGCAGAATTGGCTGGCCTAAAATGGGAACTCGTTAATACAAAATATGGTCTAATTGTAATTATACGAGTATTAAAAATAATATTTTATTATACTTTTTAAAATAATTTATAGCTTGCTATTGGTGGTTATAACAACAAACAACACAAATTTTTAGATAAAGTTATGGAGAAATTGACGACTTTCAAAGTGGATCCTAAACGTTTTGAGATTTTTAAAGAGAATGTAAATTTCTGGTCTCATTTTATTTTTATAAAAATTATTGAAATTTATTTAAAATTTTAGTATATAAGAAATTTGAAGAATTTTGCAGCAGAACAACCTTATCAGCATGCAGTCTATCATTTAGCTGTATTATTAACGGAACACTCTTGGACTAAACAGGAGTTATTAGCAGCAACTGATCGTAATTTTGTTTATAGTTATTTATACGAGGTGAAAACTTACCGTTTTGACTATTTTTAAAAATAGATAAGCTTTTTGAATTATCGTCAAAAGCACGTTCTTAAAAAAGGATCGTGTTATATAGAATCGCTTTGTACAAGAATTATGAAGGCAATACAAAAAATCGTGTTATAGGAGAGTTATCCATATTCACAAAAGTATTCTAAAAGACACATCTTTCGTTACTTATGTATATTTTAGAATAGCAGCTTTTTGAGAGACATTAATTAGAACATAATAATATGTAGTTTTTTTTATCTAGTCAACAATTTTTTTGGTTCTTAGGAATGTATTTATCATGTAAAATTTACTGTGTTAAAAAAGCAATGAAAATTTATCTTTAAAATCTACAGGAAATCCACGAAAATATCATTGGCTAGTTCACTGTAACTATTATTTTGATTCCAGAAATCGAAGAACGACCACAAATGATCAAAAACTTGTTCCTCTTAATTTACAGCGTGTTCGGTCTATACGTCAAATCGGATTTGAGGCTCAAGCTTCGAACTCCTGTTGCAAAAGGAGCCGCATAGTCAAATCGTCCACCAATAACGTTTGTAGTTTTTTCTAGTCTTGAAATAACCAGTGTTGAATCCAGACATTTTATCCCGGGGGGGAAATTTGTGTTTGAGGGACTGAATGATAATAATAATAATAATGTAAGGTGACCATATCCCCCGCATGACGCGGGAGTCTCCCGCATTTTTAGAACATATCCCGCAAACGCATCCTACCCGCAAAAAATATTTTTTGGTTTTCAATACTTTATTATTTCTTATTAGTTTCTATAGTATCTAAATATACCTATACATATTTTTTCATATTCAGTAGTATTTTTTTTCAGTCACTCTATTATTCTGCAAGAAAATCTCCCGCATTGTTCCTAAAAAAATCTGGTCACCTTATAATAATGATAATAATAATTTACTTTTAACCTTTACGAGAAATAAGTTTTTGAAATAACATCACAAATTTATTTATTATCTAATATGAAACATGTTAAAAAGTAACATAATTAAATATTCTCTGTAATTCTTCCGGGGGAGAATCTCGCATTTCCGGGGGGGGAATTTCACCCCCGGTCACCCCCTTGGACTTCAACACTGGAAATAACTAGCTAAAAGTCTACATCCGCTCAGTTGAGGTTTAGTTCCATCGAAGTTAAACGTAGACTCAAAAATAGTTTTAAGAAATTTAAATTACAGGAGGCGGCGATGTAAGGATTTAATCGTTAACTCGCTGATTCCTGGATAATTTGAAAATAGAAAAAAACCTTCTATTTTTTCCCCTTCATACTTGTTAGAGCAAATGTTAAGTATAAATACTCGGTTTACTAAAAATCCTAGTTTTCACCTCTTATAAATGATAGTTTTTTGAGCTTTTGATTTTTTTTTAGAATTAAATGTTGATAAATTAGAAGCATTTATACCGCAGATTTTATCCCGTATGCATATAGAATGTTTAATACATGGTAATGCGAACAAAGAGAAAGCATTGAAATTAGTACAAATCGTTGAGGATCGTCTATCATCAGCATATAATATGTCACCATTATTGCCACGTCAATTATTATTAAATCGTGAATTAAAATTAGACAATGGTTGTAATTATGTTTATCAAGTTGAAAATGATATACATAAAGAATCATGTATTGAATTATATTATCAATGTGGTTTACAATCAAAAGAGAATAATATGAAATTAGAATTATTTGCGCAAATTATACGTGAACCATGCTTTTCAATATTACGTACAAAAGAACAATTAGGATATATTGTATTTAGTGGTATACGTCGTTCAAATGGTGTACAAGGTTTACGTATTATTGTACAATCCGATAAAAATCCAAATTATTTAGATGAACGTATCGAATATTTCTTAAAAGAAATGTTAATCAATATTGAAAATATGAATGATGATGAATTCCAAAATCATAAAGATGCACTAGCCGCAAATCGTTTAGAGAAACCCAAACAATTATCAACACAAAGTGGTATTTATTGGAGTGAAATTACAGCACAACAATACCATTTCGATCGTGCTAATCAAGAGGTGGCCTATTTAAAAACATTGACAAAAAATGATATTATCGATTTCTATAAGGTTGATTCTAATTTAAATTATTTTATTTGAAATTTATGTAATTTTAATTAATTATAGGAATTGTTGCAAAATAATGCCAATAATCGTAAGAAATTAGCTGTACATGTTGTATCAATGCTGGAAGATGGTTCTGGGCGTAATGCTGAAAAGGAGAGCGACGAAATTGATACACAAGCAACACGTATCCATGATGTGACCGTGTTTAAAAGTGCACACGGCATGTATCCATTAGTACAACCTTATATTAATATAACACGAAAAGGTAGTAAGTGTAAATTATAATAATTAGGCAATTTAAATCAATTTAGTTTAATATTTATGGTGGTATTGTATTGTTTTTCTAAATTGTCGTTGTGCAAACAATTTAAATAAAATTCTATTGACAATTCGTTATGAATTAACATAGATTATTAATTTAATTATTAATGAATTATTAATGATATAATCATCATTATTCAAAATTTCGTTAGTTATTTTAAATATTGTTTCATTATCATTAATATCACCAAATATCTTCGATTCTATATCGTTTGAATTATCGTTAATATCAATAATTGCGAGTTGGTGTTTTTTGAAGAAATTCGACGTCGGCCTCAGTTGTACGGCAAAATAATTTCTACCTTGATACTTTGGATACAATTGTAGACATAACTGGTGACCTAGAAATCACGAATTATTGTTGTACAACCGATTCCACCACCGACAAGTGGCCCCTTTTATTAAAGGGTGTTACAATAAAACTCAGCTCTTCTTGTAAAGATATGGCAAGAAGAAATTATGTTTACCGTAAAATCTTGTGTATACGCACTTTTTTCCACATTTTGGTCCGTAAAAATCGGGGTGCGTATTATATACGAGTAAAAATTAAAAAAGTTTTTAAACATCGAACGATAGTGCAGCAGATGTAAGGGATTCTTGTAAGACGCGTGATGTGCACTTCTTCGACATAAACGGAAAAAAAAATAAGTTTTTTCTATTGAATTTGATGTTTTCGTTTATTTTCATTAAAAATTTCAGTTATGTTAACCCTTTCGCGACGGGTGCCGTATATATACGGCAGTCATTTGGTGCATCACAGCGGCTGACGCCGTATATATACGGCAGCCATTTTTTGGTCCACAGAGGCTGATGCCGCTTATATACGGCAGTCATCTATTAATTATTATTAATTATTAAAAAATAATATGTAATAAATACCATTAAAATTATAATTATATTTTTATTTTATTTCAATAGCGAATTGAAAATACATTGGTTGCGAAAAGTGGCGAAGTACGGTCAGTCGCTCTGTTGCGAATAATAGCGAAGAATGGTATAGGTGCGCCGTCGCGAAAGGGTTAATAAATTCTGTGCAATTTTTAAGTAAAAAATTGAAAAGTTGGGGGTGCGTATTATTCACGAAATTTAATTTGTTCGGAAAATTTAGTGCAAAATCAAGCCTGCATATTATATACGGTTGCGTATTATACACAAAATCTTATGGTAATATACAAAATGTGGTCAGATATGCAGGTATAAACGAAATAGGTGTTTCTTGTAATATAATCAAACAGCCAAACAGGTTCAACGGATTTTGCTACGGTCTACGAAATTTTATTGAGAAAAGTAACGCGTTTTTGGCGACTTTATTACAGACTTGATCCTATGATTCTCTGTATACCTCTTAGTAATTCTACTGGATTTACAGTGAAGAAACGATGAAACAATTCAAAAAAAAAACTCGAAAGTTAAAGACGTGTCTTGCTGCACTGTAAGAAAAATCAAGACAAGGAAGAAGAGAAAGTATAGCTCCTGTTGTCTTTGATGGAACATGCTGTATAATATTAAAGTCAACAGTTTTATTGGTTGACTTTCCAGGGATGCCACGTGTTTAAATATTTACCTAACACATACAAATCAGGACTACGAATGTGTACACCAAATTTCCTCAACAACTCTCGAACACCATTGATTTTCCAATAGTAGATATAAATATTTTCATTGTTGATTTTGCGTAATGTATTATTGTATAGATCAATCTCTAAATCTCTAGTGAATCGATCTTGATTTGGTGTTGTTGTGATTGTTGTTAAATCGTTTCCATTATCAATCAGTGATGATCTCGGGATTGGTTCATTCAATCCTAATAATAGTTTAATTTTATTAATTTCATTCAATAATATTTGTTGTAATTGTTCAAATCTCCTCTCCATTTGTTCTGCAATAATCACAGTCAATTATTTTTATTAATCTTGAATGGTTAGTCCACTTACTGGTTGTGCAAACGCCTTTCAATTGGCGCGTTATTGTTGCATTAGCTGATGTTTGAATTTCTCGTGTCATTACTTTACACATTGCATGTTGTGTCTCTTGTGCCAAATCATCTGTTGTTTAACCGTCAATTTAATTTTTATAATTAATAATTAGTTGCACTTACCTGTTGGATTAGATGCTAAAGAGACGGTGATTAAGAAGAATATAAGGTAACGATTCATGATTACAAGAACTTATTTAACTATCACTTGATCATTCGTTATGGAACTTATCAAAACTCAATAATTAAAAATATTTATTTATACTTCAAATGAGGAATAAGTACGGTAGGTGGTCACATAAAGATATGAAATTGAAAGAATCCAGATTCGAGCAGTGTATTCTTTAAAGGTAGGTTTACTTTTGCTATAATGTAGGGCATCTAAAAATATGTATTCTCTATATTTTTATTTAGATTTAACAATAATTGGTAGCAGATTTTGAAATCGTAGCCGGAAATCGGTTGGTTAGGCAAGAAAAGGGGAGCGTTAGACTGGCATTTTTCGCCTTGGCAATACGGGTTGTCTGGATTTATTTGCCAACCGATTTTCGAGTGTGGCCATTTGAACGATAGATCTGAGGCTGCGATTCTCTTCACATTCAACACTTGTAAGCTTAACAATAACAAGGTTGGAAATGGAAGAGTCTACCAGACAACAAGAGGAATTGTTGGTTTTATTGGACTCTTTTGGGCTTATTTATACACGGTAACTTTATGGTGAAATTGAGGATATCTTTGGAAGGGTTCTTAGAAGTAAAACAAAAAAACAGAGTAGTAACTTTTGCAGCTGAAATATTTAGCAAAAATCTGTGAAATAACACTAAACTAATTTGTTTTTATGGAAAGCAGTCCGTTTCTCAATAGAATTCCAATATAACCAGAAGCAAAGTGTATAAAATAACTCAGCAGGATAAAAAGAAGTCTTGGCAAAGGTTTTAACAGTCCATGAATTGGGTACATCCAAATTCCGCTAATGTAAGCAAAACCAAGATAACTAGAATTCAGTTGAAATTAAATTTAAAAAAAAAACAATCAAATACAATGAAACTTACACTATATGGTAACTAACAGTAAGTCCAGTAGAAAATATGAGAATTTGTTGGAATTTAATCATATTGTTTATTTTACAAAAACAAAATTCAATAAATATTGGAACCAGAATAAATCCATGAAACACTAAATCGATCCATATTGGGATACAATCAATGATTACTTGTGGCTTTAATTTTTTTTCATCAATTAAATATAAACTCCAATAAAGTATAAATACAAAACTTGTAGATGGAAAAACAATAACATTAAACATGTAATTTCTTAAATATTTGAATTTGTTATTAGTTAATTCATCAATCAGTGCAATCACGATAAATATATATTGAAAAAGCTACAAATGATTGTGTTTATTAATAATTTTTCTTAAGGGTTTTACATATCAAATTCAACCTCTATCTTGATGGGTAGAGGTTCCAATTTGTAATGCAAAGCATTTATAATTAAAAAAACTCACGAAATTCCATGGTGTAAAAGTTAGCGGTAAAGCCTGTATTTCTATACAATCAGGACAATGATTTTTAATGCTATAGTGACTAGCAATCATCGCTAGTGGGTAGAAAATGCTCAAAATGATGTAGAAGAAAATTACGGGGTTTCGTAGCATTATTGACTGTCTAAATATCTACGAAAGAATGACTTAGTCTTTAAAAAGGTGACTACAGATTCCTGTTAATTGTTGAACTTTTTGTTGCTATTTTTGACATTTAAATTATTTATTTACTTAATCACATACAATTACTTCTCCTATTTTAATTGCTTTTGCTTGTAATAGTTATCCGTAACATGGAACAATTAGTTGTTTTTCCTACTAAGCACTTTTTTGTTTCAAGTCCACTTCGTCTTTTTTTGCTCCAGTGAATGTTTATTGTTTTTTGAAGCAGCCTAAATTCAGTTTGAGTAATAGTTTAAGAGCCTCTTTGAGGCTTTGCGTTTTTATACAAGGGCGCGTCAACCTACTCGGACGCCCGGGTGCAAAGTTTTCATTACCGCCCCTTTGAATTTTGTTCTTAGTTGATAATTGTCAATGAAAGTGATAATGACAACGCAGTATCCCAGTGTTGTACTATCTGTACTAATTTTAATTTATTATGCATACACTTTGTGGCAATTTAAATTACTTGTAGTGAATCAAACTTTTGACTATGAGGTACTAAAAGAATTCCAAATCTTTCAAGCTTATCAGTTTGTATATTTCACGACATGGAATTTCGTATGTTCTAATTTAATTCGAATTTAATTATAATTCTAATTCGTTTACATTTCAGATAATTCAAATATGTTTTCTTATTTTGGCTTCAATCGATGATTTGTTAAATATATTGAAATTCGAACGTATTGGAAACTTAATAAATAAACTACGGAATTATATTTTTATCACCATTTTATTTCCAAGTACAATGTTGGTCATTTCAGTATTTTGGTCTATATTTCTATACAATAGAGAATTAATATTACCAGAAATTCTTGATGCTATATTCCCATATTGGATGAACCACGCAATGCATACAGTTATCATTCTACCGTTACTAATTGAAACTTTTGTAAAGAAACAACGGAATTTGATGCGTTTTAATGATGCAGTGAAACAGTGGGGTATTTTCTCCGCTATCTATATGATTGTGTAAGTAAACCGTATTTTGCATGTCTCTATTTTGTATGAACCGTACACTATCATACAGAATGTCTAGTTTAAGAGTGATCAAAAATAATAGCAGCAAATAAGAAAACTTTGTTGTTAAGTTTCTCAACACAAAATTTTCGATAAACGAAAACTATCTATTTTCTAGTTGATTTGTAGGAAAATCATAGCACAGTAAATTATAAATGTGTTCAGTGGCGTATCTAAGCCACTTGGGGCCCGCCCGCAAAAAAATTCGGGGGGGCCTCCTTAAAAAAAAGAACTACCACAAATTAAGGTGATCCATAATATAAAATCATTTAAGTTGCTTATATTTCCAATATAATGCTTTCAAAATGATACTAATTTGTCTCATAAACATTTGTTACACACTTTAACTATTTACAATTATTTTAATAATATGTTTATTAAAAAAATCGATTTTTTTTACTAAAAATTCGGTGATAATATCGTCCAAATTAATATTTTGTGTGTAATCACTTTCACTCAAAGCTTTAAGTCGAGATTGTGACATTGTGCTTCTCAAATACCTTTTTATCAAATTTAATTTCCAAAATGACCTATTCGATGTTGGAGAAGTAACAGGAAGTATCAAAAATAATTGTTACAGTGTATAGGTGATCAAAACTGCTTATGACACATCTATTTTTTACGAATAAAAAATTTGCCAAATCTTATGTAGGTACTTGCTACATCTGAATGTTCTGACAGTATTACAGTCTTCAAATTAATTATTTACTAAACAGTATCTTCTGGGTACTTATTTGCAAGATTTCTTGATTTAAAAATAATTTCGCTTTCATTTATTTCCACTAATGTTTTAATTCAAATCTCTTTAGTGATGTCAACAATATAGATTTTGTCAAGTTATATTTTTTAGATTACGTATATAGGAGGTTTTTAGATGACTACCTATTTCATATGTCAACTACATTTTTAAATACAATTTTTTCATTTTTTTATGCACATAAGCACATATTTATGAAAATATTTTCTCTCTGCGGGCCCTATTTATACGCCACTGAATGTGTTACTCTCTGAATAAGTTCACCATCCAAAACTCTAATGCCTCTGTCACGTACTAAATTAATATTTCTTTTGTTTCAGTTATTTTTATATTTATTTCAAGGATAATGTATGGTTGTATCCTTTCTGTAAATATATGTCCTGGACACAAATCATCGTTTTCATTCTTCTGGTCAATTTCTTAGGTTGTTTATATCTAAAAATTGCTATTTATTTGCACAATATACAAAAAGAAAATTATAATTATAAGAGAAAATAATTACTTAAACTGTGATAATAAAGTAAGAACTTTAAAAAGTCTATAAGCCGTAGTTTTTATTGCTGAAATGATTATAGTGCTTACAAGTCAAAAGACACAAGAACAGACGTCTGTCTTTCACTCTTACCTTCCATCCAGACATCCACTTATCCCGCGTTCACGGAGTCGTAGGTAGGAGCTGGCCGCGCGAGGGTGGCGAACCTCAATAAGGCGCACTCACAGATCAGCAGACTAAGAAATTATCTCTAATAATAACTAAATTAAGGAGAGGTGCGACACTGCGCGTCCGGACGGATAAATTGAGTGAGAAGCACTATAATTGTCAAGTGGCATATACTGTAATTATTTGAATGTAGTAGTGCAAACAGAATGTAAAACACATACAGTAAGTGCCAAATACCGTGACCCAAGTTGATGCAGATGGGTGGGTATTAGTAAGAGGGTGGATCAGCAGGGGCGCGTCAACCTACTCGGACGCCCGGGTGCAAAGTTCCCATTACCGCCCTTTTGGATTCGTTTGCACTGATACTGAATTACAACCTCAAATGAAAATTTTTTCATAATCTTAAGTAGTTTTTCCGAAAGACGGGAAAATTTAATGCCTGTCTCTATTGAAATATTTTTTTTATATTTTTCCCTTTGTTTAGTAGCAAAATTAAATAAAATTTATATTAGTGATAGTTAAAGGGCGGATATCTGCTCCAAGTTGGAGCAAGGCAAATTCTAGTCTCCTGACAAATTCGTATAGAGCGTATCGGCAAAAGCTGTTGTACTTATATATTCTATCTTTTCTTGTGAAACGTTTCTCTATACAAATAAAGTCCGAACTACCCCACATAGAGAAGCAGTGGACCAGTTGAATTGCTACCGTGACGTCGCTACGTTACCGCCAAAAAACAGGTGCCTAGTTGTACCGTATTTCTATGAATTTTTGGTCGCTCTCTCTCATACTTTAAAACACGGTTCGTCAGCGGCAACAAGTTGATGTTTCTGCCATAGAAAATTTAAAAAAAACAACAATTTTTGACAAAAATAAATAAATAAACTTTAAAATTACGAACGAATTGATTTGTTCTACGTGTATTTTCTTATAACTTTATGTAAATACATGTATTAAAATTAAACTACGCCAATGGTGCATTTCGAGCATTGTAATTCGAATCAAATGACCTTCAATCCGCCCTTTAGTGATAGTAGATAGCGTGCTTGAAGTCTGTATGGATTCCTTTTTCCGACACTTGCGTTTATTTCTCAGGATAAGTAATAATCTTTTTTAAACACATTTTGTTTATCAAATTTCTGAAAAACGGCTGTGAATGGCTTTTGAAAAAATGCCATAAAGGCATTAAGCACAGTATCGTCTATAATTCTCATAAATTTCATTCGATTGTACCAATAGATAGAGGAGAAAGACGAAAAAATCCATTTATATTGAACTTTCGCGTCTCACGGGAAAACTAAATAAGTTCACCAACAAAATTGTCTTTTGAACTTATAGCCTATTGCTAATAAAAACGAATAGAAAAGATTTTTTTTCTTAAAAATTTCAATCCTTTATAAAAAAAAATTTAAAATCAACCGTGCATAACTCAACAACAGTACATTTTAGATAATTAAGGTAGAGCCTTAAGAAACTTAAGGTGTATCGGGCCTTAATAACACATATACATAGTTCGCATGTTCGCATATATAACACTGCATATCATGTGCTTTGTTTTACATATTGGCAAATTCTTTTGATTAAAACACATGCTCTTTTATGCAATATTAAAGGCAATAAAACTTAAAAAACTAAAAAAAAATTTTCTCAAATTAAATAGCAAAATTCCAACAATGCAACCAAATTTGCCGCCCGCCCCTGTTCTGCGCCCGGGTGCATTGCACCCCTTGCACCCTTGGTTGGCACGGCCCTGTGTGGATGTATCCCTTTTCTGATATTTAACAAATAAGAAGCGTTGTTATTTTTAAAGTATATGCATTTTTTTTTGATGAGGGGTACACACGTGTTACGAAAATTATAGAAGGGGTACACACATATTTTGAAAGTTTGGGAAACACTGATCTAGAGTAATGCCGCTATCGTATGAACTAAGAGTTGAAAATTTTTTTCCCATAAAATGGCCGATGCCTGAAAAAAAATTTGTACTACTTTTTTTGAGTTTTCCGAATTTTTTTGAATATAGTAAAAGTTCAAATTTTGGACTGAGGATAGTTCATACGATAGATAAGTGTATAGAGAAGACCCACGCCAAATTTCAAGTAAATCGGTTCAGTAAAACTTGAGAAATCGTGGGTACCATTTAAAAAAAGATAACTTCGAGAAAAGGGCGTTCAAAGTTCTGCGTTGCGGCCGAGCCGCTTTGTATGTTGGGTCACTAAAACAGCTATATCTCCGAAAATAATTTGAATTTTGATAAATCCTCTTAGAGACACATTCTTAAAGGAGTAGGCTTTGAAAATATGAAAGAAAAAAAATCGATTTTTTCAAATTTCTAGACCAGAATACCCCCTTAAGTTAAAGAAGTTCTACTTGAAGCTATATTGCTGGTTAGAATTATTAAAAAGTATATTTGCTTTACCCGGAGTCGGACTCCGAGTTGACCTTTTTTATACCAACTCCACAGTCCTGCTTTAATCCGTTGAGGGCCGTGTCATTTCAAAACAGTTGTGCCAGTTTTATGATCGATTTTTGATGTCTAACAATAATCTCTACATGAGAAGATCGGCAGATCTTAATACTTTCTCCTGTTAAGGTAAACAATGACGATACTCTGCTTTTGTTCGTGATCTTCCCAGCTGCAATGCCTTAATTTATCCTAGTCTGTAAAGGGACACTTTCCCAAGCGTATTTAGCCTAAAAACGATATAAAACTATATAGATTTGTAAGTTTGAGTAGAGTTCCAGTTTCCCAGGCAAAACCGTTTTCAAATAATTCTCTACAACTGCTAACATCGTATAATTTGGAGCGATTTAGTTTTCCGGATCAAAATCGTTTGGTTTTATCAATACATATATATTTATTGTTTAGTAATTATCAAATCTTTAACAAAATTGGTGATCGTGTCTATTTCAGCCATAGCGCCTGGTCCAGTATCGCCACAAATCAATTTCTTTTCAATTACAGGTATTTCCAGATAGCCCCATGATAATAAAGTATCGATTTGTGTCCGTGTGATGGGATGTTGGTACATTTTCGTGTTCATAGCAGGACAGAAAATTAACGGCTTCTTTAAATCCCAAGCCCTTACTGTACATGTCAACAGATTATCACATAAGCCCTACAAAAATTATCGTAATTAACACACGTCTTGATTTGGAATTTGATAATTGAGAGGGATTACATTCGAAATTTTGGCTAATGTATTAGCATCTAGTGGAGCAATCAACAGGATGTCGGCCCATTTACTCAGTTCGATATGTAAAACAGGATCACCACGATCCGACCATATAATCCATTCACTAGAATCTTCATACAATTCGAGAGTTTCCGGTAAATCGTTTTTGTTAAAGAAATGCTTAGCGTGTTCGGTTACAACAACGTGTACCTGCAAATTCGATATGTTTTACAAAGTGTTATTTGAACAGTATTAGAACTCACAATGACATTGTCTATAATTGAAAGTTTTTCCAATAAAATTGCTAATTTTATTGTAGCAACACTACCAGTACACCCAACTAAAATATTCACCATTCTAATATTTTTTTATTTGCGTAACTAAAAGCCCAATTTCGACCAATCTTCTTTGGCCATTAAATTGTTCTTCATGCGACAATCCAAGTATTCACGTGCTTCTTCACGACACAACGAGTTATCGTTATCGTTCTTATTCAAACATTTCATATATTTGATCATTAAAGTACGACAAACACCTTGATGATCTAACGGAAAACTGCCCTTTTCTGGTGGTGTTGGCTGGAAAGTTTTCTGACCAAATGTCATAGACGACATGGACTTTGAGTTTTACACACTACTCAATGCTACGATGCTACTCAAAAAAAATACAAACCATTTACCGTTTTTTTCAAATTTGAGGTTATGGTGGAATTTTGACAGAATTTTTGACAACTTACGTGTACCTAAACGTAGCCCACCACAATATTTTTTTCTTTGTTGTCGTTATTCAGTTGTTTGAGATTTGATTTGAAAATGTATTTTATCGTTTAAAAATGGGAATTTCTCTACCTGCTTTTGTAGAGCATAAGCAAATGGTGAATTTGGCGGTTCCGTTTGGAATTTATGACCTAATTGCAATATTTTTATTTATTAGCAACTACTAGATATAAACGGACCATTGTGAAGACACTTGAGTGTATGATTTACAGCCGTAATAAATCACCCGGCCTCTCTACTAAATTCCTGGTTATACTATATAACTGACCTGCAATGCATAGGCGTGCGTAAAGGGTAGTAGTTAACAATACGGACCGTACATAAAATGCGCCGTTGCATCTTTTGATAGACAATAAAGAAAAATTATAAGTCTGTCAATAATTTATTTTTGCGGTGTTAATCGGAAGATTTCTGTCTGTGTTGGTTTTATAAAATGCCATTTACATGAAACAAACTGTACGCCTCTGGACCGAGGATGGTTCTTTAACGACAACGATTCTCGGTCTGGCGAAAGAACTGTACTTAACTGTGATTAAAGAATATAAAAATTTTTGTAAAACGTGATAGTTTTGAGGTCCGCAGAAGGTCAGCTTTGCGGTGAATTGGGACTTCAGCTACACGAGTAAATTCTAAATCTTGCTGGAATATGATGCACACACACACACCTACCCTACAATATCCAATAGTTTCCATTTAAAAATAATAACGTTAATTTTTCTGATTTTGGCCAAGTATCGAGTCATTCTTAACCTCTGTGCACAATTCCAATAATGAAACGCACCTGATCTCATAAGGACATTATTTAAGTGTTTTATTAAGAGCTCCATTGAGGTCTATATTATATGCATGTATCATAATTCAAAATACTGTCCCATTTTTGAAATATTTGATACGTTAGCTTCAGTGCTACTGATTTTTTTTTGACAAATAACTTAGATTAGAATGTGTCAATTAGAAAAAGCGTTAAATTATTCGAAAGCTCTTTAAAATGTGGAGTGCAGATACAACTTCATATTTTTTTAATTTTTAATAGTGCTTTAGAAACGAGTCACATGTTGAATAACCATTTAAAGTAGAAACCTTACATTACAGTGAACAAATTTGTATGTGTTATGTATTCGAAAGGAGGTGATAAATGAAAAATACTTGAATTTTTGTAGTAAGAGTCCATAGTTTGCTTTAGAAGGCCAAAAAATACTATAAAAACGCAAAGCCTCAAAGAGGCCCTTAAACTATGATTCAAACTAAATTTAGGCTGCTTCAAAAAGCAATAAATATTCACTGGAGCAAAAAAAGACGAAGTGGACTTGAAACAAACAAGTGCTTGGTAGGAAAAACAACTGATTGTACTATGTTACTGATAACTATTACAAGCAAAAGCAATTAAAATAGCAGAAGTAATTGTATGTGGTTAAGTAAATAAATAATTTAAATGTCAAAAATAGCAACAAAAAGTTCAACAATTAACTGGAATCGGTAGTCACCTTTTTAAAGACTAAGTCATTCTTTCGTAGATATTTGGACAGTCAATAATGCTACGAAACACCGTAATTTTCTTCTACATCATTTTGAGCATTTTCTACCCACTAGCGATGATTGCTAGTCACTATAGCATTAAAAATCATTGTCCTGATTGTATAGAAATACAGGCTTTACCGCTAACTTTTACACCATGGAATTTCGTGAGTTTTTTAAATTATAAATGCTTTGCATTACAAATTGGAACCTCTACCCATCAAGATAGAGGTTGAATTTGATATGTAAAACCCTTAAGAAAAATTATTAATAAACACAATCATTTGTAGCTTTTTCAATACATATTTATCGTGATTGCACTGATTGATGAGTTAACTAATAACAAATTCAAATATTTAAGAAATTACGTGTTTAATGTAATTGTTGTTCCATCTACAAGTTTAGTATTTATAATTTATTGGAGTGTATATTTAATTGATGAGAAAAAAATAAAACCACAAATATTCATTGATTGTATCCCAATATGGATCGATTTAGTGTTTCATGGATTTATTCTGGTTCCAATATTTATTGAATTTTGTTTTTGTAAAATAAACAATATGATTAAATTCCAACAAATTCTCAAATTTACTACTGGACTTGTTGTTGGTTACCATATAGTGTAAGTTTAACTATATTTGATTTTTTTTTCTAATTTAATTTCAACTGAATTCTAGTTATCTTGGTTTTGCTTACATTAGCGGAATTTGGATGTACCCAATTCATGGACTGTTAAAACCTTTGCCAAGACTTCTCTTTATCCTGCTAAGTTATTTTATACTCTTTGCTTCTGATTATATTGGAATTCGATTGAGAAACGGACTGCTTTCCATAAAAACAAATTAGTTTAGTGTTATTTCACAGTTTTTTGCTACATATTTCAGCTGCAAAACAGTTACTACTCTGTTTTTTTTTTACTTCTAAGCACCCTTCCAAAGATATCCTCAATTTCACCATAAAGTTACCGTGTATAAATAAGCCAAAAAGAGTCCAATAAAGCCAACAACTCCTCTTGTTGTCTTGTAGACAAAGCACATGATATGCAGTGTTATATGTACACTCAAGAGCCAAAACATTATGACCACCTGTCAATAACGAGTGGGAAGTTTGCTGCGTAGCCCCATATCCAACAGTGTTCGCTGAACAGTGTGCTCCGATACTATTCTACTTGGCCCTGCATTGTATTGGGCTGTCAGCTGAGCCACTGTCTGGCTCCGGTTTTGCTTCACCATGCGAGACAGTCTCCGACGACCTTTTTCTTTGATAGCGTGTGGACGTCCAACACCATGTCGTCTACTGCTGGTTTCACCGTCATTCACCCACTTGGCATAAGTACTAACAACTGTAGATCGCGAACAACCCACGAGTCGTGCAGTTTCGGAAATACTTGTTCCGAGCCTTCGAGCCATTACAATCTGCCCTCTTATCAAAGTCGCTTAGATCCGCAGCCTTTCCCATCACACACAGAAGTAAGTAAAATAATGATTCGTCAGACTCTCCAGCAGCAGTTAAATATCACTTCCACCTGATTACGTGCCTTCCACGTCATCCAGGCAAGTTCATTGCAAAATGTAGGGGTGGTCATAATGTTTTGGCTCTTGAGTGTATATAACCATGCAAACTATATGTGTTATTAAGGCCCGTTACACCTTAAGTTTCTTAAGGCTCTACCTTAATTACCTAAAATGTACTGTTGTTGAGTTATGCACGGTTGACTTTTCATTTTTTTTGACAAAGGATTGAAATTTTTAAGAAAAAATAATCTTTACTATTCGTTGTTAATAGCAATATAAATGCATTTTTTCGTCTTTCTCCTCTATCTATTGGTACAATCGAATGAAACTTATGAGAATTACAGACGATACTGTGCTTAATGCCTTTATGGCATTTTTTCAAAATTCACAGCCATTTTCCAGAAATTTGATAAACAAAATGTGTTTAAAAAAGATTATTACTTATCCTGAGAAATAAACGCAAGTGTCGGAAAAAGGAATCCATACAGACTTCGAGCACGCTATCTACTATCACTAAAGGGCGGATTGGAGGTCATTTGATTCGAATTACAATGCTCGAAATGCACCATTGGCGTAGTTTAATTTTAATACATGTATTTACATAAAGTTATAAGAAAATACACGTAGAACAAATCAATTCGTTCGTAATTTTAAAGTTAAGAGTGAAAAATAAAACAATTGAAGTTTCCTTGCTGAATGTTCAATTGTTTGATTTTTAGTAACACAAACTCCCACCAATTTCCCTAAATATCAAATATCACAATTTTTTTGTAAAAAAAGGGCACAAAATAGGCAAAATAGAAAAAATAGTATAAAAAACTCGTGTCAGAAGTCGTATATTGCACTCGTCCTTTAGAAAACTCGCGTCTATGCCGCTCGTTTTCTAAACTTGGACTCGTGCAATAATAGGCGACTTCTGACACTTGTTCTTTAATATAATATTTTAGTTTTTTAAGTTTTATTGCCTTTAATATTGCATAAAAGTCCAAAGAGCATGTGTTTTAATCAAAAGCATTTGCCAATATGTAAAACAAAGCACATGATATGCAGTGTTATATATGCGAACATGCGAACTATGTATATGTGTTATTAAGGCCCGATACACCTTAAGTTTCTTAAGGCTCTACCTTAATTATCTAAAATGTACTGTTGTTGAGTTATGCACGGTTGATTTTAAATTTTTTTTTATAAAGGATTGAAATTTTTAAGAAAAAAAATCTTTTCTATTCGTTTTTAATAGCAATAGAATAATTTCAAAAGACAATTTTGTTGGTGAACTTATTTAGTTTTCCTGTGAGACGCGAAAGTTCAATATAAATGGATTTTTTCGTCTTTCTCCTCTATCTATTGGTACAATCGAATGAAACTTGAGAATTATAGACGATACTGTGCTTAATGCCTTTATGGCATTTTTTCAAAATTCACAGCCATTTTCCAGAAATTTGATAAACAAAATGTGTTTAAAAAAGATTATTGCTTATCCTGAAAAATAAACGCAAGTGTCGGAAAAAGGAATCTATACAGACGTCAAGCACGCTATCCACTATCACTAATATAAATTTTATTTAATTCTGTTAATAAACAAAGGGAAAAATAGAAAAAAAACTATTTCAATAGAGACAGGCATTAAATTTTCCCGTCTTTCGGAAAAACTACTTAAGATTATGAAAAAATTTTCATTTGAGGTTGTAACTCAGTATCATTGCAAACGAATCCAACGGTAATGAAAACTTTGCACCCGGGCGACCGAATAGGTTGGCGCAACCCTGCTGATCCACCCTCTTACTAATACCCACCCATCTGCATCAACTTGGGTCTCGGTATTTGGCACTTACTGTATCTGCTTTACATTCTGTTTGCACTACTACGTTGAAACGATTACAGTATATACCACTTGACAATTATAGTGCCTCTCACTCAATTTATCCGTCCGGACGCGCAGTGTCGCAGTTGAAGTCATGAGCGCCCAGGGCAAGATTTGAATTTTGAACTACTTCTAAATTTAGTTATTGTTAGAGATAATTTCTTAGTCTGCTGATTTGTGAGTGCGCGCGGCCAGCTCCTACCTACGACTCCGTGAACGCGGAATATGTGGATGTCTGGATGGAAGGTAAGAGTGAAAGACAGACGTCTGTTCTTGTGTCTCTTGACTTGTAAGCACTATAATCATTTCAGCAATAAAAACTACGGCTTATAGACTTTTTAAAGTTCTTACTTTATTATCACAGTTTAAGTAATTATTTTCTCTTATAATTATAATTTTCTTTTTGAATATTGTGCAAATAAATAGCAATTTTTAGATATAAACAACCTAAGAAATTGACTAGAAGCAGGAAAACGATGATTTGTGTCCAGGACATATATTTACAGAAAGGATACAACCATACATTATCCTTGAAATAAATATAAAAATAACTGAAACAAAAGAAATATTAATTTAGTACGTGACAGAGGCATTAGAGTTTTGGATGGTGAACTTATTCGGACAGTATAATTTACTGTGCTATGATTTCCGTACAAATCAACTAGAAAATAGATCGTTTCCGTTTATCGAAAACTTTGTGTTGAGAAACTGAACAATTAAATTTTCTTATCTGCTGCTATTATTTTTGATCATACTTAAACTAGGCATTCCGTTTGATAGAGTACGGTTCATACAAAATAGAGACTTGCAAAACACGGTTACTTACACAACCATATAGATAGCGGAGAAAATTCCCCACTGTTTCACTGCATCATTAAAACGCATCAAATTCCGTTGTTTCTTTACAAAAGTTTCAATTAGTAACGGTAGAATGATGACTGTATGCATTGCGTGGTTCATCCAATATGGGAATATAGCATCAAGAATTTCTGGCAATATTAATTCTCTATTGTACACAAATATAGACCAAAATAATGAAATGACCAACATTGTACTTGGAAATAAAATGGTGATAAATATATAATTGCGTAGTTTATTTATTAAGTTTCCAATACGTTTGAATTTCAATATATTTAACAAATCATCGATTGAAGCCAAAATAAGAAAACATATTTGAATTATCTGAAATATAAACGAATTAGAATTGTAATTAAATTCGAATTAAATTAGAACTTACGAAATTCCATGTCGTTAAATATACAAATTGATAAGCTTGAAAGATTTGGAATTCTTTTGGTACCTCAGAGCCTAAAGTTTGATTCACTACAAGTAATTTAAAATGCCACAAAGTGTATCCATAGTAAATTAAAATTAGTACAGATAGTACTACACTGGAATATTGCGTTATCATTATCACTTTCATTGACGATTATCAACTAACAACAAAATAAATAATGCAATGATAGAGTGATGTTCTTATTGACGCTTCAAAACAAAAATTGTTTGTATAAATGTTTTGTAATAATAATATTAACTCACAATTTCCGTTATACAGAAGACGTCATTTTTGTTCGAAAAAAAGTATTTAAAAGGCAAAAGATTCCGGTTTTTGAGCATATTATTACGCGTAATTTGATTATTATTATTATTGTCATAAGTCAAGGTTGGAAACTCGTTTCAGTTGAAGGTAACGTGGAATTCATCACTTAAAATCTAAGAAACGTCCATTATGACCCATTCTTAACGTAACTGTAACTCTATAACGTCACTGCAATAATCTTACAATTACGGTCAACTGTGACGTCAAATCAATATATTAAGCTGCATATCCATTTGAATGTTTGCTCTAAATTATCTGTTCAACGTTTTCAAAACCTCTTCTCGTAGTAGAAATAGGGACGAAGAAGACGAAAAACAGACACTATTGGTACACGGAATCTACGGGGTTCCTTTGAAATAAGAGTTTGAAGCGTAAGATTCATTAGCGTCATGGCAAATCAGCCCCTGGTTTTGAATGAAAGGCAATCACGGTTTTTGCTGGAGTAAAAAACTGAAAACGACCGCCCCACTGATTTCATTATGTATTTCCCGGAAGATGAGTTCCTCACTAGGATCCCCATTTAAGCGCATGTTTGTAATCGGAGCCTTGTCTACTGGCCTTCACGACTTTGTAAAACCCTGTAACTCCTGGAAAAATATCATTGTTATTGACCATTGCAATATTTTTCATATAAATATAAAAGAGATAATGCAAAATGTGTTTTTCTGTGAGTAAAATGGAAAAATCATTTCTTTCGGACAAATAATTTTATAATTTGAAGACTTTGAAATTACTGAGGACATTTGAAGAATTATAAAACTTCTCTGATTTAATCGAGCTTTATTTTGTACTTTTAGCCTTCTCCCTATTTTGTCTGTATTTCAAGCAGTGGTCATTGTAATAAAGAGCATTGCAACAACGATCAAGTGTTCTTTTGGGCGCGATTTGAGTGCAAGACAATATGTGTACATTTTTTTTGTTTCTTTTAAGTTGGTCCTAATGAAACGATGCGAATTACATTAACTTGTCTATTAAAGGATCAAATTTATAAAACATCGACCAATTGCATGATTATAACTATATACGTCATAGAAGCACCAACAATCTAAAAATCCGATCGATAGTTATTATTATTTTTTGATATTGAAATCTCTTAAATACGGTAAATAATAGATTTCCATTAAGTTGGAAAATGCGACAACCAGTAAATACAATTTCATTGAGATATATTTGCATAGAGAAATAGGTCAACTGTAAAATAAATTTTTATCAATTAATCATCGATTATTAATTAGAAAAATTAATCAAATTAGCTTACATAATCATGTAAATCATCAATTTGGAAACGGTGCAGAATTGCACGTGTCTGTTGAGCCTAAAAGAAATTCAATAAAAACTACGTTATTAATTTCCAACAAAAAAATTACTTCTTTTGACGTAAGCGTTGATATGATGACCATTGATAAGATTTCAAAACAATTGATCAAAAGTACGGAAATATTATAAATTGTGAAGAATACAGTTGCTTGATGTCGATAGAGTTCTTTGAAGTAGAAGAAAATTGTTATGATTTCATTGATAAATACATATAGTGTTATCAATAAAATTGGTATTGCATAAATTGTGTTGATTTCATTGCATATTTTCGTTAAATCACGATGATGGTGACGTAGAATTTCTAATTTCGTCAGGATCGATTCATTATCCACCTGGCAAATCGATCTGAAATTCCAAAAAATTAACCTTAGTTGTACGAGGTGTCCTGCTTAAAGGCGGCTAGTGACAAAGCTACAACTGTCAGCCGTTTGAGAATGAGAAGACCTATTTCTAGGCGTCGATTTAGTAGCAGATGCTTAGTGAAAAAAAGCAAAAGAGTAGAATTCTTTCTAAACGAACTGCTTGATTGTGCACTCCAATTTTAGCTCCTAAGGAGCTTTGCAAAAGAATAATGTATATTCTATGAGGTACACATTGAGTATGCGTTTGTTAAGTAAGGCTCCAAAATTGATCGAAGGCTAATTGTAACTTTAAAATACGATACAGTAGGTGGTCGATTCCAGTTAAAGCCAGCAATCGTTTTATTGGCCACTTCTGACCACTTTTATGCAAGACTCCTTCCTATACGGTGTAATCTACTTAAACATACTCATCCGATTGTCGATAAATTGGCTGGTATTTTCGGTTGTTCTGTCGCATTCGCTCATAATTTCTTTGGACTATAGTTAATTTCGAATTGATCCAATTAAATCGTTGTTTTGTTAAATAAACAATTACGGTGAATTGATGGACAGTTAGATAGATAATTAAGGTTGGCATTGAGTATGCAAAAATCTCACTGCCTATGCTAATGAAACTGATTTCGTACAAGTACACAGTAATTTGTGCAATTAACTGTAATACAGGTGCCATCATTGTAACCATAAGAATGAGCGGGAGAGATTTTTTGATTTTTCGATACGATTCTTGGATGTTTAATGTTGAATCGAATTGTTGGAAAGTTTGGTCGAATTTGATCAATTTCTTCAAAACCGTATTCATCTGAAATTCCAAAATAGATCCCAAATCAATAAGAAAAGTACCAATTCGTAACTCACCTTTTTCATCATTCCAATTTGATTTAACACAATTATAATGTATGTGATTAAGCCAAAATTTGCCACTAAATTATCGCTGATTGTCTCCAAAATACTGGGATCGTAATGATTTTTCGAATTAAGTGAATAAAATGAATAGCTCGCGATTAGTGTTGTGAATAACAAGCTCCAGATTAGGTCCAGTTTTTTGATACTTACAAATTTCCCATTATTATTTTTATTATTATCATTAGATAATTGTTGTAAACTATTTGGAAAGATTCCAAATATTTTCGACAAAACAAGCAAAGGTTTCAAAGATTTGTAGAAATTTACACTTTGGTCGAAATTCGACATTATTCTCGCCATGTTTGTTCAAACTGAACCCAATTTTATACTGACGTGAAATTTGATTAATAACAATAATTGGATAATATTTGTTAAAGTATAGTCGTTTAGTTTTGTTTATTTTAGATTTTTTCAGCAGGTACTCCACATCAATCAATATTTTCTATGTTATTTATTTAGTAAACAATGGCTGATTGCTCCTTTATTTATGCATAAACGTAATACAATTTAAAGCCAGGCAAACATGCTTATGGTAACGTGTTTGGCAGTCAAAAACAATCTAATGGCCGTAATCATTGCTTTTAAATCGTATGTTTAGACTGTTTTGTAGACTTTCGAGAGACAGTGTCACGCAAGTAATTAAAATACAAAAATTTTAAGACAAATGCAGCGTTTTTGTCTTGTAACTCGTCAAATGCAAAACTCTCTTACAGATCACTTTTTTTTTTTGTTTTGATCATAAATTCAGTCTCTTACAAGTTAAATTTATTACAAGTGCACAATCTGTAAAGTTTGATGTTTAGATCAAATAAAAGGAAATTCAAAGAAACGTTGCCGTTACTTTCCATCAGTGTTTAATTGATTTGAAAATTTTGTAAAGGGGTATTGCAGTAATCTGCGAACTGAAAAATATTTCTGATTGAGAAGCGGCCGTCAATTGTTCTAATTTTTATGTTTTTATACTCTGACTAGAAACAGTCACGAAATTTTGGAAACTTCTTCAGGCACATAAACAATCGAGTGTAAAAGGTATATACTAAAATTTACTTTTAATTACCAAAATTTCATGGTATATATAAATGCAATTATTTTTGTGAAAAAACTACCAATACTGAAAATCTGAAAAATAGTGAATCTACTGTCAATCGCATTTTGCACGAAATGAAGTTATTCAATTCCTTCATTCTGTCTAGGATTGTGGAGATTCTCGTTAAAAAATATAAATATTTGAATTATCCAAATAACTGGGGATGGCGAGTGTATTTATAGTGTGCTGTGTTTATCTTATCTGTGTATGTCATGATATTCTTGATTTGGGTCTTAAGCCGGGTCCAGACGAGAGCAATGAGCACACACAAACAAGGTGAACACCCGTAAATGCTCAAGTGTGGACGGTAAAACGAACGCGAGCGCACACAAACAACTTGAGCCAGCGGCTGTAGGTTTTTTGTAATTGCTCAAAGGAAATGTGCGCCTTGTGCGTGTTTCGACTTGCTCTGTCTGGACGCGTTTCGTATTAGTTTTATATTGTTCATTGGTCCACATACAACTGGAGCAGTACGATCACTAAATATAAAATGCACAACGAACACACTACATTCCTGTTTATGCACACAACGAGCAAATACATATGCGTGCTCGACTTATGTATGCGTGCTCAGGTTGTACTTGCTCTCATCTGGACCCGGCTTTACAGAAAACACAAAAATTCATTAATTTATGTAAGAGAAACACAATACATTCAGTTTCGTTCGAGTGGTATTATGGATTTTCCAAATTCTCCTTGTTGTTTTTTTGAGTGTTTGTCAGATCTACTTATCTGTCGTTTAGTGAAAATGTGCAGACATGACTACTTCGATGAGAAGTAATTGTTAAAAAGTATTTCTTTATTCATTAGCTTTTCTGTTTGAAGGTTGGAACTTCAAAAACTACGTACTTTGAATATAAAATTTAGACAAATGTTGAAGAATCCCTTATTGGTATCCATCTACATTAAGGGCCGATTCTACAATCGTTTTGTTCCGTTTGATATTCCGAAATTCGCTTGTTCTATAATTTCAGTATGCCAAAAAAGAATTTCTGTCGGTATATCGGATGATTATTGAATCGGGCCTAAATAAACAAGTCTTGAGTAAAATTTTATGCTTTTGGATCCATCGGTTTAGGCTGTGCGTTGTCCGAGAGTCAGCCAAAGTTAGAATTTTATTAAATATTAGGAACTTCCGAAAATTTGATGTCAATAATTAATGCTTGGATAATATTTGTCCCGTCTTTTCATTTGTTTACTTTAGATTTTTTTAACAGTCTCGTTGGTTTTGTTACGTGTTGTTATGTCCCTACTGGATTTAATCAATATTTTTTATTGTTGTTTATCAACTAACAATAAATTGTAAATATTATAGTTGTGTTTGGACAATGACTACGTCGATGTAGTTAATGTATATCGAGCTGTAAGAGTTCTGGGGGTAACCTTATTGTTTGTGATGAGCAAATCGATTTTCGTAGAACGTTTTTAGTAATATTTGAGTTCAAAATCTAATATGAGTCGAAGTTTAGAGGACGTTAATTTTTGACGTCCAGAATTCATTTACTTTTTGCTGAAGACCTTGTAAATCTTTATTAAATAAGAAGGATTTTTTTAATTCGAATAAAATTTACAATCATCCCAAAATGTTTAAAAACGGACTTTACACTTCTCGCTTTTGAAGGCCTCATTTACCCCCATCCAGGAGCGGTTCAAACTTTTCTAGCGCTCCAGGTAGATTCTCTTTCAGTGCTTATTTCTTTTCAAAAAAATTGTGCTTCATTGTTAAAAATATTGGCCACAAGAATTTTGCTTTGTAGTGGCTTCGGGCTGATCCTGTTTCTCAAAGTATCGGAGTCTGCTGCATCTTTTACTTTATGCTATTTTAAGCCTGGTCCATCAGTACATTCATTCAAATTTTAGATCTGCCGCTAGTCAAGGGTGCCGCTATCTTTTATTTTTCAATCAGTGAAAAAAGTTGAGAAATATTACATTAGCAAGCCCTTCTTCAAATGGAACGTACAGATAACGCGAACAAACTCAGCAAGTTGCATAACTCATTACTACACTGCTGATTTTTGTGTAAAAGTGGTTGCCTATTCGCCTTCGTGTTCTAAATAAATCTCACAATCAGTCTTCATCATTATCTTTATTTAAGAAAAAACAATCGGTAAACAATTTTCAACTATTGTTTGTTATTGTTGCAAATCTCCGGCTTGTTTTGATCAATTTTCCTGCAAATCACTCCAGTAAAATCATCCAATGATCGATCTTGTATAATTGCATCATATTGATCATCAAAAATTATAGTTGGTACAAATGATAGGCTTGGTGTTTTATCACCATTATCGGCTAAAAGTTGATCACCCACTGATGATGCAGCGCATTCTGTGATATTCGTCCAATTGAAGCCTTCACGTATGGCGCACTAGAAACATTTTGCATTTAAATCGGTTGCAATTAGGATTGAATGTCTAATAATTAGATTACAATTCGTATATTTTGAATGGCTGCAGAATTTGGTGACTTCATTGCACAGTAAACGAAGGCAACTTGTTTGTCTTGATTGTCGGTTTCATTTAACACACACGAATGGTATTTGTTACCAATACACTCGTTATTACCATGTTGACATTCAAATTGCCATTTCTTATTGATTAAATTGTGCTAAAATAGCTTAAATTTATTTAATTATTTTATAAGAAGAATTTGGAGGTTTACGATAGCTTTTCCATAGGGAATGAATTCGATTTGTAGATGATCTTTTACACTGCTATAAGCAGGGTACAATTGTCGTGTTACAAATCGTACACTATCTCTACATAAGGTTTCGTAATAAACACTGACTTTTAACGATTCCTATAAAATCACAATTTGAATGACAATAATTATCAAAATGAAATACTCACAATCAAAATCGATGATGTTAAAAGAATTAATAGAAATCTAAATAAAATCTTCATGTTTAATACAGTCACTAGATACAATCTGCTGTTTTTGTATGATAATTTGTCTTAATTTAAATTTGTCACAAGACTTTATTTAATTTAATTTAAAGATATAGAAGGCTCAGTATCGAAGTTCAAGTCTTATCGCAATATGACCGTGAAACAATTAATTGAATTGTTTTGCCATTACAAAAATTCTACATTATTCTACAAGCATGAATCGATTGTTGATTTATGCATTTGCACAATTATTGCGACATGCACTGGTGCAGATTTTGTATTATGGAACTATCTGCACTATACTAGAGTTCTATAGAACTCTAAGGCAGTGTCCAGAAATTAGAAAAACCATGGTGGAGCCATCTCGTCGGAGACTAAGCTCTAAATTCCATTTGAATATCTAATTTGCATGACTTTTATTGTGTATTTCAACAGATATATTGCTTAGTTTGTTCTTTAATGTCAATAGAGGTGGTCGACTTTATTTTATACATAAAGTTCAATACTGGAGATGTTTCGTTGATTAATACACTATACAGAGTGTCCCAGCTAACAGTTTCACCTCAAGTACCTCGTTTGTTTGTGAATTGAAATGAAAACGAATTTGAGGAAATTAGACCACAATATTTATACTTTAATTAATCGACACGAATTTTTTTCTAGCTATTTTGGAAATGCCAAAACGTCATATAAGATCTCGAAAATTGCTCAATATAAGAAAATCTGCTATTTCTTTTCTTTTCAAAATTTCGGATTAAGGGGGTCCTCTGGTTTGACGCCCTGATTTTTAAGGATTTTTTGGGATTTTTTTGTAAAGACCAATAAAGACTTTTTACCAGTTATTTATATATATTTCAAGATTATACAGTTAAATTTTTAGGTAAAAATATTCAGTAGAATTAAAGTTATAGTGGTCTGAAGAAAAACAATTTTCTTTTTAGAAATTCTACTTTATTCATCAACATACTCTCCTTCAAGAGTGATGCATTAATTCCAGCGCTCTTCTAACTTTTCTATGCCCTTTATGTAAAACGATTTGTCTTTGCTGTCAAAATAAGCCTCAGTTTCAACAATCACTTCTGCACTTGAGCCAAATTTCTTTCCCTGGAGCATTTTTTCATGTCTGCAAAAAAAACCAGTAGTCGCTGGGGGCCAGATCTGGAGAGTACGGTGGGTGGGCAAGCAATTCAAAGCGTAATTCATCCAACTTAACCATTGTTTTCATCGACTGGTGAAACAGCAGTTCTTTTCTTTTGCATGTGGGCCCGTTTCTTCTTGATTTCTGCACTCAATCGATCCAATAATGCCATATAATATTCACTATTGATAGTTTTGCCTTTCTCAAGATAGTCGATGAACAAAATTCCATGTGCGTCCCAAAATACGGATGCCATAATCTTGCAAGCCGACTGTTGTATGTTTGGTCGCTTTGGACGACTTTCACCGACTCCTCGCCACTCAGCTGACGCTTTTTTTTGATTCAGGCATGTAGTGGTGGATCCATGTTTCATTCACTGTCACATACCGACACATGAAATCATTTTTATTTCGTTTGAACAGCTCCAAACAGCGCTCTGAATCGTCACCGCGTTGTTGCTTCTGGTACGGTGTGAGCAAACACGGCAACCATTTCGAAAGCAACTTACGCTTGCCCAAATTTTCATGCAAAATTGTAAAGACACTACCTTCTGATATCTTCAGGTTGTCAACTATCTCTCGCAACTTTATGTTACGGTCTTTAAAAACTATTCTGTGAACCTTTTTATGTTTTCCGGAACAACTACCGATTTTGAGCGACCAGAGCGTTCAGCATCATCAGTGCTTGTACGACGGCGCTTCAATTCAGCGTACCAGTCAATGATAGTTGATTTCCCTGGTGCAGAGCCCCATAATGCTTATCAAGCCACTGTTTAGCTTCAACGGTAATTTTCTCCATCAAAGAACAGTGTTTAATCAACACACGAAAGTCCTTTTTATCCATTGTCCTGAAAATTATAAGACTTGGGTCACTAAAACGACTGTAACTTCTACACTAATGGTCAGAAAGCCGTGAAATTTTGAAACCTACTGTTTGAAGGTTGATACTACTTGAAAATCACGTGGGTCTGTCAATAATGTTACCATATATGTGTCAGACCTGCGACTTATTGAGTGATGTGTTAAAATGGTGGAGGCGCCGGGCGAATCGCACATGCCTATTTTCTTTCTGAGTAGCAAATGAGAGAAATTTTTTAATGAAAAAAATTTTCATATCAAGTTAATTGCAGTATTGATTGCAAGTGATTGGTTTTCTAATATTGAGTAAATTTTGAGATCTTATATGACGCGTTGGCATTTCCAAAATAGCTACAAAAAAAATCGTGCCGTTCAATTGTAGTCTAATTTCTTTAAATACTTTTCCACTTTAATTCACAAACAAACGAGATATTTGAGATAGAATTGTTATCTGGGACACTGCATTTGCTAGATCTGCCGCAACATTTTTTTTTATTTTACAAATTTGAGAGGAGTAATGTGGTTGCGAGTAAATTAAGAGTGCAATTTTTGTTTAGTTCTAAATCAGTCATATTTATTTGATTATAAATATATTTCAATGGAAATCAGTTTATAATTTGTCAACAGACTTTCGGTTTGACTTTCAAATTGTCACAAACGGTCTTGACTAGATCCGTTTGAAGTGCGTTTTCTACATCGACATTATGATTTCCATTCGCTATAATCCATGGAACATACTGTTTATCTGTTAGAGCCTCAGTTCTTTCAGCGTTATGTACCATTACTGCATCACCTTCCGGACCATGATAGCATTGTTCAATGATGCTCCATTCTATTTTATTTATATTAGCACACTAGAAATGGACGTCTTTGGGAAAATATACAAAAAATCTTTAAACTTACTTGTTCTCCAACAACAGCCGAAGCAGAACCTCCATTAATTGCCAAACATTCGAGGAAATTCATTTGGGTATGCGTATCTGGATAATGTTTGAAAACACATCCTTGCATTTTATTGCCGAAACATTCCTTTGGACCATGTTGGCAAATGTATTCCGATTTTCCATTTTCCTTCGTTCGCTGTAATTACAAAAAGTCAAGCAATTAAAAAATATTTTGTTTTTTAAATTACGTGAGCATTTCCATATGGCACTAAATCGATAACAAGACTATCCCCAAGTTTCTTATAGCCTGGACATAACTGCTGTTTTAGAAAATCTTCACAATCTGGGCATAACGCCTCATAATACAATGTGATATTGAAAGTGTCCTGTAATTATTCGAATTTTCACCTAATTTGACTTGAATCTGAGTTTTCAATACCTGGACGGTGTATTGACAAAAAGTTGAAGAAATTAAAAAAAGTATCATGTACTTGAGCATTTTGCACAGTTTTGCCAGCCTGCTGAGACAACATTCTCCAGACACTTCCCATTTAATATATACTGCCAAATTTTATCTAAGTATGTGATCAAGATCCGAAAATAACTTTTCTCGATGGTTTTTGTCCGGTTAACTCAAATAAGAGCACTTCACGTTATCATAACTGGCCAGAAGCAATCGACGAAGAATTTAAATAGATCTGACGTAAATGATAGTCTTAGATAAAATTTTCAATTGTTTTATTGTCAGAACCACTAAAGTGGTTTTCAAGATTAATTGAAATTATTGACATGATTTCCTTTAAAAAGCCAACATGTCATAATTAATCATGCTTAAGGCGTGATATGACAATATTTTAAGAGACTTGATCTTATTGATAAGATCGTTTTGGTAAAATCATTTAGTTTCCATCTAAACAGGCACTCTTGGTGGGAGTAAACGCTTATCGAATTGCATCAAATCTAGATTTTGGCTAGATTCAAGGCAAAAAGGCAACAATGTGGTCAAAAATAATTTTCAGCTGCTTTATGGTATCCGTTATAGATGGCAAACAATATTCTCTCTAATTATTCGTTGGGTAGAAAAACTAGACAAATTTTAACGTTCAACTAAATTTGTAGTTCATGTAGCCTTTTGCAGAAGATTAATGGTAGAGCTGCATGTAGATAGTTTTTAAGTATGCATTAATCTGTAGAGTGAACAGAGTTTCAGGATTATATAATGTGAAATGCCACGCAAGATGGAGATCGATGGAGATGTATGATAATGTTTTTTTGCGTCAATAGGGTGCTTTAAAAGTTTACCAATTTATCGGAATGGGGTTATGTGACTTACTCGTTTGGGTTGCCTAGAATCGATTGATGGAAGCCTATGAAAGTCTCCAAGATTGTGATGTCTATTGAATTAATTTAGTAATAATAAAGCTGTAGTCATGATTTATTTAAACATTAGTTTCTAGCGACGGAACACGACACGCTATTGGTTCGTAATCGATTAATTCACAGATTGTTTTTGAAAAATGTTCAAGAGCTTGCATTTCCAGGGCGTTATTATCAGCACCGTTGATTATCACATGCGGGACATATGCCAGTTGGCCCAAAGCATGCGTTCTTGTACCGAAATACGCTAATATTTGATCGCCTTCAGTTCCATGAATGCATTTCTCAATTGGACTCCACAACAGATTCATTTTATTTGCACACTAGAAATTGACGTATTAGACAACATTTAAGACGAATTGTAACATACTTTTTTAGCGATTACGGATGATGCAGGATTCGTTGAACTCATCATACATTCAATAAAATTCATTTGTGTCGCCGTATTTGGATGATGTATGATCGTACACACTTGTATTTTATTTCCGAAGCATTCGTTTGGGCCGTTTTGGCAATGAAATTCCCACTTTCCATCAACTTCAGTTTGCTATAATTATATTTAATAATTTATCAATCAAATTTTGGATTTTCTATTTCTTTTAAATACATTAGCTTTTCCATACGGTACTAAATCGATGTTAAGATAGTCGCCAAGTTTTTTGTAACCTGGATAAAGTTGAGTTGTGAAAAAACGGATAGAATCGGGACATAATGACTCGTAATACACCGATACGCCCACATTATCCTGAAATTGTGTTAAATTGTAGTTGCACTAAATTAGATTTGAATATTCATTACCTGAGCGGTGTATTTGCAGAAAACTGAACAAATTAGAAGAAAGGTAGTGAAATTCATCATTTTGTGGTAGGAAGCCATAACTGCTGCAGTAGTTGCTATTGTGTTCCAGTCGTTTTATACAAATCTATCAGGAACATAAATTTGCACATTATTTTATTATCAGTTATTTTATAGTTTTTAATTTCTAAACGAAATAAATTTTTAATCGGCATTTTTCTTGATTACTGTAATAAATCGTTTGTAAGTCCAATTATTTTGATGACTGGAATAGAACAATACAGAGTGGGACCGTAGGATTGTCTGTCATTAACAAAAAAAAAACACCTATTGACAGAGATTATTCTTCAACCATTTAATGTACCAAAACAGTACAATGCCTAACAATGGAAAATTGCAGCAACATTGCTTGTAGGTTTTTGAAATATTGTTATATCCTTTGTTGGTTTTGGCAATGTTGCTGTAAGACTGCAGGCAAAGAAGATTTTAGGCAACCAATGACGCAGTAATTTTGGAGCAACATTGCCATAGCCAAAACAAGCCATAACAATATTGCAGCAACATAAAAATATTATGCCATAATTCCAGCTACTGCAATGTTTTTTGTTAGGGATAATTCAACTGAAAAAAGGCTCGCATGGTGTTCGTTTTGGTTCACTGTAATCCAAAAAAGGCCGTAATTTTACCAATCTCGTATGTTTCTGATCCATTGTTTCACCTAAAGTAGGCATTTTATTTCCTTTTGTCTACGATGACTGCAAGGGAAGAACCAAGCCACTGATACGAATGGGCGTCACGAAGAGAAAACAAAATACCACATGATCTTCTTTTGATTCGGGCCAAAAATTAACGTCATCTAGACGACGAGTATTATCGGCGGGAGTTTAAACACTGCCCCAATTATTTCGTGTAAAAGTGCACACGAATTTAGCTCAAACTGCAATGTACTAAACACAATGGATATTGAATCTGCTTTTAAAGGTCAATTGATTGTTTCAACAACATGGATTTTTCCGGTTACAAGTCTCAATAACAATTTCATTAAATTTAATATCTAATTATCGATTTGTTTGAAAAATAATAATATTTTTCATAACCGTGTACCTTGTAAATTGTCTACTTGGAATTTTCTATTAAGAAATTATTAGTAATTCCATAGAAGCGTTTTATTATGTTTGGAATTATTTAGGCAAACATTTTAGAATTATTATTAATAATCGTTTCTCAAAACAAATTTTTGTCTGTAATTTTAAGGTGGATTTAATGGATATCGGCGTTTGTAATACCAGGCCCGCATCTATCGTTCTAACCCTGCACTACATGTCTTGTCGACTTCAATAAATGAGGCTAAATTGGAAGCAGCAAACTATTATCCAGAGCTAAGTACAGTTTCTTTCAATTCCTAGTCGAGTTCGATATGACTTACAGAAGATTAATCTTGATTTATGGGAAAAATCGATTTAGAAAGCGCTGAGGTTCAGTTGCTTAACTAAGGAGGCAAGGTGTCTACTATGATCTGGGCACCACTGACTGAGAGGCGCCAAATAGCCTCCAATACAAACAAGCTTTTCTGGAAAATGTCAATTGCTATTTTGTTCGATTACGTTTTAAATTAGTAATCATTGTAGAGATAATTCAAACATCTAGAGATATTTGTAAGTGAAGACGGACTGTAAACATTGAATCAAGGCCAATTGTACCTTACAATTGGATACTTGGTAGTCGGATCGAGAAAAATCCTACAATTGTATCACTGGCTAGTTTCAAACTATTTCCCCGCTCCAACGTGTGTTGTATTGAAGTACTAGCTTCTCCCACGACCAGATATACCATACGGGTTCAATTTATTGTAACATATATATTTTTTTTTGGTGGTGGCGAAGAGGGTGCCAATAAAGTGTCATGCCCCTGGCGACAGTTATATTAGTTACATCACTACTGGTTTGGATTTACAAATCGTCCGAATTGCATTGTAAAGTTTTGCTTATCAAGAATTGAATTTTGATTGTAGTCCATTTAATTTTGTTTAAATACTTTGTACAGGATGGCCCATTTTCGATGGTTTTGCAGGGTATCTCCTATAAGGAGAGCTCGTACAAAATAACGGATAGTACATTCCTGTCCTACATTTTCGAGACTAGTCTAATGGTGAAATTAGATTTTTACTATGTTCCTTTGTTTTCGAGTTATTTTCGGTTTTTCATTTTTTCGGTTTTTTGAACCAATCACGTAAGTATCATTTGAACAAATCACGTAATTAGCATAAATCCGAAAAAACTAACATTTCTTATTCCAGATAGCCTTAAAGGTTAGATGTTCGAGCGCAGCACGACTTTTATACCTTCCGGGCAGCGTTTTTCGACTTTGTCACTATATAAATAATTAACTAATTGAGATAATCACTTGATCCTAATTTTATTTTGTTGAAAATTCAATATTCTAACCAAAATTTGTTAAAAATATTTTGAAACTTTATTGCTTCTCAGTTTGAAGGTATTTTAATTATTACACGATATTCGAAAAAATTGTTACATCACAGTTTTTTTAATTAGATGACAAATTTGCTTAAAACAGTTACTTCTATTGAAAATCAATGACAATTGTTAGGTAAAATTTAAAAATTCATTTATTTAAAACATTATTTCTGTAATAAGATATGTTATAAATAAATAAGAAACACGTCCAAGATTTTCCCCTTTTTCTTTATTTTCATTCGACAATCACGGTTTTACTTTTCAGCACTAGTTACGAAATGTGCACATTTCGATACAGTAGCGAGTTTAATAATAGCGCTATTATTGACGCAAAATAGAAAAATATATTTCTACAATTGTACCTGGCTAACTCATGTTCGAACAACTAAAAGTCTTATTGAAAATAAATATCTCTAATATAACAAAATATGTGAGAGTACTATTTTTTTGAAGTGTTATGCGTAGGTATAGATTAAAATTAATTTTAAAATATAAATTAATCGAATTCATGAAATTTTTCATAAATTTAATATAAATAATCAATTTTTAAACAAAATAAAATTAGAATCATGATATTCATGATTATTTATATAGTGACAAAGTCGAAAGACGCAGTCCGGAAGGTATAAAAGTTGCGCTGCACTCGAAAATCTGACCTTTAAGGCTATATAACAACGGTGGGCAAATGCGGCTCTCGGAGCCGCATGCGGCTCTTTGTTGGGCTAAGTGCGGCTCTCATTGAAAATTTAAATCCGTTATAAGATATATAACCATATTAATTTGAAATTAAATTCGAATTCCGTATTCAAGTATTGCTATGTTACTATTGTGTGGCTCTTTATAACATAGGAAAAACCGGACTGCGGCTCTCATTGTCCTAGTATGTGCCCACCCCTGCTATATAACATAAGAAATGTTAGTTTTTTCGAATTTTTGCTAATGACATGATTTGTTCAAAACTAAATTTTCTACAAAACTGTTCCCATGATTTTTTCATATTTTTTACCATTAAAGTAATATAATGATAAAACGATAGAATTGGCCGTTTTTTTTGTAACAAATGTATTTATTATAAACAAATACGGCATACGATAAATATTTGACTTCTAAGTTAATATTTGATAAATATTCTACCGATTTAGTTCATGATATATTAAATTTTATAAATAATAACGGAATTATTGAGCTGATAAGCCTATTTTTTTATTTATTGTGATAAACAAAAATTGAACACGAATTTCGCTTGGCATCAAACACTTTCTCATCAATTAAGGATCAATGAAGCATATTTTCAAAAAAAAATTGCATCGCCCCTCCATGCATTAGTACCTCCAGCGCCTGGACTATAACCCAAAAACACATACACAATGTAAAAATCAACTGTAATTTCTTCCAGTTCCTCTTAATTTTTTCCATATAAAGACGCATATCTGAACAAATTAATTAATCGAATAATTAATGAACTGATGTGAAGTATAAGTGGCAAACAACATTATGTTTACACTGAAATCCAGTAATACGCTATTTTACAATTCTTATAGCCTTGTTGACATTGACCATGAAAATTTATAACAGTCATTGAATTTATAACGTAAACGACCTCATCAAGATCATTACATACTTTCTACATTCAACAGAAATAAATTATAAAAAATAATAATAATAATATTACTCGGCAAACAGTAGTTGGATTTTAAACGTAGTAAACAACTAATTAAAGAAGAATATTCCTGTTACAGATACGCAATTGAAATAAGGGTTTCATCATTCGGACACACATAAATATATGACAATTAATCATTTAAAATCGTAATTTAGTTATTCTAGTTAATGAATATTTAATATTTTTGTAAGATGTAATATTACAGAATTGTTCATCAGACATTATATAAGAGTTGGCCTTCGCAAAATTTTACAGCTACACTATATAGAAATGGTTTTGTTTTGTTTTTGCCAATCTTCAGTTTCCTTATCCACGAATAAATACCAAGGTTGATGATGAGGATGATTTTCTGCTAATTTTAGATGGCCACAAATAGATGCAACTGACTGAATAAAATCGAAATTAACCTTTTGAATCAATATTATGTGTGAATACTGATGACTTCAGATTTATGGATTTTATAATAATTGCATAGTTCCTCAATAAAAACGAGACCTTAACCTGAAAACTTGAAGATTTCATATTGTTGACGCACCGGAAGTGCGGCGGTCTTATACAGTAAATCTAAAAGAATCCAGTCGACTCTATTTTTTAAATTTAAGCTTTTGCTTAAGTGTTTGTGGTTTATTGAAATTATTTATTAAGTAGTTCAGAATCAGATTGCAGATGAATTGTTACTGCAGAATGTCACATTTTATGATTAGAAATGTCTGGATTGTCGTTTATAAGCCGCTATAATGTCAAGTCAAGTCGGCTGAATCAAGACAGCCTGATTGTAAAATGAGGCTTTTTGTAAGATTTTTCTGTTATTGTCGTGTAATTCATGGTCAATTGCTGGTAGCGTATTTAAACTTTTCTTTATTAAAGGACCTTGTTCAAGAAGTTGCAATGTGACGGTATTTAACCCTCGATGGACAACCAAGGAGTTCCCTGTGAGAGGCATCAATTTACAATGAAAATACACTATTCACGTTGTTTAATCGATAACTTATGTTTACAGACTAAACACATAGATTCGCTTCAGGCGCCTCTTTCCTCGAACAATCATTATTTAATTAATGCGTATTTGGTAGAATTGGATTATGGAATATTTATCAAAATAAAATTTACATAAATTTTGCCTTATCGTTGTTTTTTTTTTATTTGATTTAATTATGCCTGTCGTAGTTAAGAGCATCAGCAGCGCCCAGGGCAACATTTGAATTTTGCGCCACCAAAATTTATTTATGAAAACGAGTCGGCAGTAAACATCAAGTGTTTTAATTTAGAATAAGTTCTTAATGTACCTCAACGGCTCGCCCTTGCTACAATACAGCCTGAAGCTGTTATTGGGTGATGTTATGATCTAGGTGCACGTGGAATTCGAAACTGTAACGATTGGAATGGATTATTATAATTGCGTGTTTTTCAAGAAAAATACATAATTTATTGAAATCATTTGTTGTTAATCCGGATTCAACAAAAAAACTCATGGAAAATACAAGTTGAGTCAAAGCAACTTTCTTCGGTGTTGTTGACAACTTTCTATGGAATACAATAAAATGTTTCCCATTACAATATTCCGAATGTTTATGTATCCGATAATTTTTTCATGTCCTAGACCTGGAGAAGCCTTGGCCTTGTAGACAGTACACTTTTTCTAACGCGGCAAGCAAAGTACGCCAAGATCGTTACCATGAATTGTAAATAAAACAATTCCACTGTAATCAAGGAGAAATTTCCAATATTTGATTAATTGATCGTTACTATCAGAGTTTGTGAGATGATTAATTGCCCGTCAACAATTTCGAAAAAATAAATTATGCCAATGCGATTTGATTGAATTGGAAATTAAAACGAAAACGTATCAACAACTTATAAATTACTTTTGAATAAATTACTAGCCCCACTTTATCTCTCATTTACAGATTTTGTTTACATTCTCCTTTTTCTATATAAAACATATCAACACAATACAATTATGAATAGAGAATTTTTTAAACAACAGTAGATAAGGTGTTGCTTACGGTGAACTCTCCTAAAAACAAATTGGCGTTGCGCCAGTAAATTCGAAACGTTATTTTTAAAACGCAAGTGCCTCATTAGAAATTCTCTCGCTATATAACAAAATGGATTTGTTACTTAGAGAGAAATGTGAAAATTGCACAGAAGAAATTACTCAAATATTCATAAAACTCAATGAACCGCAAAGTTTCAATCAAGACGTTCTGATTGATACCATCAATATTGATAGTATCACTGAATTATTTAAACGTATTGGATGGTTGTTCTATTTGGTGAAGCCACAAGAAACAAAATTTGAACTTGTGGAGGATGTGCCGAACTTTTACCAAAACGTAAGTCGATTGATTCTATTTGACGACGATGTGTCCGGAAATTTATTTTAAGATGTCGAAAATAAAAAACCGATTTGATCTCAACAGAAACGGTGAAAAATGATTGAAAATAACCAGATAACTTTGTTATTTGTTTATATAACACAAATTCGTAACACAAAAAAAAAATGAGGTCACGAATCGGTTGTGTTATCAAATTTTTTTTTATTATATTTTCAATCGACATTAAATTATCGTATTTATGCTGAAGTTTTCAATTAATAATGTTTGTAATTCAATGTGAAACGTGATGACTAACACGATTACCATAATCTATATTATTATTCTTTTTATAATTAGATCAAATTGAAATTTTAGGCATGGCCGTATTTTCTATTATTTATGTTGTTGGAGAATCTAATCCTATGGTTCGATAGGAAGCCGACCTACCGTTTAAATGACAGCCTCACTAGTTTATCACACGGATTGATACAGCAATGTGGACGGTGAGTTCTTTCACCATTTTCGAAAATGTCGTGTCTAGCGATTCTTAATGAACGAATAAGTCTTTTAATTGAACAGTAAAGTAGGAGTACTCTCTTCTACGGTAATTTAGAGAAAATGCGAGAGATCTGTTGTCGAGGAAAAGGGCTTCTCGTCTCGATGTTTGTGAGGAAATTTTTCTGTCGTTGATCTCGTCGAGAATAGACGACAGACAGATCTCTCTCGTCTCGTATGATTTTCCACCAATTTAAGTTTTGCTACTGTTTTCCAATTTGTTTGATCTTTATGATAGATACAATCTACCAGTTGAGCAATTCATGCATAAAAAGGGCATTTTACGTCTATTTTTCTCAAAATTTTGGAACTTTCTCAATATGTATGAATGTACTGGGTTTTTGATATTCTCTTCCAATTCAATATTGCAAATTGCAGAAGGGTCACTAGCCTACAAATTTTTTCAATTACTTATGTACAAGGAGCTTTTAGGCCCCTGCTTAAAATTATAAACTCACAACTTAGGTGAACGACAATTTCGGGAGATATATTTCGTGAGTCGAGACGGGAGAAGAGCTCTTCTCGTCTCCTACTCGTTTGGCGATAAATACACTTTTAATATCTGGTCTCGACGGCATCACTAGCTCGAATTTAAATAAAATGGTAAACATATTACTTAATACGACAAAATTTTGTATAAAAAATTGGTAAATTTTAATAAACAATCAATTTCCAACCGCAATAATTACAATTTCAAATGAATTCCGCCCCTGGCTTTATACATATAATAAATCGTATTTGTGCTCTATTTACAAGTGAAAGTTTAATAAATAATAAAAGATATTTACACACATAATAGAATAATATTGCGGAAATTTACGAAATATACGATTAAATAACAGCAAAATTAATTGATTTTTGTTTATTAAAAACACATTCATATGCAGATGAATTGATTAAATTTTCATAACCGTAAAGCCGAAATTAAATGGAATTTACATCAAAATTCATATTGCTGATACAGGTCATAGTGGCTAATAAACGACAAGTTTTACGATGTAATCAAGTCAATTTTCTAAATTAATCATTTAATGAAGATGTCGTGCTTTAATTGGTATATAAATTAAAGCGAAACTCTAAGAACTCCTGTAGAATTTTTATGAGTAAAATTTAGGCCAATGATCTTATGGAAATTGGAGAAGATCGTCGTAATTCCCGAACTTAAGTAGAACAACAAAAAAAATCTTTATTTTCCTACAATCTCAAATAAATAATGGAATTATACGTTATTATTCGACAATAATATTTACCCACTGTTTCTGTGTGCTGATTTTAGATTCCTGTTATCAATTCAATTGTGTGGAATTTTTTTTTCGTTTAATTTTTATCATGCCATTGTTATATTTGGTGAATTTATGCTTAGTTTGTTATTGTTATCTATCATCTTGATGCAAATTTGATAGAAAACCCATTAAAATTAATCCCATCGTGATGAATTGCAATTTATAGTTTGTGGTCATTGAATAATTTTGATCAGAGTCGCATCCTCGGACGGTATAATTAACTTTAACAAGTTGGTATTGTAAACAGACAATTAATCGATCATCATATAGATCGGTTTAACTTTTGTAAAATAGTAATATTCGCAATTTATAAGTAATTTGCTTCTATCATCACGATGCAAATATGGTAGAAAATTCTCATCACGATGCAAATATGTTAGAAAATTCCTTAAGGGGCGATTCTACAGTTCGCTTAGCGATTCTGTTATATATTCATTCTGGCCGGCATTTCCGACTTTATTTCACGTTGATTTCTATAAGCCCAAGCCAGCAGAACAAAGAGACAGATACAGAACAGTAATAAGTTACATTTTTCGACTGCAGCCGAAAGCTGGCCAATATTCCAGAATTTACCCTATTGCGCCTTATTTGTGAATGGAAGAACAGAAATTCTACGATCCATAACGAAAACAAATTTTTGTCGAAATATAGAGTCGACGATTCGCATAGAAAAAGTATTAAAAACGTTTCATAAAAAATCAGTTTAACCGACTCTTTTGCTTATAGTGAGGCTTTTCTATTACGTGAGATAAAATTAAAATGAGATCAGAATGATATATAATTCTGAAGATTTTCATATCAAAAACGTGCTGTTGACGTGATTTAGTGCTGACGAGATTTTTGGAAATAAAGCCGAATGAAATTGTCTCCGCAGGAGAATTTAAGCCTATAAAAATCAAGCACTAGATATAACGTGGCGGTAGAGGAAAGATATTGATGCAAGAAAACAAGTCAGTATTGAATTCAAAACACAAGGTTCGTAAGCGCCGGCTTCGAAAGAATGTTATATTTCGATTTGTTGAAATACTTCCAAAAAATTATCCATAATTGTCAATCAATTCCAGGCCGCGTAAATGATTGAGAATTTTATCGGCTTTCAGTGTTTTGTGCGCGCAAAGTTTTGCTCTAATTATTTCCTGAAATTATAAAGCTGTTGTTTAGAGTTTTTTGTCTCGCCGCTCCTAGCTACAATATAAACAGCACACTATTGAAACCCTCAAACTCGATAACCCTACTAGCTTATCTTTTAGAGACCAGGACTAGACCTTAAAGTTGAAATATTCGCCGATTAAATTATCCTATTGCTACTAACCACATGTCAAGTTATTGGTTATCGTTTTTTTACAATGAAATTTACTCTCTTGTATCATCAAGAAAATTGGATGGTAGTAGAAAAACACATACAATAGTAAAATCGAAAATCTTTAGTTTTTTTATTTCCAATTGTCATGTCGAGTTTATATTGAATCCACCTGGAAGAAAACGACAAAAAAAAAACCGAGAGATTTGTCTAAATTGATTTCCATAAGATGTAAAAACATATTTAAACGCTGAATGCAAATCGAGCCAACGTACCTTGTAAATTTTTAATATCGAGAAACATATTCAACAGAACGATTTTACGTTTATTTATTATTAATTTTGCAGATTGATATTCCGTGGAAGCGAAAGTTATGCGTACATTTTCATTTATGAGAATCTCCGTTTATTTGAATTACCTTGGAATTCAACGGCGACCTGGTATTTTGCCGCTATTGGAGTCGATTTTTGCTACTATTGGGTACATCGGGCCTGTCACGGTATAATCAATCATCGAATTTTGATTACAATTAAAAACTAATTTTGGATAAATACCGATATTACAGAGGTGCACATTCTGTGGGCACAACACCAAGTCCATCACAGCTCTGAAGAATTTAATATGGCTGTGGGATTACGACAAAGCTTCCTACACGGCTGGTGCGGCTTTGTAAGTTTCCTTTTAAAACAGCCTGCATGCTTTTGTAATAGAATTAAAATGTTAATAATGCGTAGACTTTTATTGGGGCTTGTCAATCTGAAAAGAGATCAATTTTTAATTATTACGAAATAAGGGAGGTGTACTGATGTTGATTTTAATTAAATTCAAATTGAACGAGAAAACGGGAAAAGACCATTAAAACATTTTTCATATTAGAGTATTCCAAGAATTTTCCTTTATATTTGATTGTTTTTTTATTATTATTATTGTTGCAGATATTCTACCTACCTTTAGCGTTCGTATTGCCACCGGCCCAATTCGTTACACATCAACAATTCAATTTACTTTATCAATTCTGGATTCATACGAAAACGGTGAAAACTCTCGGTCCATTGGAGTATATTTTCAATACGCCCCAACATCATCGAGTACATCACGGTAAATAGATAAAAAACTAACAAAACTATTCGAATAACACAACTTTTCCAATACAGGAAGTAACATTTATTGTCTTGACAAGAATTATGGCGGTGTTTTAATTATCTGGGACCGTCTGTTTGGCACGTTCGCAACCGAACGTAGAGATGAAGAGATTGTTTATGGTTTAGTGTTTAATCAGCCATCGTTCAATGTGCTTCATCTACAGGTAAACAAAGCAGAATAATCAATTGAACGAACTATTACCTAACTTCCCCTATTACCGATAGACATTCTACACGGCTTATGTTATCCAGCGTTTCAATGAAATGAAATGTTGGCCACACAAATTGGCGGCAATCTTCTGGGGACCCAGTTGGCAGCCGGGCAAACCACGTCTTGGACTTGACGAAGATAAAGTTAAAGTTTGTATTATTACAGCATTGTTGGTGAAACAGTCAAAAAAAAAACAACGTATCGATCTTCATTACAGGTTGTTCCCAGACCTATGTACGACGTGAAATTACCGTGGTGGTGTAATATTTACCTTTTCGTGCACTTCTGCTTTGTTGTCTATGGATTTCAAGAATTATCAACAATTTATATGGTAAGACTTTGATAAATTACGGTATTTCCGGTAACTCGGGGAATTTAAAAAGACGGATTCTTAAACAGAAATTGCGGAATGGTAGAAAATGAAAACGATGATAATCAAATTTTTAACAAAGTCAGTTTTTTTTTCTAAATAACAAACGAATATTTCAAACAATCACCCCTCAACACAACAAACTTAATCAAGCGTTGACTTATAGTCGATCGATCGTCATGCAGTCAACTTGATCGTAAAACTAGAACAACTGTTATCAAGTTGACGAGTTTCGTACAATCAGGATTTAAGAAGTTTTGCAAGCGACAAGTAACTTCAAGGCGCTGTTCAAGTTTAAATTAAAAATTGAGTTGTAAAAATTCGGCATTGCTTTACAAGACAAAAATACAATATTGAAAAAGACTCGCATATCATTTATAAATTCTCTATCGATCAAATTTGGGTGTTTCCGAATATATACCTAACGTTTTGTTTTCTTTTTTCAGCACATCAATCCGTTAGTTGTTCTAGTATTTGTGGTTTACATCATTGCATCTTTGACCAGTATTGGATTGTTGTTTGATGATAAGCCGTACGCTTCCCTGTTAGAAGTTGTGCGTTGTTTGTTGCTTGTTACAGCGATCCAAAGGTCCGATTTCAAAGATTCTAGCAGTAGTGAAGTGTTGATAGTTGAAGTCTTTTACACGTTGTCGGGTCTATTTTGGTTTTTACAAAGTATCAAGATTATACAGTTGTCTCAAACGAGCAAAAAAACCGTTTAATATCCACGTAAATCGTTTGATTTCATATTATTATTGTAATTTTTTAAATTATTTCTGTGATTTTATCTATGTACATTGTGATAATAGTGGTAATTATAGCGTCCTAATTGTAGATATATATGTAATATAAACTTATAAATAACAAAGTTTTGATTTTAACACGTCAACTGTCGAAAAGATGATTGATTATCGTCATCATGGAACAATATCAAAAGTTCCGTTGATTTAATGAAAATTTGAATAATGATAACAGTGTTTAAATGAAAAAACACCAATTTCAATGCCAAAAAAACTAGAACTTTAGATTCAGCTATTTTGTAATTGTGCTACTCTTGAATGCTTGCAAAACAAATATTACAGAACTCAATCATCGCTAAAAGTCTGTTATAATTCACAAAGACGTAAAGATTATGCAATTGGCAAGCGCGAGAGTTTCAGCTTCAGTTCCACGAGCTTCCTCGCCACATAAGCTCGACAACCTGTAGTGTACGTTCATCTCCCAACAAAAACACACCGGGCTTTTTACAGGAATATCATTGAAATTTCACGAAGTTTCGTTCGTCGTTCCCATTCAACAAAGTCAATATTTGCTTGTTAACTCGTGTAGGTGTGTACGTGTACGATAAAGTGGTTGAACAACGACCACAAAAAAAAAACGAGGAATCATGGAAGAATCTGAAGTGGTAAGTGAATTGTTTTATCGTAAATCAAATGACACTTGATTTGGTGTCATTTTATATATGTACTTATGTCATAAAAGCGACGCATTTTCTAATTTACAATGAAATTTCTCGATTATTGAACGAAACGGTTGCGACTAGCCGTTTTGATAGTTTGGTCGATATTTCATTGTTATTTCGTGTGCGATAAAGTTGTGTGTAATAAAAATGATTGAAGAAGAAGAAGAATCAACGGTGGTCGAACCACCGATAACACCCCATACTGCCATTGAAGAAGAAACTCACGATGAAGATGACACACAACCGCCAAGATATGAGGAGAATTTATTGGAAATTCCCGGTGTACATAAAGTGATGATTTGTCAAGAGGCACAAAAGCGCCTCGGTTGTAGTGTTGGTGAGGATGTTGTCGACGAAAAGCCATGGATTCTAATTAATAAAGCATTGTTGCTTAATGAAGACGACGAGGAGTTTCTGGCAATTCACGACCAACTCACCCAATTGCCCGACGATGAAGTCCTTGTCGGTTATATTCCGGACAATGCAGAAGATCAGTTCTATATTTGTACGAAACATGATGGTATCGAACAAGTTCGCAATGTTTTCGAACAATTTGTTGAGAATCATCAAGCAAAATTACGTAACTATACTTATCGATCGGTAAAACGTTGGCAGACTCTCGGTTCTGAGATAGAAATCGATGAGAGTCAATCGAATAATAATCGAGCGTTAATAGAAGTTGAAATAGAAAGTAAATATCCAGTTTTCACGCATAGGATCCATTTGAAAGCAAGAAAAGTACAGGATTGTCGTGATGGTTATATGCAATTATTGCCAGGTGATGAGATTCCCGTCAATATTGTTAGGAGAAGAATTGATAACGCTGCACAGATAACACCGCATACTTGTGCAAATCAAGCACAAACAATCTTTAAATATCCAACGAATATATCAACACAATACGAATACGATATCGATGATAAACCTGAGATATCTCTAGAGCATCTCAAGAAGCTTAAAGCGACGCTCGATGATAACATCGACAAGTTTAACGATTTCCTTCAAGTTAACAATTCTATCAATCTTTATACCGACGATTATAAGAATCTAGTGAAAAATCGTAAATATTGTGAGAAACTGTTCAAATTGAATCCAGAAGAATATATATCGTTTATCGCTAAACATCTATCGGAGAATAAAATGGTATCGTGTGCAGCATTCCATCCGATGTGGACCGGTATTGTTGCATTGGGCTACGTTAATAGTGCCTTCACAATTTATTCAACGGATAAACGAGATGTTGATGAAGTCAATCGAATTATCTACGATCGTAATCTTGTGTTACTTTGGTGTTTCACTGATGATCTCAGACCGAAACTTATATTAGAATCCCAACGTGAAGTCTACTCGTTATCGTTCTGTCCATGGAATCCGTATCTATTAATCGGTGGTTTAGATAATGGTCAAATTATCTTGTGGGATATTACGAATAAATTAGAACGTGTTGATGATAAAGAAATTTTATCAATTGATCAGCAACGTTATCGCCTCGTTATGAATTCGTTGATGAAATGGATGAAGAATACGGTGAGTGTTGGTGTGGTACGTCCAACGTTAATATCTAATTTAGAGCATTCACATCTTGAATGTGTTCATAAAATTGAATGGATTTCACCGAAGTGTGCGATTGATCGTACTGGCAAAATTGAGGATTTCTCTGATGGTCAATCGTTACAGTTCATTACGGCTAGTGAGGATGGCTGTTTGTTAATCTGGGATTTACTGATGAAAATCAAAATTACATCATCAGAATCGAAAACGATCAAGAAGACGAAACGATTGAAACAACGACCGACCGATTTGGTTGCTGAAACATCACCATTCGAATATTTACATTTAAATCTACGTCCGATCTATAAAATCAAATTCACAACACCAATGACGAAAATTACAGCAATGTGTACAGCATTCTTTCAACCGATCTATCAGCGTAAAGATGAACATTACCGCATTGAATCCATATCAGATCGTCTCTATTATGAATTTGAAGCGATTGAAGATTTTCCAATGAAAAATGAATTATTTGTTGGATCGTTAATAGGTGATTTCATCCATGCACAATGGAATGGACAAGAATTCGATTCGGGTGAAGCGGTCAATTATGAGGACAGTGCATGGATTAATTATGGCAAATACCATGATGGACCTATTATACGTATCGATTATTCACCAATTCAGGATGTAACTCTGGTAATTGGTGGTCGGATTATATCAATCTGGTGTTCGAGTATTAAAAATCGTCCAATAATTTGGCGACAATCGAAATCGATCTATACCGATGGTTCATGGCATATGGCCGATCACAGTCGAATACGCGTAGTCCGTATGGATGGTCATTTTGAAACATGGTTGTTTTATCAGCGAAGTCGATCTCCAATTTATGAAATACTACTATCGAATGGTCCAATTGTTTTAGCTGAAAACCAAGAACGTCGACATAGGAATTGGGTGTTTGGTATAGCGGAATGTCGTGGACCGTTTCGGATTTATTGTGCCGAAAATGTTTCGGAAACTACAGTTGAACACATCCAGAACAATTTAAAGCAATATTTAGAAAGACAGATAACGCAAAAGAACAACTTCAATAAGTGGCAAGCAGAATTTAAGGAAAAATTCCGTGATTTCATCCAAACGAAAATTGAAAATCAACGAATAACGAGAAACGAAACACAAGAAGACGAACCGGTGATTGAATCAAAAATTGTCAGTAAAGAGGACAAAGCAGAGAAACGCGAACGTGAACGTATCAGAAAAATGATTTTACATAGAAAACAATTAGATACGGAACAATTGGAGAAAGATCGACAACCCTTAACAAAATTAGAAGCCGAAATCGCAATTCTACGTAGAAAACAACAAGCGATTCTAAAGCAATCGGATCGAATTTTTTGTCAAACTATAGCCACACTATTCCCTGATGTAATTAAAGAGAAACCAATCGCGCCACCCGATCCATATGAACATAAGAGTAATTTAAAGGACCTGGAAGATTGTTATGAAAGATTCGAGAGGGTGTCAGTACAGGCACGAGAGTTTATGAAGAAGAATCCGTTCCGTTACCATTTCGATTGGGTGAAAGCGTTGAAAAATGCCAAAGAGATGCGAAAAATATTGGAAAATTACTATGAACATTTACATATTGATAGATTTAACAGGATCCAAGAGGCAGCTGCCGAGGAACCTGTCGAACAAGTTGTTGCGGTGGCCAGTGAGGAAGCTATCGTTTTCGTTGGAGAAGATGAAGACACGGCTTCGAGACAGGATCCTGTTCTCGAAGAGAATTTGCCTCAAGAAGTTGTAATTGATGAGTAATTTGTTAGTTTTTTACTGTTTTAATAAAGTTATTGCATGAAAAGTCGATTTAATCTGTGATTAGAATTCATTTACGTAATAACCGTGGGGAATTGGGGTTGTATTAATAAGTTAAATGTATCCGTTCAGTTAATTATCTTCAAAGATATATTGTGGCTATTGACCGACCCAGTTGTACGGCCATAAATTTCTACTAGAATTTACTAGTTTTTCAGGCTAATAAATGAGTTTCTGGACTTTTCTAGACTTACTAAATGCTATAATAGGAAACAATAAAACAATAATAACTATTATTTGTTTTGAAAGAGTTTATTGGATCAGTTGGTCGGTAATAGTAATTATACCTAGTTGAGAGAAGGGCAGAAAAAATTGGGTCATTTGGAACAACACAACCTTTTACGATTATTGTTGGAATAAATCGTTTTAATTTAGCTTAAATATTTGTTAAAGAGAAAAGAACAACGAACATAATAAAGGGAACAATTTCCTTTATTTCTTTTATAAAGTTTGCCTACATCATTCAAACCAAAATACCACCAAAGGTTCACAGAAAATTGAATCTTTGTTAGAGAAAAAAATATACGACTTATCTTTTTTTATATACATTTGGAGACCTTTAAATAAACGTACCTACATTTACTTACGATTGCCTTGTCGAATTGTTATATCGACAAGCTGGATTTGTTGGAAAAACAGCCTCGGGTCGTTACTTTCTGAAATCTGAACTCTCTTTGTAGAATAGCGAAAAAAACAATAAGCTTTAGGGTAAATTGAAATGTGCTTTGTGGAAGGATACACTACTGAACATATACTAATTTGATTGCTTCTCAACATACGTACAGAGAGAATTAATAATAACATTGACGGTAGAGTTGTTTGTACAAAGCAGTAGGTAATTGCAATGAACAAACTTCAAAGCTGTCGATTTAAGAAACGTATTTGTCTTGAAAGTCTGCTGTTAGTAGAGAATCAGTGAATCGTAATCGTAGTGGAAAATCATATATTCTGGAATATCTCTACTTTGATTTGTGAATTTTAGATTTCTATAGAGAAACTTCAGCATTTGTGCTTCAATAGTTTCTGTTCTCGACAATACGAATCGAATTCTTCTCGCCTCCAAAACTGTCCGATATTACAGCTCACTTCCCAATGTTCAGCGAGATTTTAGCCACAATGACTATACACGACTTGGTCAATCAGAAAAATGCCCCAGAAACTTTTCAAAGTTATCCAGAATTAAGAAAACTGTTCATGTTTCTGTCAGCATTCTTGCTTCATAATTTCGTTGTTCGTTAGACCATGTTTCATTACTTAATGGAGCTTACACTGACCTACAAATGCAAACCATTTAATGGGAATTGTCGCGTAGTTTGCAATGACCTATGAGATTTACAAGCGTTCCCTCGAGCGTTACAAATGCACTTGACTTCTTAAAGTTGATAATTTTCTTATTGTTAGATTGCTTCTTGACTAAATTATAATACGCGCGGGATGGCTGTATAACGTTCGATATCCCTAAATTTTCGACACAATAAACGTCTTACTTTCGACGGCAAAAACGTATTCATATTGTTCAAAGTTTAGGAATCGTTTGAATGTTGATAAACTTAGTTTGGTAGGAAATTGATAAGAGATATTGTAATAGTTATACACACGTCTTCAGTATATGTATGAACGTAGAACAATAGGTTCTTAGGTCAACAAACCCATAATATGCCGTAATAATCCACATTTTATTATTACAGTCATGCTCGTTCATCCTCAAATAGTCGTATTTTAATAATAAAGAAAACACGAAAAAAGCAAATCTATAAACATACAATAAAATCGACCACAATAACAATGGTTAACGTTGTTATTGTTGTATTGTTTGTGTAATTTTGAATAAAATCGATTAAAATGGGACAAATAAAAGAAAATGTTATTGTTATGTTCTTGAAGCAAATTGCGACGTCAAAAGTTAATTCTTACAGGATCAATTCGAGGATCGGGCAATGATAAGAGAAAATTAAACGAGCCAGCTTACAAGACCAAACGCTATTTCAGGCAATACTTTGCAAGTCATCTTCGGATTTATTACTTCTCCACTTCCCAACAAATCGACATGGTATACAAAAAAATATATTCCACACTGATTGATTAAGTTATAAATTAGAAGAATGTCAAAGGCAATCGAGAACTGTCTGATAGGATAAAAATGCTACCCAACTAGGTCTACTGTTCGTTTTATATTGGATTTTAGTATGGCTTTATTAGATTTTCTAACAAAAAAAAAACACTGATCTGAGTGAAAATGAGATTTCAATAGCATTTGTTGTTAGATGATTTATTATTTCGTTTGGTTTAATTAAAAATTTCTTGAACTCGGCAGCAGGTATTGATACCGACTTGAAGTTGTATCGATTCATACACCACATTTCGGGATTAGAGAAGCGCCATAAATTTTTAACAACTTTTTAAAATTTTATGGAACATAACCCAATGGCGGTACTTTAAGATTATTCTTTTGCATCGGAAGTTGATTAATTTTTCAGCCACTCTTTCATCGATCGTCTTGATAATTATAGGTAAGGATTTTTGAAAATTAAAGTCTGTCGAACATCGTGACATTTCACACGAGTTGAATTGAGAAAGAGGGGCAGCTTTATCTAATTACTTTATAAGTTTTAGGAAGCCGCATTCTTCTGTGGAAACTCCATATTTTCTGCAGCTACTTTAGATACATGTTTGTCTATTTTGGTCGCCTTTGAAGTCGCCTAAGAAATTGTTCCTGTACGTTATCTGATACTTTGTGGTGATGCGAACGGTAATCACTTTTGTCCGATAGTAAATCGAGGTTCTGTTTGAAGCTTAAAATTCTAGAAACGGCAATACTTACCTTATTTCCAATTACATTACGTTGTCCTCAGAGATTATGTAGCAGACATTCGTAAATAATTGGCCAACTTGTTCTGTCACCTCACGTTCTTTCTACGTTAATAATTTATTTGTTGATGGTGAATTTATTGCCGACTTCTTGTCTAATTCGATCAATCGTCCCTTGTCAATAATTCATCTATCTACGGTAGTAGTAGATAGAAAATCAAAAGAAAATATGATTTGATATCGTTTGATGGAATATCACAGATCTATTTAGTCCAGGAAATTTCCAACGGTTAATGCAATTTTTCTGCTATTTTTACATTTAATACAAAATCGACTGCACTGGAAGCACTCGTATAGAAATCAATTATTATTGATTGCTGCCCTAGAGACCGGAATTATGTGCTTGTACAGGAAAAATTACCGGTACTTCAGTCTTGAATGAAATAGAATCGTCCGTATCTTTGAAGTTTTAGGTCCAAGGAAGACCTTTTGTGCAATTTAGTTACATTACCTTTTGACATTATAAATTGATCTGTCACATCACGTACTTCTTTAGAAATCTATTTGTCGATTGCAGCATCCATTGACGATGCCCTTTGGATTGATTAATTTCGTTACCCTTCATTGATATTTAATACCTGTATATCCCATTGTCTGTACGATAGAAATAAATAGAGGATGATTTGGTATCGTTTATCGGAGAATTTGAGAAATTTGTTCAAATAAACAAGTAAAAAATTGACTGTGTTAGCAAAAACACTCCCATAAATCAATGTTTATCGATTGCCCTCCTAGTGACCGGGGAAGAGCGGTTTTTTCACACCCGTAAAACGTAAATTCTGCCAGTTTTGTGGTGTATTTACCATAAAGAGTTACAGAATAATTTATTACAGTTCGTAACGGTTAAAACTCAAAAAACCGAAAACTTGAATTTGTTTTACATAATGTATACTGCAATTTTTACATTATATTAGATTAAAAATCCACAAAAAGAATAGTTAATACTACAGAATTTCGTTCATTTTTTATCTAAAATTTATAACAGCAAATAGCTTATTGATTATTCATTATAGCTAGTTTTTTGGTCCTTCGATCAATTAACAAAAAATTTCAACTTCTAAATTGAACAAGTTCGTTCGGCAACAAACTGAGGGTCATTATTACAATTTCAATCGAGCGACATTAATCAAGCTTTAAAATATGGGGTGATAACGATGTTCGATTTATACTTTTCGTTTTGTTTTCATCATGTAAATTGAAATATGTTTGTTGGAAGTATTTGAGGAAAATTCCACATACCTATAAATGTCAGATGATTTTAACATGAACAGATATTGAGAAACTATTCCAGGATTTAATATAAATATATCGGTATCAATGTACGTCAGAATTCCATTTATAATTCGATGTAAACATTTTCTAATTTTATTTTTAATACTTCTGGAAATCAATTAGATATTCAACTAATTAGTTCGATTTTCAAGAATCATCAATTAGAATTGTATTATGTTGAATGGTTGACCGGTACTTTTAATCTAATTAAATGTGCGATATATGGAAACAGATCAATATCTGCTAGGTTTTTCATATCTGACGTAATCGAGGATTTCCTGAAAATTGTCGCTTCACTTAGAGTAATAAAATTTTGACTAGTTTAGCTCGCTTCAAGCTTCTTTAAAAAGACGAAGTTCAGGTTCCAGTGATGACCCTGAAAAGATTGTCTTCTTTTTAAGATTACACCTACTAACATAAGCCAATTTAAGCTTTGCCCTGAGCACTATGAAGGTACTTCATGTCAACGAAAAATTTTTATTTTTGGAAGGTGTAGCACCAAAAAAATCCATAAATCATTGTTAAAAGTGTAGTAGGAGTCTTCATCTTTAATTAGAATAGCAAAAAGAGGGGTTGCTGAATTTAAATGTGGTCGTACAAGTCCTGAAAACGATCCACGTGAAGGATGCCCAAAAATCATAACAAAAATACAGGATAGGGTTTTGGAAGATCCTCGATTAACCGAGAGATTTAGCGAAAGCTCTAAGGATCTCATTAGATACTGTGAGTAATATTTTGAGTGAAGTTTTGGGTTTCAGAAGGCTGTGTGCACAATGGTTGCAACATTCACTAACAATAAAAAAACAAAACATATTCAAGTGCGACTTTCGCAACATTTGTACTGCAAAAAAATAAAATGGACTTTACGCGTCGTGTCATCACTAAGGGTTAGACTTGGGTCTACCATAATCCTCAATCAAAACAAGAGCCTAAGTAGTGGAGGGAACCCAGTACAAACGGCTCCGAAACAAATTAGAATACAGGAATCACTCAAGAAAACGCTAGCATCCCTTTTTTTGGGATGCAAAATGATTTTGTTTGTAGATTATCTCTAAACTATAAACAAAATCTCTTGGACTAATTGGATGTAAAAATTTGTGAGAGAAGAGGTGGTTTAGAGAAACAAAAAGTCAAGGACCTCTCACATAGCTCAAAAACCATCTCGAAAATCAGTGAATTAAACTACGAATTGTTGCAGCATCCACCCTAGTCGTCAGATTTAGCTCCGTATGACTTCTGGCTTTTGTCGTATCTCAAAAAGGTCGTGCGTGGAAAATGATTTTCATCGAATAAAAAGGTGGAAGCCGTGGCAGCGTATTTCGACAGTCTTCCTGATTTGGACTTCAGGGATGGAATAATAAATTAGAAGAACATTTGGACAAATGTATTGAAGTATAGGGACAGTGTATTGAATAATGAAATGTATTTAAAATCATAAACTCAACGTTTTTTGGACTTTTATAAGAGAGAGGCTTAATTAGGTGCAGATCAAACGGTGGCTAATAGAGTGTAAAGCAGCTTTGATACTATATCGAACTGGGTAATTTAACAAATTCACGACTCGTAGCATTTTGCGAATAATTCCAAAACCGAAAATCCGACACCAAATATCTAAAGTGACTGTGTGTAAAATTTTGATAACATCTAATGACGATGATGCGGATAATGCGAGATAAATGTCGAGTGTTTTCACTTGACAATTCTGACAAGATTCGTCGTTCCCAACTGTTTACGTTCTACATTAAGAAGTTTGATATAAAGCCCTAAAGTTTCGAATTTAACGTCAGCAGTGACGTAAAGATAAACAACACAATTTTGTGTTGCAAATCCAGTTATATAATTGGAGGAAATTTTAATCGTTGTACATACACATACCGTCCCTCTACTATCTACCTAATCATGTTAACAAAGTGGATTCTATACGCAATATTAGACGTGAAGCGACCCTTTCTAAAACCTATTCGAAATTGGACTGATGTCCTCATATTCTAATCGAATTATGTTATAATAAAATTTCAAAATAATATCCAAACGATCAAAATTCACTTCCATTTAGCGTGCAATCGATTTTCTGTTAATGGAAATTTTTTAAAAAAAGTAACGTGCTAATAGAAACGGGAATATTAAAATTTATTACAAGCGGATTACGCTACAGCGAACAAATGTTGAGCTCTTTTTATTATTACATAAAAGCCAATCAACTGCTTAATTCCTTCAAATTTTAATGTTTGCTCGAACAACAAATTTCAACGTTAAATTTTCTCAAAAGTTGAGTTGTTATCATTAATCACTGGTGATACAACGAAAAGCAATCATCTTAGGACACTTTAAAGAGTATACCTACTCGGTTTACGTGCAAGTAGATAAACGTCATTATTTTAAAAGGACACGTAACTGTCATCTATTCTCATAAGACTTATGGGGCTGGGAAGACGATCTATTTTTATGCGCCACAAGTCTTGTAGAAAATCTAGGAAAACTGTAATAGCTACACGAAAACCACAAGTCTCGTAAACATCAAATTTTGATACGCTGAAGTGAAATGTGAACGTTTAAAGCTGGAGGAAATTCAGGCGGCTCTATTTATTTATTTTTCGCCCTTAGTTTCGAAACTTCAATTAGTAATAAAATGGAAATATTGTCAGCATATTGTCCGTGTTTTACTCAAAATTCAGTCGTTTCTAGAGCCACAATAGTAGCTTATATTGTGCAGAATCGACCATCAAAGGAACATTACAGCTCCCCACTCTCGTGTCAAATAAAAGTCGCTTTAAAGCGATATTTTCGCAACAGTTTCATATTTCACGGATCATATTCCATTTACAAGACTGATTGCTATACAGTCTTAGAATACTTCAATATTCTTTGTTCTTCGGAAGCTACTGTTTGGTCAAAATGCAGTTAAACAAAGCAGAATTTCAAGCAACAACACAACGTTACAACGAAACTTATATGGGGGAAATTAAATAATAGCGTCTGCTGTATGTAATATTAGTTGTGTATCAATTCTGGAGCTTCTCCGAAATTGGATTGTGTTTTAATGGAATTTAACAACCAAACATGTATCGATTTTCAATTAATTGGAGTTAGATAACTGTGAAATATTAAAATTTGTGTTTAAAAGCGGCTTATACCGGACAACAACAGTTTAAAACGATTACCAATGATTGTAGTAATCGCCTGAAATTTCACGAATTCCCTCGAACCAATTTTACTGATCCAATGTTTTCTCAATTCACAACCTCCCTTATTTACCAAAAAGCCCCTTTTACTGGTATTGTAATCTTTGTTATATTAAAGTGTTTTTGTTATTTTAACTTTTAGTCTGTTTTTGACATTGAGGAAATATCACAGAATGCGCCTAAGGAAAGTTATCGGAAATGCTATACATCTAAAAGCAATGGAGCTGTTTTTGAAACAGAATTTGTTTCCATCAGGTGACTTTAGGCTAGAAACTATAAAACAACATGTTATCCAACACCATGAAATAAAGTGACATTGTGGAATTGTATATTGTTGGAGAATTCCCAAATTGGCGTACTTATCGAATTGATTTTATAAAATTGCCGTCTGCATCTATTCGTGGCTCTTATGAAGATGCACTTGTTCAGAATACTCTCACGTTCAACGATTCTCTGATATCAACAAATCCAATTTAACTTGCTAATGGAACCTTAGTCTCCTTAATCGAATTTCGTCAATTATATTTCTTTTGTAGAAAACTATTTGTGTTGATAAAAGGAAAAAATTGTACAAATTTAATACAAACTTTCTATTAACAATAGAAATAGTTGTGTTGCTGACAAATAGCGTAAAGTTCTCGTCGATGGATTCGAAACATTTCACAAATAATTAATTAGTTCCGCTCACCTACACTCAACTCATAATTAATTTGACAGCATTAATAAATCTCAAACTAAACCAATTTGTCTAATTAATGTTGTAGAAAATCAAATATTAAACTAATTCTATCAAAATGTTGCTAAACATAATATCAACCATTTCAAGTTTCTTGGAACAATACTACATTTACATCAAACTTAATCTAACAAATTGCTTTACCAGAAATACATGGTCCAATTGACTTTATATTCCAGCAGAATCCGTGTCGCCTTCCCTATTATCCTGAATTATTACACAGACATTTAAGAGGATTACCGTTCACCAATGGATACATCGTTGTTGTAATTTAGCGACAATTACAATCAGTTTCTTTCGCAGGTGGGCTTGTCGCGTCTGAAAGAAACAGTGGCTCCAGCTGAAACGGATCGTACGCCGGAAATTCGATCGACATTGGATTATTATCCGTTTGCTACAGTTCTACGATTGCGTGTATTACAGGTAAATCCAATACAAATTTCCATAGATTTGTATTAATCAACAATGCATCCGTAGATTGTTTGTGGCATATCGTTTTTGATTATTGGTACTGTGGCGTTTATTGAGGAGAAAGGACGAATGAATCTCGGACTGGGCATCCCAGCAGGAGGCGCAACTATTTTAGCTGCAGGTAAATGATTTTGTCGTCTGTTTCGACAATCTAATCGGTAAATAAAACAATATAGTACGTATGTAGTAATCAACTGAAACAATTACTACAACAAACATAGTGGCTGTTGGGTCTCAAACAATACAACTGTAAACTGTTGTGTTGGATTATTTTGAAAATGAATTATTTAGAAACGTAAAACTCAAAGGTAAATAATTGTTTTGACACGTAGCATCCAAGACAGTTTTGTGGAATTACAAAATACAGAAAATTCAACATTAACGCATGTATTTTCGTACCGGAAAAAACATTTGGTAAATTGAAAACGACCATAAATTCTGGCGATTTTAAGACACATTCGCATGAAAATATAATTTTATTTCGAATATTTGCTCAATTTCAAAATGTTCAGTTGTAAAACTGTTCGTACAAATATCAAAGCTGATGAATTTCGCCGCAATAAATTGCTTTGAATCAAATGATTTGTTCAAACTAATACGTTTTAAGCATAAAATACAAATATTGAAAGGCGTTCGTTTTAGTAATTATGGAAAAGCGTCTGTATAAAAAGCTCGCTTCTTTTACCGAATAAGCTTCAGAAATTTTAAACCATTAATAAGTTCCCTCGAAAATTTCAATTCATATTAGAAATTTCTGCAGCAATGTTTCAATTTTTATAACGAATTAGTTGTGTGTATCAGTGAAATATTTGCCATGTGTCAGTAAATTCCGGTTGTGATAGAGGCAAGATATCGCTAAACTTTCAATTCAACATATCCGACAACATGACATGACCATATTCGAGCTGTCACTGTAAAATACTGAAATCGTCGACAACGATACTTTTTGTGTTCTAGTTTCATCGATTTTTGCGGTTTGTGTTGAACGTTGTTTTTCTTTTTTGATGAACAATGAACGTCGAAACAATTCAAACTCTATTATAAGAGAAACTCTATCAATACACGATTTTGATTGTAATTAACCTTTAGCTCATAAAGATAAAAATTGTCTCAAAATAGTCACAATTTTGTGGCCAACAACCCACATTAATAACGGCAATATTACGTGAACTATCTACAATCATCCATGATAAAGATTCAACTCTAAAGACATGCTGAAATCGAATCAAATCGAACACGAAAAGCTTATTAAAGGATTAAGTTCGAAGCCACCACAGAACCTACTTATTCTATCGACGGAAATTGACTGTGAAGTCAGAATGATAGCTTGTGATTGTCGGAATTTGTGTGGAACTTAATCGACAGATTCGGTTTAACGCAGTTCAAATTTTCGATCATCGTTAAATTACAAACTATACGATAAAACCAAATATTACCACAATGTGAAAATGCTCTACAGACATAACTCCAACATTTTATATTATAGATACGGATTTACTGTAGTAATGAATATTGAATCGATATTAGCGCCCCATGGGATAATAAAACAGCAGGAACGTTAAGATTCGAAACAACTGTGTATTTTTTATGTTACAGATAAAATACGCTCAGGAAAATTAAAGTAGAAAGAACAGAAATAACGGCGTTCATCATAAAAATAAAATACGAAAACGTACAATTTTAATGATTTTCACTATGGACTGGTGAATTGAAACCGATAGCAAAAAACAAACAAATTGTTTCTATAACGGCTTAAATTATCGCTAGAACTCTCTCCTGAATAATATTGTTGTTTTAAAGCAGTTTCACATCAAATATTTGTTTGTTGACTTAGAATTTCATATATAAAAGGTAACTGTATACGAACCTCTTCCCAGTTTACTATTTCACAAGTGCAAACAAAATGTTTTGTTATTTCTTTCCTTATGTACACATTGCAGGAATTGAAAGACTTATAAAATAAACGTTCCAGATGTATTCAAATAAACACTAGATCGTATTTCCATAATGTTAAGATTATAAATGTGAAACTTTACTATGCAAATGTACACTAGACAGATTTGTTTTCATTAAAGTCGCCACTTTAGCGCCAAGAACTTTGGTGTCTTAATAAATAAGACACACACAACCGAGAAAAGTTTCCTATGTAGAGCCTATAATACTGAAATATGAGGCAGTTTATTCACGTTTATGTGCCGTTGTTCATTTCTTAAGTAACTAGCACGGCTAGTCACACATGCACAATTTCAAGCGATACAGTAGAATACGATATTTCTTATGCTTAATCGAATTCTAGAGTGCATACTGCAGCATTTGATAATATTTGGATAATTGTTGAAGTTACTGCTGTTAAACTAGATTGTATGCTATTCCGGCGCATCCGCCAATTTCAGTACAGAAATTTTCAAATTGCTTTCGTCTACAGAATCAAGCTCTATTTCTAGAAGAGTTAAAATACAAGCTAATTACTGAAGAACTGATAGATTTAGATTTTAGTGAGATGAAATGCAAACACGCTTTTTAAATAAACACAGAGCTAGTTATTGACATACTCATTCATTATTGTATTCTGAGAGAATTAGTCATTGCAGTGGTGTCTAATTAAGAATAGCGGAAATTTGATAATCAACTCTTGCATATAAAATCTAAATTCAATTCTTGAAATTCACTCAACTTGAAAATACGAGCGGATAAGTGTTTTCTTCAACTATTCATTGAAAATAATGTTGCCTTTTGTATAAAAGAACCATTCCAGCTTCCATCTGTGTATTTAGATGTCTCTAAAAAACTGTAAATGTGAAACTTTCGTATGGAAATCGACACTTGAGAGGATACGTTTGTTTTTATTAAAATTGTCATCTTATGTAGTGCCGGAGGCCGGGTGAGCCCAATCCGCGAGTGGATAAAGCTAGCAATTGTTTTTGTTTACTTGCTATTGATTGCTATGGAGTTGCTCGATGGTAAACTGTTCACTTTACCCACCTCAACGGTAAAGTAAACACTTTGCCGTTGCGGTGGGTAAAGTGCTACTTTACCATCGAGTTTTTAGTCGATAAAGAGATGGGGAGAATGATGTGGAAGATTCATTAAAAAACAAATTTGCTCCTATTCTTACAAACAATTTGCAAATATTGGGCATATTGTGTTCGTGGTTCTTGAGAGAGAGCCTTTTATACCCTACTCAAAAAGAGAACAATTATGTGCATATAAAAGAGACTATTTCAAGTGACATTTATGCAATATTAACATGAGTAGAAAACGGAAGTGCATCCAGTTTAAATCCAAACGGAATACCATAGTTTGGTTTAATGACAATTCGAAAACAATATATTCTCATCTGTAATGAAATATTCATGAATCTGTCTAGTCGTATCCAACTTGGCGCATCCACCAAATCAAATACATCGGGATAGAATCTATACTTCTATCTATCATAAATTCTGTATTTATAGGAAAGTTGCTCTTTCCTCTCTTATGTAAATAACCACTACAAGTATCTTACAAGATAGATTCAAATAAGCTCGGAAATGTTTGAATTCAAACGTTCAAGAAGACGTTTCGGAACTATACAGATACGACTTTATTATGAAAATACAGAACTAGGGTGGATGGATTCATTCTCATTATAATCCCCGTTTTAGTGTTAATACTTCATTCGTAGAACGGTACGTTAAATGGGAGATATAAATTAGTTTTTCTATTCACAAATCTTTCCGTTAACTAGCAACGAGTAATAATTTAGAAGTAGCTTATGATAGGCTACCATTGTCGTATACTTCGAGGACAATTGTACATTGTATATGTGAAATATAAGTCCGCCTTACAAACTATAACTATAAATAGCACAATATATTTTCCGTACAAAAGAGACCATTGAGGGCGATATTGAATGGGAACGAAAAAAAAACAATATATGAAAGATGTTACATTTGCTGTTTTATATTTCAATGTAAGCAACAATTCGGTTTGATAACGATTCGACAGCTATTCACGTATCTCTGAAGAAATATTTAAATTGAAAACATGATAGAACTCTATTTATGGGAGATACAGAAAAAGAGCGCTACAATAATTACTAAAACTGAAATTTACTGAATACAAAATATAGCTGGTAGTTTTCAATTTTTTAAATTAGTATTTGTTAATTATTCTGTCAGTAAATAACCGTATATTGTCCAATGAAGAGTAGCGGAAGATTGATGACTAACTCGTTTCATCTGACACCGAATTTAACTCCTCATAAATTTAACTTGATGTGAGAATTCAAGAGGATGAATCGTTTTTTCTATATTACAAATCAAACGTAGTAGACTTAAAGCATTTTTTAATTGTTCCATTTGGTCGTTACATCAAAAGATTTTTATATATCTTCTATTTTTGTCACAAATACGTTTTTAATTCTTGTTTACGTTACATGGAAATCTCTGCCTTCAATTATGTATTCTAACGACTAGATTTTACATTAAACAAAATAGCGCACGTTTAATTATAAAATGAATTTAATTTTATTACCACAGAGAAATGTTATTTCGCCCAAAACACCCGCGGTCCTGTAGACGAGACAGTGTACGCCTGTTTGTTTTTTTTTCTAGGGATATCTGCTGGCAATGAACGAAACTAGATGTAGTTAAATGAACCGTAAATTGTCTCTATATTTCGAGGTGAAAATGCTGTATATAAATAAATACATAGTAAACATTGTCTATTTATTTTTATTTGTCGCTTTAGTGGTGAATAGTTCTGAGTATTCTTGAATAAAATTACACCTAACACTAAAAAAAATAAGTAGCTTTTTCTATTTTATTGCTTATTGTACAGATACCAGTGTTTCCAAAGCAGCTTACGATGAGCTACTATTACAATACTGGTAGGAGTATTGGATGTGGTTATAAAACGATAGAAAGCTTTTGAAATTATAACTATAAATAGCACAATGAATTTCTCGTATACAAAAGCCACTATTTTTAACAATAAAAAGAATGAAAACGGTACAGATTCAATATTTGTTGTATTCGTCTAAAATATAGTCGGAATATGATTGTTTTATCTGATAAGAACTCGATAAAAGCTACAATATACTTATCAGTAAGAAAGCGAAATAATATAGGCCTCGCTAAGAGCTAGTTTTAGAATATCTATAGTTTTGAGAGACACACTTACATTTGAGGTTTAATAGAGCGTCGCATTCCTTAAAAGCTTTGTAGAATATTATAAAATTATGACAAAAGTTGTAAACATTATCAAATAAAATATTTACGGTATGCACGAAAGAGCCAGTTATCACCTCATTTTAAAGACAGCCTTCCACCCCGATACACAAAGTCAGGTTTGGGGCTGAACTTTTACAGAAAACATCCAATAAATTGAACGCGACTTGTAACAAGTCTGCATTGTTATCAATAAAGGAACCTGCTTCATAAATGAATTCGTTATTTTATTTTTACAACTATTAAAACTAGCCGGTTCAACGATTTTCAAAACTTAAAATTGATTTATTTTACATTCAGGTTGTTCCAGCTAACAGTTTCACCTTAAATATCGCGTTTGTTTCAAAATTAAAGAGGAGAAGTATCTAAAGAAATCAAACTACAATTTCTATCCTTCAATTGATCGACACGATTTACTTTCTAGCTATTTTGGAAATGCCAAAACATTATATAAGATCTCGAAGGTTACTCGATCAGATTTTGATCAGATTTTTTTTTCTTTTCAAAATTTTGGGGTTAAACATTGCATTTCATATGAAAGACGTCACTATTCGTCGTGTAAAATTCCAGTTTTTATCAATTGAACCACCACAACTTCACATTATGTAAAATGGTGGAGGCGCCGGGCGAATCGCCTGTTTTCTTTTTGAGTAGCAAATGAGAAATTCTTAAAAGAAAAAAAGGTGATTGGTTTCCCAATATTGAGTAATTTTCCAAATGTTATATGATGTTTTATGATTTCTAAAATATTTAGAAAAAAAGTGTCGATCAATTGTAGTCCAATTTCTTTGAACACTTTTCTACTTCAATTCACAAACAAGTGAGATGACACTATTCGCTGGGACATCCTGTATATGGTAAATTTTTATTGAACGGTTCAGTGCAGTGATAGATTTCTGTACTTGTCAACTGCGTCCAGAATTGATGGATGAATATAGACTTTCAATTAAAAACTCTGTAAAACGATTTCGAACTGATCAACTAATGGATTTGCTTTCAAATTATTGGAAAATAACCACGCCGCTCGGTCTAGTTTCTGTTGCATTTCGGTAGCCAATGTCGGTGATCATCTGAGGCTTTTTATTAAAATTTGACCGCTTTTTAGATACAGTTTTTGAGGTAGCTTTCCACTCGCATGTCAAGGGCTTTTTCAGTTTTTGTTGCAATTCCGCTTTGTCAATCAATAAATTTCTTAAGTAATCTTTCCAAGAAAAGCTCTGCTGATTTCTTGAGATCGTGCATTAGAAAGGGGCACTTTTAGAAGAACCTCCCATGTACAATTTAGATCAAAATCACCTCTGCTAACGGTATACAAAGTTCTTAGTTGGCCACGATAAATTCACAGATTTTATTCGGCCCATCAATTATAAACGGAGTTGGAAGGTAATTAAGAATTGTGAAAAATTAACAACCACTCGTCTCCATCTAAAACGAACTCTAATTGCTTTTAAATACCAATTGAGTTGGAAATTCAGGCCACGATTTTCTTCTACAACTTATTAAAAATGCAGTGGACAAATGTTTGTTATCCCTGTTTAAAGAACAGCATTAGAGTCAACACCGATTGAATACAAACTTCTAGTAGATAGATCAAATAGCTTGGCTCCGAAAAGTTTCTTTTAAATTGACAATACTTGGACTCTAGCCTAATATGAAATTGATAGCTTAAATTCTACGAAAATTGCATAGAAATTGTTATAATATTGAAACTCAAAGTGCATGAACGAAATCAAATTTACGTCTCGTCCCGGAATAAGATGACAATAAGAACAGATGGAATCTGTGAAGTACAAAGTAAATTTAAAGTTGTGGAATAGAAATTTGTATTCCGGTCACGAGTGTTCTGGTGATGTTTCGTTTTATTCCATATAAAAAAAAAACGCTGAGAGATATAAATAAAATCGTCGACCGCCTCCACACGAGCACTGGAGTTATCTTTATAGATTTGTATTTATTATACAGCTTTATTACAAGCAATTTTATTTTGTTACAGCCGCCAGTATACATACAACAAAAGGCTTCAGTGGCTACCGCACGTCAACATGTATGCCCGGTTCGAGTCTACGTTTCCTTGGTCCATCTGTACGGATCGCAATCCCTTTAACAATCCTATGGGCGACGGCATGTTGTTTCGTTGCTGTACTCATGCTACAATCAACAAAAGTATTGAGCTGTTATCAAGATCATATTTGTATTACAGATCCATTAGATAATGATAATGATTTGATTGTATTGGCATCAGTTGAATTGTTATTAGCTATTATTACATTTATTGCTGTTTTTATGTTATTGAGAATCGATTGTAAATATGATCCAGATTGATCGATACCAGCCTCCGACCCTCAAGGTACCGGAATTGGTGTGAGTGTTATTGGAGGCGTCGGAGGTATTAATCTACCATCAAGTATTGCAACAACTATGACAAATACAACATCAACAACATGCGATCGTGTGGGAAGAATTGCTTGGGTTGTTTGAAGATCGGAAACGGTAAAGGGGGGCCAATCATATCTAAACTATAATTATCACATATTTATAAACGTATACAAACATTAGTTGATTAGAATTATTCTATTTATATACAGGATAAATCACTTAAATATAAGTCTTTCGAATTGCATTATTAGCAGTTTCGTTGCAGTTCTTCACATGCTTTACCGATTCTGTTGGCAACCAGATTTATATTTAAGTGAGTGTTTATCGATCACTGATAAGTTTAAAACGCAGTTGTAAGCACATAATTATTAATTATAATAACATGTAAAGTATGTTCGAACTAAAATGTAATAAATATTAATAAAATGGGATGCAACCTGCTCTGAACCGTAATTGTGATCCCGATAACAACTGATGCTAAATATTTGCCAAAACGTCATCTAAGATCTCGAAAATTACTCAATGTTAGGAAACCAATCACCTGCAATCAATTTCTCATTTGCTACGTAAAAAAGAAAATAGGAAAGTGTGGTTCGCCCGGCGCCTCCACCATTTTACTTAGTGTGGAGGTCAAATTGAATTGTAACGTCTTTCATTTGAAATACAATCCTTAACTCAAACTTTTTTCATTGCAGGTAATTGTTTTCCTAATATTGAGTAACTTTCGAGAACTTATATGATATTTTGGCATTTCCAAAATAGCTAGAAACTAAATCGTTCGATCAATTAAAGTATAGACATTGTAATCTAATTTCTTTAAATCCTTTTCCATTTCTATTCAGAAACGAACGAGATATTTGAGGTGAAATTGTTGGCTGAGACATCCTGTATAATAACAAAACGCTTTAATAAAGGCCGAGTTTCAATTCACCAAGAACTACATAAAGAATTAAATACGGAAGAAATCCTTGATCTACATTCCGAATTAAATGAATCTCTTGGTTCTTATAAAACTACTGAAACGCAAATTACAAGCCCTTTGTTAAAAAATTAAAGAAATGAATTGAAATTTAAAAAAAGTCAAGCACGACTTCTTAAGTTAAATTATTAGAACTAAAAATCTATTGACAATATTAATTGAATTGCAAGATTTTCAAGAATGTAATATAAATTTGGTTGTGGATATGGGAACGTTCAAGTATTACGTAACATTGTTACCAGGGGGGAGGGGTTAAGTCAAGCGTTATTAGTGTGTTATTCTGCGAAGGATGTTATGGGAAAGATATAGTTGAGGTCAAAATAAAAACAGTGACAAATTAGCTTGGAAATTTGTACCTTTTGTTGAAAGCAGTATTATATTTTCTCTAAAAAAGCCTTACAGAACATCTCCTTACTATCTTTGCTGACACTCTGAAAACTTGTTTGGAGTTCATTTACCGTAGTTCATTTGTAAAACCAACAGTTTGAAAATGTATGCTAAAATATCATGTGGACAAAATAACAGCAGTAATTTAATTTTATATTGAATAGTAGGCTATTCCAAATTTGACAACTTAACTAAGCTGTCAAAAAACCATTTTCATTTGCTTTAAATAATAACAAAAACATTTTATTAATTTATTGTACTGAATTAACAATAAAATGGATCGTGGAAAACATTGCACTCTGGAAAAACGAAATTTAATTTAAAAAATTCGTAATGAAGGAAAAACATACATGTATATACAAAGCCTCTTAAATTGTTTTGCAAAAATGACTAAAAACACCTTAGATTGGCAACCACAAACAGAAAATCGTGGACGAAAATCAAAAACTACAAATTATGAAGACAGGAAAATTATACGTTGCGTGAAAAAAGATCCTTTTATAAGGCCGAGAAAAATTATCAATGATCTGAATTTAACTGTAAGTTGCCGAACTATTCGGCGAAAACTTCAGAGTTCACAGTTAAATGGGAGGAACCTTAGAAAAATACATCTTCTTCAAAAAAAGCATGTCAAAAAGCGGATACAATTTGCAAGAGAACATTTGGGATGATCTGCTTCAAAGTGGCGTAATATTTTGTGGTCTGATGAGAGCAAAATTGTTGTATATGGATCCACTGGACGACGTGTGTATGTTCGGCGTCCAGAAGGTACAGCATTCAATCCCAAATACACATTAAAAACAATAAAACATGGTGGATCAAAAATTATGGCTTGGGGTTGTTTTTCCTATCATGGTGTAGGGCCTATATTTTGGATAAAAGGCATAATGGATCAATTCATCTAATCCCAAATTTTAAGAAACGTTATGCTTCCTTATGCTGAAAAAGAAATGCCCCTGAAATGGGTGTTTATCCAGGATAATGATCTGCAAAAGAATTTTTTCAGGAATATAACATAAACATTTTGGATTGGCCGGCCCAATCACCCGACCTTAACCCCATTGAAAAACTTTGGGGAGATATTAAAGAGGCGGTTACGGTGACTAAGCCTGGCAATGTCGATGAATTATGGGATGTTGTGAAGTTTACGTGGGAAAATATCCCTGCCGCAAGATGTCAGAAGTTAGTTGATTCTATGCCAAGACGATGCGATGCTGTTTAGAAAAATAAGGGCTACGGAATTAAATACTAGTTTGTTCTTGAGCTAACGTGAATAATTTTGCTCAAATATTTGTGGTCAAGTTTGTTTTTCATGAAAATGTTTGAATACTGCTATTATTTTGTTCATGTTATTTTAGCAAAGTTTTTGTTGATAATACATTCTGCATATAAAATATGTCAAACTAACAATGAAAACATTTTCAATTTGTCAATAACATTAGTAAAAATAACCCTATGAAGTTTTTTCTGATAAAAAATCATATAATTCTTCTGCTAAAATTAAAATTTCTAGATCAGCTTGACGCTGCTATTTTTTTGACCACAACTGTACGTTATGATAGGTAGGGGGGGCGAAAAAATTTCAAAAAAAACGTTACGTAATATTTGAACGTTCCCTATAAGGAATTATTTGATTTTTTAAGATGGTAGAATCGGAGTAATCTCTAGATTTGCTAATAAAATACAAATAATTTAAAACTTTATTATAAGAAATTAACTTTACATAAAAAAATACAAAACTCGAGGAAAACTAAGAGTAAAATTTAAAGAAACTTTTAATAAGGAAAAAAATAACAACATATTTCTGTTCAATATTATTCAGTATTGGATATCAGCAGAAAAACTTTTAAATTGTTATATTTTTATTCACATTATTAGAAATTTGGTATTTTGTTCATATAAAAGTTGTCACAACACTAGAATTGGAGAAGCCGTATCGATTCTTTTGTAAGAAATTAAATATATTCAATTGCTAAAAAGATCTATCTTGTATGAAGCTTCACGCTTTCACCACTGCTCCAACAATACAACGAAAGATTGCAAAGTTGAAATCATGACTTTTCACTGTTCTGTTGCAATTGCTTTTTGGAAAATGTTCTGATTAAATCTTCAACAATTTCACTTATTTTGAATTATAGTCTCCCTTTTCGACCTTTAATATAAGAAGATAAAAGAAATCTAACCATTGAACATTTCTATCTAGAGCATGAAAATTCAGACAGGCTTAGACATTTCATTTGAAGTAATTCAGTCGTGTGGAGGATTTTGTTGTAGATTGAAACGAGAAAGAAGCGAGATGGTTGTTAAAACCAGAGGAATGTTTGTAAACTCAGCGTGATCCTTTCTGCTGTGATTGCCAGAGATCCATCATGAAGTGGATTATGATAGTTTATTGCAAAAAAGTCTTTTATTCGACAAAAAGTTCCGAATATTTGTCATTCAGATTCGGAATTAACTGAATTTTTTGATTCTTATAAATGTCAAAGTCGTAAATTGCAAACACTTCATTAAGAACAAAGCAAATAGATGAAATGAAATTGAAAGATTTTAGTGAAGCGATAAGATTTCTCATAGAACTAAAAATACTGAAAGATTTATTGACAACATATTATTGATTGACTTTCAACAGTACAATTTCCATTTATTGCTTTTTGGTTTTTGATACTGTTGAATTCGTTTTCTGGGTCCGATATGAGAAAAACGAAAACCACGAGTCTGACTCGTTTAGTATTTCACAATTCCTTTTGTAGCCCCGAAATATATAGTACATGTCATAGGAAGTATCCGTCTTGCGCCAGATTTTTGTTTGCTATGGCTCGGGCAATCGGCAGATAGCGTATAGTCCAAGGGGTTAAATAAAAAATTAGGATTTACGATACAAATTTTCATGTTCAATTGTTTGTAAAATGAAAATTATTTGACGCAGAGCGAAATTTTTCGACCAATCTATAGAAAATATATTTATTAATATTGTGTCTAAATTTGAGACAGATGGGCTCAGCTGTTTCCGAGAAATCTTGCCCAAATTTCAAAGATAGTGCGAGGCGTTTCTACAAATGTGCGTGCAATTTTGCGAACATTTGGCATAGATCTCTTTTTCCATGGTTCGCGGTTATCTTACAAAAAATCGATCCGAATCTTGGAAAAAGAACTGCATACCGACATTAAGCCTACCATGAACTACAATTGGCTTAAATTTCATTCAAATCTGTTAATAAACGAAGATCAAGAACTAAACAATCGATTTAAATTGTGATTTGAAATTTCGCGTCTTATGGGAAAACTAAATACGTTTTCCAAAAAAGTTCCATTTGAGGTTGTAGCGCACTACTGATGAAATCGAAAGCAAAAAAACGCCTTTCTTAAAATATTCAATCCTTCTATAAAACAAAAATAAAAGTCAAGGCTCTACAAGACTACACCAGTCGATCGTAGACAGTTGGTGTTGAGGGGTTTTAGGCCCCTTAATAATACTTACTAAATACTCGTTCCAATTAAGTATGGTAAGGAAAGCAGGATTCGGTCGGTACTTACCAGGGTTCGGAAAAGTACATGTAAAAAATATTTACTACATAAACTACGTCTACGCGTAGTTTTTGATGTAGTAAATGTAGTTTACGTAGTTTGTATAGTAAATAGTGTCTAATATCAAATTTCTAATATATAATTGAACACAGAGCCTGCTTTAGCAGCTCTGAAGCCCGGGGCAACATTTCGCTTGGGCTCTAAATAAAATGCAAACAACCATTAACTGCCTTATCTGTTAAATATTTATATATAAAATGTATTTTTCCAATACTTGCTGTTAAAGTCCTACTTTATCGACTAAAAACTTGATGGTAAAGTAGCACTTTACCCACCTCAATGGTAAAGTGTTTACTTTACCCACCTCAACAGTAAAGTGTTTACTTTGCCGTTGAGTAAACACTTTACCATCGAACAACTTCATTGCAACACCATAGCAACCAACAGCAAATAAACAAAAACAATTGCTAGTTGTTGACAATATCTTTAGTGTTACGCAATGGAACTAGATGAAATTTATATGAACCATGCAGTACAATATTTTGAAAATCTGGATGTATCCGTTTTTGAACATTTTTACCCGTTATCGAGAACATTGAAGAAAAGTTTCACTGCAAACTATTCCCTATTTTCCACTTACTATTCATGAATAAAAGTCTATTTTCAAACATGGCAGTCAACTCAAATGAAACAGAGAATAAAATTATCAAGCTTTAATATATTAATTCTTGCTCTTAAAAAAAAACGATCCGCGTAGTAAATATGTAGTAAATACGTAGTTTTTATGAATTTTCTACACGTAGTAAGTGAAAAAACTACGCGTATTTTATACCGTAAATTACGTCGACATTTACTACTTCCGAACCCTGGTACTTACCAGCAAAAATTCAAATTTCCCGGCGATCTCGGGACGATATGTAAATTTTTGTAACTAAATGTAGCGCTTGCAGTATCGCTTACATTAATTCGTTTGTTACATAACTAATATTACAACGTAATTTGGATAAGATAATTTATTCGGTATTAAAGCTGGATGCTACCATTTATTTCCAGTTTTTTCCTATTTTGTTTCTTTGAATGTAGTATTTAAATCCAGCACGATTAGTGCGACCTCTACTAGCAAAGAGTCTAATAATACAGATTCATACTAGTGCCATCTATCATCGCATTTGTCGATTAACACATCGAGCGAATCTAACCTCAATTAGTGTTTACTGTACGTGAAAGTGTTTCACCGATCAGATTTCTATTCCGTGTCGATCGTTGCAAAGAATTTGTCGACTTTTAATGTGAAATTCCCAAGTTAAATTATTCCGTGTCGCTGTATTCACCCAAAACATACAGACACAAAACAAATGGAGAATGTGTGGTGGGAGTGTACGGATCTCTTCTACCTAACCTCTCTTCAATGGATTTTTGTCGTTTTCCAAACATAAGACACCAGTTTTTATCGTAAATTACGTTGTAGTTTCGTTTTTAAAATACGTTCGATTTAAATTGCATTAAAATTTGCGTTGTTTTATTAATTTGATTTTTTTTTTTGAAAAAAAAAAATAGATAGTGCTACAGTGTTGGAGCCTTTTAGTTCTAGTGCCAAGTTTTGTTATTTGTTTGTTTTTTTTTGTCGAAATTACGCGTTATTTATTTGTTCGACTTATCACAAAAATGTGCTAAATTTGTGTGGAAGATTTGCAAGATTTCGTGTTTGATTAGAATAAGATGAGTTCTAGGGCCCATTTGCAACCGTTCTTGAACAATTCATTGGCGATCCGTCAGGAAATCCAACGTTTCGAAAGTGTACATCCGTCAATTTATGCAATTTACGATTTGATTGATTTAATTCCGGATGGATTGGTTGCACAACAGATCCGCGACCATGTCGTCTGCATCGAAGGTAAGTCGGAGCAATTCTTTAAAATGTACTTGAAAAAATTTGTTAAAATTCCTTTGTTGTTGTTATTGTTGCTGGCCTACATTTTAGTCGTCTACCTGTCTATAGAACGGTAGCTTTATGTTGAAACTCGCCACAGGTAGATACGTAGATATAAGTAAACATGGTTCTTGACAAAAGTGCAGGTTATCAGCGTTTTCTCCAAATCTATCTACAACAGTGGTCATTGTGTTTTGTAATGCTATTATTTAACATGGAAGTTACTAATTTTCGTTTAACGGTAGAGTACAGGTCAAATGTACAAAACAAAAAAAAATAACAAAAGTTTGTAACCGGTAATTAGTGTTGGTTGATGTGTTCTGAACAGAAAGTTAAATATTTGTTTTTCCGGTTTTTTTTTGAATTCCAAAAATAAAATAAAACATTATGAATAAATAAATAAATGCACAAAAGAGTAAATAATTAATAGGCAGGTGTAATTCTATACAGTTGCCTAGTTAATAATGATTCACTGCTTCATTTCGATGCAGATTTTCTGTAATCGATACAAATATGATAAATAAGCGTAATCTGCTTGGATATTAATAGAATCTTTCAGTGTTAACAGATGAATTAGGCACAGCAGAAGCTAAATGAAAACCCTACAAATTTTTGCACGAACCTCAAAGATAGACTCTTTGTTAATCTATGTGGTTCGTACCACGTGTTTTGCCCAACTATGGGTGATCATTGCTTTTTTATTTTCATCTGTAAATAAGAAAGTAGACAGTTTAGAGTACTTTAGACTTCTAAACGGCAGATGATAAACATCTTATCAATTGTTTAAAATGGGCTTTAATTATCAATTATAGAGGAGAAGAAAAGTATTAGGAAAAAACGCCCTGTATAACAGGTTTCGATTGAATAACAACTGGAACAATTAAAAAAGACATTTTTTTCTTTATCTTTGTAGTTTCTTTTGCAAAGGTTCTTAACAATAAATTCTCAACCTTTAAATAAAGTATTGTTCTCGAGGCAGGCCGAGGCGAGAATTTACGCAGATTGGTGCGTATTAGTAAGAGGGTGGGTGGATCCCTTTTCTTATATTTATCAAATAAGCATTGTAACTGATCTGCAATCCATAGGCGTCCGTAAACGCTATTAGTTAACAATAAAAGACGCCGTTGCATCTTTTGATTGACAATGAAGAAAAATTATAACAAGTCTGGCAATAATTTATTTCCACTTTGTTCATCGGGAGATTTTTGTCTGTGTTAGTTTTATAAAATGCATGAAGCCATCTGTACGCCCCTGGACCGAGGGTGGTTCTTTAATGTCAACGATTCTATTGCGCATCTATCTATTTCGACCCGGCCTGACGCGAGACAGTAGATATTAAAAAATTTTCATGCATCTTTTATGTCAAATTTAGGGCTGATTTTACAATCGTAACACACAGTAGCCCTTCGATTGTTTAGGCGCTGTAGGGCGGCCAAACGCGCGACTCGACGAACGTTGTAGCGTATAAGCCGAGTAACAGCGGCGCACGCAAAGTGTTAATTTAGGCATTTAAATGTTTTACAACTAAGCAATCTTAAATTCTAGTCTTAACTACTGCTAAAATATAGAAATTTTGAAAACTCTCACGTGAGATTGAGGTCGGCGGGTAGGGGGTCGAACCAAACCTCACAAGATCTCACCAGGGAGGGAGGAGGGGTCAGAAAATCTTCAAAAACGCCTCACGTAATGTATGGACGCCCCACACCTGCAAATTCAGTTATTTTTTTCGATGCCTTCAGGAGGGACATGGTTTACAGTTGACTATTCTTATATTAATTGCAGTATTGGCCATCACTAGCAAACAGCTATATGATTTCTATGATCCCTGTAGCACAAGCATCTTCAACAACTCACCCTGTATACAAAAGATTTATGTTTGCTATATAGCAATTTAATTAATAGAGGTAGAAATTGCTGCATCATCAACATTTATTGTTAGAAATTTAGCCTACTCAGTTACTATATTCACCACTTATCTTTTATGTTTATGTTCCGTTTAATTGTTGGGATCAAATTAACGATTACTCGTCTACAATTACTTTAGGGGGATTTTATAAATGAGCAATTCAACAAATAATATTTTTATATTACTTTTGTATTAATGATGATTTGGTCTAATATAAATCACTTTAATGTTGTTTGGAAAATTGTTGAAAATTATTCTTTCATATGCCTGTAGTTGTAAACTCATTTAAAAACCTTTTAAATTTTTATGTTTCAAATATTGCAGAATAACAATGAATGTTTGATAACTACTGTAATTTCCATATGTCGTCGTCGTATTGTAAAATCCGTCATCTAGAAAACTGCATAAGTCTTATCGTTTTAACAGGGGCTGTTTTTGAAGCTTCTTACTGTTTTCACATTCCCCGTCTGTCATACTACATAGCTCAGGTCTTTGTCAGGTCCGGCCCTTGATTGCAAAATATCTGAACATTTCAGGCAATAAAAGACTTCAAAATATTCACCGTTTTACGATCTGCCTAGTTATTTTCTACATGACGGATTTTACACAACACATATATTTGTGCGAGTGTAGAAATTTTAAATATTTAAAAGATTACACAAGGCTGGCAGAGGAAATAATGGCATTATCTACAATTATATTTTATTTTTTTTAACAAATTATTGTATTTTCGAATCAAACTTCTCTCTGTCCAATTATTTCGATTTTTTTATTACTAGGTACTTGATAACATCAACTTTTGGAAATATCGCTTCTTCATGTTTTTACATTTTATGATTCTAGAAGTTTCTGTTTTATGAACAAATAAGAGCGGACTATATTTATCTAGTAAAATGCTTTATGGAACGAAGACAGGATATATAAACGATAAAGTTTGAGTTTTACCAAAAAACATCATTTTTAGCACGTGAAAAGGCTACAAAATTATCCTTCAACGATCTAGGGAGAAAGATTAATTTTTTTACATAATTTATTTGGATGTAAACCATAAATTAAATTAATTAATTAAGATCTTCATTTTAATGGTGATTCATTCATTACGTCAATTTCTTATGCTTTTTATTGACTTCCAAGCTTTCCATACAAAAATATTGTCACAATAAGCTCGACCGAATCCGTCTGGTTTTTATGTAAGTAAACAACAACAAAAAAACAAATCGATAAACTTACAATTTTCGATTAAAGATAGACTCATTCTTCGTTATCTAAAGATTGTTATCAGTTGTTCCACTTAGTCACCTCTTAAGCGTCAACAGGTACTTTTTCAAAGCTAATTAACTGATATCTATCGGTTTGATGACCTGTAAAGAGGTTTCGACACTTCAAACCCATTGTCAGTGTTATAATAAATCGGAAATAACGTATTTTAGATGTTTACTGAATTCTCTTGAACTGCAATTGTGTTCAGATGAGTTGAATCGCAATTGCAACTCTAAAGTATCCATGAATAATCAATTATTGTCAAGTCAACCAGTTTGATTACAACTATTTATTAAGTAAGTTAAACGATCGCTGACCATCCTTATGGTCGTCAATATTATTGTGGACATGATTAATTCTAAGTTTATCTTAATAGTACTTATCTTAGAGCACGTCGTGCCATCTTATCATGATTAGTTACAATTTTTTTTTATGATTCAACAAATTTTACGTTTTTATTAAAATTAATGTGTCTGTATAAAGAAACAACTAGACAACAAAGATAAATAAAGAGTAAAGTCTGGTAAGACGGGGGATTTTAATGGCAAACTTCCAACTGTCTTAAATGGTTATAGTAATGCAGGCGGATGTGGGTGTAAATTTGCGACTTGTTAGACATAAAAAATTGCAGATCATCTTCTATATTAAACGTCAGTCAATAAAATAATTCGTTTTTTTTTTTGTAAAGTCTTATTGTTATTATCGTAAATTCTTTGCATTGTAATGATTAATAGCTGACTCATTTCTGTCTGTTTTTCTTTTTTTTTTAATCGCTACTATAAACTTCTCTAACGTCTCTTTTATGGAAATGCTGACAGGTTTGGGGGATATTTTTTGATTTTATTTTACCATTATCAGGGCAAATTGATTACTGTTCTTTTTTATTGTTGGATCATTGAAATTAATTAAGTAAAGCATGACAAAAAAACAGCTTGGAAAAAAGCTGTGAAATTATATGAAGCGTTAATTAACTAGTTTAACAACCATTAAGTTGTTGTAATTAAACATTCTATATTGTCATAATAATCTATTTGGTTAGTTGACCTAATGATGAAGAGAACTCAATTATTTGCCTTTCTATAAACTATTCGTTACAGTGAAGTAGAATAGCTTAATTGATTTTTTTTTAATTTCCCGAATGTATACAAGAGGCTGTAATAAAATGTGTCAATTTCTCGTAGGATAAGCTCCAATTTACAGTTGTTTAATCGCAGCAAGTCAAGAACAAACCTTACACTATCAGATTGCTTTCAATTTAGAATCACAGAGCACCTTCCAGAGAACAGACTTTTTCTGTGCAACGATACTCATGACCAGGAAAACTTCAATTTCCTTGTATAAGGAAAGACTATCTTGCATTATCAGTTCTGACATTCATTGAACCAGACAAAAACTTAGCATTCCGTACAATATGTTCTATGTTACTTTAACTATCGTGGAAGTGACTTGAAACGAATTCAATGCGACTAATTCTCATAAACATTCGCTAGAGTTTCCATTCAGGTGTAAATGCTATTTAACGATCAATAAATAAAACTGTTAATATGTACAATCAATACAAAACCATTACATTATCTATATTTTCTGTTATGTCAATTATGGTATTTATTTATCGTTATATTCGGAAGATCGTTCCGAAAACTTTGAGAACTTTTCATCACTTTATACCATAAATCATGCATCAGATGTGTGTATACAGTTTACTATTTTTTGATGGCTTAAAGTTCTTGAATTATTGATTGAAAAACTTTATAGTTTTATACTACAATGTCAACACAATCTTTTAGAATGATTTGTGAGTGTCTACATTTCTTTCTCAAATAAATAAATTCAAAAAGAAATAAATTAAGAAACAGTTTCATTTTTATTATTTTTTTGCTAGAATGATTCCACAATTAAATATCTACAATTATAATTATCAGTTATTTTGTAAATTTAATTTAAAATAGGAGTAATTGAACTCATTATTTATCAAAAAATTTAACAAAATTTCCACTTAATTAATAAGATCAATAGATTACAATTGTGCAGTCTGCAAAACCATTACTTATTCGAATTATAACAATAAAAGCCAGTTAATAGAATATAAAATTTATTGCTACATGAATTCGTTTAACCTTTGAATTATTAAATAAATCTCAGAGTACCAAATAGGAAATGTTGATAAAGATATAAGGTGTGTTTGTCAAATGTTTGTTTCTTTATCAATGAATTTAATATAATATTTAAATTGAATTATTTGGTTGAAATATTCAATAATACACGTGCAGATATTATGTATTTTACGGGAGAATGTTCGTATGAATCTACAGCTATTATTAACCTGGAAGAGAAATTTCATGCTTGTCGGCCTGTTCATTCTCTGTCTGCTTTTAATTAGTGTTATGTACATACAGAACTAAAGTTTACCAAAAAATAAAATAAAATACGGAAAAAAAAACGCTTAGTTATTTGTAGACAGAACAGTTTTCAGTTATTAAACTTTACTAATTGAGTAATGGAGAAATTTTAAGTGTATAATTAAAGATACAAGTAAAACTAACTTGGGGGAAATTCTGTTTTATATTTAAGTTTTGAAAGTTTTGCTATTAAAATGTGACAGGATTTGTATTGTATGCGATTAGCGGTGTGCCAGCACGTAAAACTGTAGGTTGCATGTAAATGTGAATTTCCTTTACCGAGGGAATAAGTTGAAAATGCTCAGTGACATTGGAAGTTTTTTTGTTAGTAATTCAGAAACGGCTTAAAATTTCATTAATTTTTATAATTTATACAATTTGTTTTTCTAAGTGATTCTTCTATAACATAGAAGCTTCACAAAATATTTCTTAAATATGAATTGTATTTGTTAATTATTTTCTAGAGTAGCGGTTCTTAGTCCAAGCTCCATGAGAATATTTGATACAATAAAACTTATTGCCTCGTAATACTATTGAAATATTGAGAATAACCAACTTTTTTGTACACTTCGAAATTATCAGGCGAAATTATCTTTTATTTAATAAAATATCTACATACAATCGCCTTCGTCAGATATCTCGCATTAATTCATGCACTAAACGCAAGCATTTCTACACACCCACTTCTAGAATTTTGATTTTTAAAACCTGAACTGCTGATGTCTCTTTTAACATTTGTTGAATTATTAATGCATTTGTACAATATGTGACAATGTTAGTGAATATTACATGAATTGGTGCGAAATAATTGTAGTATAGAAGCCGTCTCAGGTGGCATTAATAAAAATGACCCTCTAAACCAACAAAAATCATGTTTGAATTGTTTTAGTTCACAAATGGAAGGAATCAAAATACAAGTACATTATTTAAGGTAATTTAGAAACCTATTATTTCACATCAAATTGTATACAAATTCAGTCATCAGTGAGCAAATTATAGTTTCTACAATCACAAACATCGTAATTTCCGAGTTCTCCAACTGCCATGATGGTTAACTTTTTATGTAATGTGTAGAGTTATGTAAATCGATTTTGGATATATTCTAGTGTTCTGTTGATTTTGAACAGTTCGCGATTGCCTTCGTTCTTCACTCAACTATCAGAAAAATCCATTTTCAATATAATGCTAGTTAAATCTCAAGAACTTTGTGCTCAATACGTCATGCTCTTTCAATTCAAACATCATTATAATGAGTCTATTTGTAATGTATGAATTTGCAAACTATTGGAACTGAGACCATTTTTTATTGATTGTGCTAATTCTTAGTTTAATTGTTGCGTGTAAAGTAAACACGATTTCGACGCATATTCGAATATACGTAGAATAATCAATATTTTCTTGATGTCTTGAATTGGGGCTACTTTTTGTTCATTTCTTGAATAAATAAAAATAATACATTTGAGTAGAACACTATCTTTTGTTAGCACTGTTATAGTTATCAAAATTGATAATATAATTGGCTGATAAAAAAAGGTATAATTGACACTTTAAAATACAATGCAGGATAGTTAAATTACAGGAAGATCTTATTTGGGATGAATTCCAATTAAATATTCTATAAAATTTCTTTTCTTTTTGTGGCTTTTTTTTAGGTTTTCTTCAAAGCTTTAATGCGGTACTGTAGGAAGCCAAATGTGGGTTGTTTTATTTGATTTGTTACGTAAAAAAGTAAGTAGAACTATCGGTAAATTAAACGTGACCACTCATATGTTATTGATTTCTTTACAAATATTTCATTGATTCTATGGCTGCGATATTTAGGATTCTGTTCATAATAATGAAGATATTAATAACTATAAACAGTTTGAATATTCTCTATAATTAATATTGTTACTGTTGGGATCCCATCCGTTCTAGATTTTTATTTTGTATACAGTTGATTATTTCTATCCAATTTTGTTTTATGCGTATAAATTTCCATATTTATTTGATTTTTTATAAAACTTACAAGAGTTATGTTTCAATTCTAAAAAAATTTATCGTCTCCGTCCATAAAACAGTATAATCTAATTTTATGTGTAGGTATACCTACCCGTATAGTATAACAGTTCTATTTTGCAACATCTGAAATTCAAAACCGAATGACTACAGAAACTGTTGTTTTTTTATTATCTCTAGAAGCGAATTATCTGCCTTGTTCTGTATATGTTGTAGTCTCCATGGTTATCTTCACTTCCTGTCGCCGGAATCTCCAAAGTTTCACATTTTATAATCATTAAAATGAAATTTGCGTTTCATGATCCAACTACATGAGTTGGAGACCTTTAATTTTTATCGTTTTTTATGGAGGGCCAGCGGTCAGAGATTTTGTATTATCTCCCGAGGGAAAAAACCTATTAACATTTGAATATGCATCTTATAAAATCAGTTTCTTTTTTAATATTCAATTCAAAAACTAAATAACAGAAGCTTGTAAGGGCTAGAAACATATTTTCTATGATAGGTTTTTAAAAAAATTTTTGCCCCATTTTGCATCATTCGTCAACTGAATTTTTTCGAAAATAACTCAAAAAATTAAGGTTATATTTTTTAATTTTGTCCACCTAAGGGTATAAAGTCTATTAGATATGTGTTGTAATTTTGCGGTCGAATTGTAAATGTAGGTGGGTACTTCCTATAAAAATCCGAAATTAAGTAAAAATAAATTATAAAAATTTTTTTCAATTTATTTGTGTTGCTTTTCTGTCAGTTTTTTAGTCCTTATGTTATTAGATTTTAATAATACAAAAGAAAAGTGTTTGAAGTAAATTATAAGAGTTTTTTTTCAAATTCTGAAAGTGAGGGAATGACGACGAAATAATCTTTATAAGTAATTTATGAAAGTTCATAATTAAATAATTGTTTGATTTAGATAGAAAATTTGGTTATGTTCATTTCAAAATATTTTTATAATATTACTCACAGTCAGAAATTGACTGGAAAATCATAAATTAATACTAATATTTCATATCACAAATTTCATTTTGTTGAAATACAGGGATTATTTATTATTATTTTTCTTTCAATTATCCCTTTTTAGTTTTCTTTCTCTGGTACTCATGACAGCCAAGATTTCACTTGGCCTTTCTATTTTTTTAAAGCGTATTTAATTCTTTCTTTTTGGCGAAATTCTTCTAAACTTCTTGTCGTACCTATTCCTTCTTTTTTAATTTAGCTTCTGCATAAGACAATTTTTTTCTTGTCATTATTTAGCTCTAAGGCTTACATAAGCAAAGAAATAAAGAAGCTAACAAGGAAACTATTCGAAGTGTCATACTCCGATTTTTTTGAGCTTTTGATATGTTGTTGTCCACCGAAAAATAAGCGATGCATATTTTTTTCAAAAAATCCAAAAACAGGTAAACTTTATTTTTCTTTGCTCTAACAAATGACGTTAGTTTCATTAAAATCGGATAATGCAATAATTTTTTAAGGAGGATTAAAGTTTTTCAAGGGGTGGTTTACCTGTAATAGGGGTAGGTGGTATTTGAAAGTGTGTATTTTTATTATTTGATATCAGGAATAACGTAAAAGTGGTTTGGTTCTGATTGCTATCGTCCTTACATACAAAACTACATAACCACCCGGATTTTGACGAATCTTTGAGGGTCCATTTCACCCCTTAAAACGCAATAACAGCCGCTAAAAAAAATATGCATCACTTATTTTTCGATGGACAACAACATATCAAAAGCTCAAAAAAATCGGAGTATGACACTTCGAATAGTTTCCTTGTAAGTTGAACTACTCTAAAAGTCATTACTTCATAAATAAATGACGAAAAAAAAACACAACCAAAAAAAATGTAGGTCTACTAATATAACCATTTGTTACATCTGAATTTTTGTAAGTTTACTATCCCTAAGAACCTACTTTATTGAGTAATTAGTATCTAGATTTAGTAATTACCAAAAATGTAATGTTTAAATAATTTCAATAAAATCTTCTATCAACAAAAACTCTAAGATGCATTTACAATTAGTAAATTAGCCATTATGAACAATTAACAAAACGGCCTACTATCGAAATGATTCAAAATGCATTCATGTATCGATTATGAGGGAATGATTTTTTTTTGTAAAAATGTATTTCAATACTTGTTTATTATTTTTTATTCCAAATTCAAAAGATTTTTGAAAATTATTGTATTTTTAACCGATTAGTCGAAATTGAAAACAGATTGTTTGAGAAATTTTTTATTTAAAATTTCGAAAATGTCTCAATTTGGTGTTTGGGACATAGTGAGGCAATGATTTTCAGGGTAGAATATATTTGATATTTTTGAAGTATACCCACATGGTTAAAAAATAACAACCACTACAATTAGACTTTGTAATGTTTTTTTCAAGAAAAAGATAGTCACCATCATGTCGGTTAGTTTTTCCTAAAAACTAAAAGGACAGGAATTTCGAGATTTCATGAGTCTCCCAGCCTGTATTTTTTCAACAAAATAAATTGAAGATTATATACTTTAATAGATGTTACAATATCAATTATTTATAATAAGCAAAAAAGCAAAAACGTTTTTATATCTTTCTATTTGTTGCGCGATGGGGATCAGTTGAAACAATTATCAGGATTTACTTAATATATTTTTTCAAGCTTTTGTAATGTAATGACAGGCCAATGAAGGCCAATTGTAAGGGTACAATAAGATAGTAGGCGGTAGAATCGAGTAAAATACAGCAATCGTTTCAATGTCTAATTCCCAACGTGTGTCGTCTGGATGCACTCCTATTTCTCGTGACCAGATATACTTTATCGCTTTTAATTGTCTTCACCTTGTAATGTTATTTATAATTATTATGGAATACAAAATAATCAAAGCAATTATTTGCGATAAAATAATTATAATAATTGAAATTTGAAATCAAACATTATAACAAAAAATTAACAATTAACTCTAATATAACGACAGCTCTTCAAAGACGGAACCATTTTATTGCAGATATTTGTGCGGTAAACAATGTTACAAAACTTCTATATCATATTGAACATTTTCTATCCACTAGCGATGATTGCTAGTTATTGTAGCTTTAAAAATCATTGTCCTGATTGCATCGAAATACAGGCTATCCCGATAACTTTTACACCATGGAATTTTGTGAGTTTTTTTAATTATAAATGCTTTACACTACAAATTGGAATCTCTACTCATCAAGATAGAGGTTGAATTTGAAGTGTAAAACCCTTAAGAAAAATTATTAATAAACACAATCATTTGTAGCTTTTTCAATATATATTTATCGTGATTGCACTGATTGATGAATTAACTAATAACAAATTCAAATATTTAAGAAATTACGTGTTTAATGTAATTGTTTTTCCATCTACAAGTTTAGTATTTATACTTTATTGGAGTGTAAATTTAATTGATGCGAAAAAAATTAGACCACAAGTATACATTGATTGCATCGCAGTATGGAGCGATTTAATATTTCATGGATTCATTCTGGTTCCAATATTTATTGAAATTTATTATAATAAAATAAACAATTTGATTAAATATCAACAAATCTTCAAAGTTAATACAATATTTTTTATTATTTATCATGTAATGTAAGTTTAATTCTACTTCAAATTTTTAATTTAATTTAACTTCACTTGAATTCCAGTTATTTTGGATTTGCTTACATTAGCGGAATTTGGCTGTACCCAATTGATGGATTACTAGACCCTTTACCAAAACTTCTGTTTGTACTGCTTAAATACTTCATTCTTATTATTTCTGGCTATGTTGGAATTCGCTTGAGAAATATCAACGAAAAGGTTTCAATAAAAACAGATTAGTTTAGAACTGTTTCTTATTTTCTTACAATTTTTTACTATAGGGTAGAGGGGGGCAAAACGGGGTACTTAAGAAAATATTTAGGTTTCAGAGGTTTAAATATAATATCTTCCTTTTTTTAAGTGGAATTAAAGTAGATAAATCAAACTTTCAGCTGCCGACTTATGTGCGGGTATGTCAGATGAAGATATTGAATTTAGTTGTGATTATTGTAAATAGATTTAGGAAATATTAAATTTAAAAGAAAATTCAAAATTGTTCGAAATTCATTTTATCACATAAGATAACGTAAAATAATGTTAGAACCAACTGTTGAGCATTTAAGGGACATTTAAAGACCTACCCCGTTTCGCCCCCCTCTACCCTATATTTGAAGAGAAAATCAGTAGCTCCGTTTTTTTTTACTTCTAGTGCATTTCACTCATTATGTGTGAACCTTTAGGATTCGATCAAAGTAAAAACACAGATTAGGCGAGGGCGTATATTAAGAGTCAAAAGACCCGAAGGGTCGAGGTTCACTGTGTAGAATGAGTTGTTTCAAAATAACTCCAAAAGTGCACAATAAATCGTCTCCTCTACAGAAAATTAAGAAAATCGGAAGTTTAAACCTAGCATAGTTTACTCATACGGACCAAAATAACGATTTGATTAGAATAGGACGAATAGGTTGTAAGTTGTAACTTGTAACATATTAAAATCTAGTCGTAGACGATATTCAACCACTTAATAGCAAGTCTTCCACTTTAATAATTTTGAAGCTTTCAAGAAGTTTAGACTTTGTAGAGTTTTGTTGATTGATTATTTATGTCGAAAACTATAAAATTTTACAACTTATAGTAGAACAAATTTGTTCCTTTTATCCACATTAAAATCTTATGCTTGAATATTACCAATATAGTGTGTAATTTTCAAACGCCAATTTTCCACATAATTATTTTTAAATGGAACGAAATTAGCACAACTTATTTTGCTTTTGATGTAATTTCCGTTAATGTCGAAGTCACCCTCTCTCCACCATTCTGGTATCGAATGATTACTATTTGTATTTTCACAGTTTACCTAACGTGCAGGTCAAATGAAACATTTACATAACTAGACATACATAAATAGGAATGTATGTGTAGGTATGTGTATTCTACAATGTATATAGAATATCACAGTTACATTGTTAATTTCTTGTTCGTGACCAAATTATTGGTGATTATCGATTTTATCTATCGTCTCCTTTTTATACATAGGTTTGGTCTATATTGAATTTTAATAGAAAGAGACATTCTGTCCGGTTGCTTTTATGTTTTGCGTATCTTGGGTTATAAAATTTGAATTTAAACAGAATTTGAATGCACTTAATAATTTTAGTAAATTGAATTTTTCATAAAAATCATTCAAATAACCAATAAAGTAGGTTTTGAGATTTATACTACAGGCTGGCCCAAAATGACCGAAGGGGTTTGAGTTCATTATAACTTTTTATTTAAGATATAATCTTTTTTTAAATACAGTATATTAATGGAGAATATTTTTAATTTACTTATGAAAAATTATATCTCGCAAGTGGTGGCCATTTTCTGCTTCGCATATTCGTGCCCTTTTCAAAACATTTTCCATAACCTTTCGCAAAACATCAGGTGTTATGTTGTTGATTTCGTCCCGTATATTGTTTTTTAATTGTTGGATGGTTCTAGACTTTTCCTTTCAAATAACCCCAAAGGAAAAAGTCGGGAGCGGTTAAATCCGATGAACGCGGAGGCCAATTAGAATCGCTTGTACGCGAAATAATTCGTAGGTAGGTGTCGCGTAAAAGAGCCATTGTGTCCCTCGCAGTGTGTGCTGTGGCTCCATCCTGTTGGAAGCATACTTGCGGATGGTTTTCCATGGTTGGCCTTAAAAAACTTCCCAACATTGTCCAATATCTAACACCAGTGATGGAAACGACGACACCGTGTTGTTTTTCAAAAAAATTTGGGCCAATTATCCTTTCCGACGAAACACCGCACCAAACACTTAAGTGGCTGTTGAACTACTCTTGGATTTTCCGTAGCCCATATCCTGCAGTTTTGCCTATTAACGAACCCATCTAATTGGAAATTAGCTTCGTTGCTCATAATTAAATTATCAATAAAATCATGATTTTTTCTACAAGTCGTTGCTGGTAATCTGTTGGTTTCAATTCTTGGACAAGCCGAATTTTGTAGAGAAACATTTTTATTGTGAGCAAAATTCTCTGCAGCGACCCTCGTGGGAGGCCAAGTTGTGTCAAACATCTCCTGGTTGATGTTTCTTCATCTTCCCGAATACTCTCCTGTACCCGTTCAATATTGTCATCCGTGTGCACCTTTCGTGGTCTGCCGGCACCAGGAAGGTTCCTTACTTGTTGTCGAAAATTTGCAACCAGCCGGTTTATTGTTGACTCTGAGGGTCCAACTCGCACATTAAAATAACGACGATATGCACGCTGAGTCAAAACAACGGACCGTTGATTTGAGAATTAAAGTTCCAGCGATTTGGGCAGGTTGTTCAATTGTGTTCTGTTCCATTTTAAATTCTTCTTTACAAAATACTGAAAAGAAATAAAATCAAATTATAATAAAAAAGTTATAAGGAATTCAAACCCCTTCGGTTATTTTGGGCCATTCTGTATTTATAAGACGACCAAAGTAAGCATTCTTCAATTAAAACAACGTTCGCCAGCGCTCGCAATTTAAAAGAACTAGGGACTGATTAGGCTAATGAGGCTTAGGCTTCAGGCCAATTAGTTTTCAATTAAACCAATAATGTTTGTATTTGTTTCAATTTTGTTGCTTAAAAATCGGCAATTTTCATCTATTGTAAGACTTCATATTTTTTTTTTAAATAAAAGTAGTTTCTCAAATTCCAGTTTATTAATGTGAAAGTTATTGATAAGTCTATGAAATTGGTGAACTTTATTAAAAGCTAAGAATTACGAACAATTGGAATCTTATATCAAAAAGCAAGATGTCACTATTAAATTATTCCAAACTTGAATCTAATCAGTTACACTGTAAAAATTTTTCTCCGAAAATCACAAAAAAATTATAAAAAGTTTTTCACTGATACTTTATTCTGAAAACTCAGAATGCATGGTTTTGAAAATTCAGAAAGAATGATTCTGAAAATTCAAATAATAAATAGTTTGAAAGTTCAGAAAGTATGAGTGAAAATTCAGAATGCTTGGTTTGAAAATTCAGAGTTTGAGAATTCAGAAGTATAGCTGTGAAAATTCAGAATGCTTTGTTTTAAAATTCAGACAGTATGACTGAAAATTAAGAAAGTAGGGCTCTAAAAATTCAGAATAAATAGTTTGAAAATTCAGACAGAATGACTGAAAATTCAGTATGTGTGGTTCTAAAATTCAGAATGTTAGACTCTGAAAATTATAGCTCAAGTGCTTAATATTCAGACGTAAGTATTAAATTTAATATGTTCATTACTGAAAGTTTAGAATTTGTATATTCTCAAGATTCATATTTTCACATATTATTAATAATAATTAAAATAGTAAAATCTAGAACTAAGCTTATTAAAAAATAAGAATAAAATATATTAAATTTAATACTTTTTTATTTCCAAATTCATATTCAATTTTTATTAATTTCTTTATTTTTTAATCTTATCTTATTGTTAGATTAAAGGCTAATTTTAACCCATTATTTGATTGAAAATATTGGAACATTAAACATTTTTTGAAATTTATCGACATTAAATAAGATAAAGCTCGGTAATATGTTAAAAATTTTCTAACTATAGTTAGACTCTTGCTTTAGATTGAATGATCTCTGCTAGTATTTGCCAAAAAAATATTTCAATTAGATTAAAAGAAAATGATTACAGACGATTTGTTGATAATTTAAGATTACTGTTAAGAAAAAAGATTGAGAAACGCCTTTGTAGTCGATAATTTTTCGTAGCATATGTGCTACATTGTAGAACCAACTACATTTTGTATATTATTCAACTGTTACCATATTTTACTACACTTAAATGAATGTTATCTTGAACTATGAATATTCCGTTACATTAGACATATCTAAATAGACTTTATCAATTGATCACAACATGTATATTTCGTGTACGCATGTTCTCAACAGATCCTCAAATAATCTAATGTATCTATTAATAAAACAATACATATGTAATAGTATGTTTTCGTACAACTATCATCAAGTCTATATGTGTATTTAATCGAAAAAACAAGTTTGTTTAAATTTTCTCCAAAACTATGTAGAATTTAATAGGTTTTCTATTTTTTTTCTTTATTTTACATAGAACATGACAACACACAAATTATAGATAGTTTATTGGAATATGTCTTTAGTAAATAAATATTTATATAATCCTGTAAACCATGTGCTAAACTTTAGTTAAACTACCCTTTACTTGTTGTTTGTTGGATTTATAAATAAAAATACATCAACCATTTGGTCGTGTAATTATTATCGCACGGGATTACAAATAACACAGAAAAAACGGTGTTTAATTATTGTAGTAATTTTATTTAATCTTGCAAGTATTATGGCAAAAATACAACTCTCACAAAAGAGAAAATACTGTTAATGTATAGAGTTCCTTTGTAATTTTATAATTATATGTCGGTTTCAATTACGTTTTTACTTTTACTTAGTTTCTGTAATTGTAATTTCAATAAAATAAAATTCACTGCCTAGGTGATAGTTCATTCAACCTGACCAAATTCAAATAAACTGTACGTCAGTTTGAAGAAATCCAGTATCTCCGGATTTAATTAACATTTTAATGTTATTATTACAAGTACAAGTTGTGAAAATCAAAATCTGAGCTCAGGTCGCTTCAAATCAAAAATAATGATAGATTAATTGATTGTTGAATGTTGGCTATTAATAAAACAAATTGGGTTGAATCTCTTTTTTTTTGAGTATGTTAATCTGTCTGTTCGGATGTTGTGCATATTTCCGGCGACTATCCATTTCCTTTCTAGGACATCGGACTTTTTTTCTATTTTCGGTTATCATTTTTTTTTTTAAACTTTTATTGTGTTCTGTATTTGGCGACGACTGCATGTACAAATATGTAAAGTTGAATAATTAAATTTCCTTAGAAGATGTTTTAATAAATTGCTATTTTACAGTTGAGGCAATGTTGCGTGAATCATCATTTTAAATTAAAACAAACAAAATTTTTTGTTAAATTTAAAAAGAATGCGAGGGTGGCATAAATAGACTTCCTGTGGTGATTTATTGAATCTTTCACATTGGATAGACATTTAAGCACAAATTGCATAATATTTAATGGTATTTAGAATGCTGATTGAATGGAATTAATTTGTAAAGTTCAATAAAGGATTGTTTATCGTTTTTTTCTCTCTTATTTGCCTGATAAATAGTTGTATTGAAAGGGAATATCAGGATTTTGCAATATTATATCTACCACATTTCTATCCATATAATTTATAAACAATTACAAATTGGAATCATAAATGATTAATAGGATTGCAGTTGAGATAATTATGGTGGATATTGTATCTCAAACAGATAGACAAGTTGATTAAATAATTAAACGAATATAATTATTTAATTGTGGTCTTAATCGAAATAAAACATTAAGTAGCTAGTTGTAATAAAAATGCAATGTTTTTTTCGTTGTCACTTGAATAACTTATGGATTGAATATTATTTTTCTATCCATTGTAGCAATGGTCTTCAAATTGTTCAGATCGTGTAGAGTCTTTTTCCACTTTCAGGAAACAGAGTAAGAGGGTCAGCTGAACACTGTATGATACTGTGGCATAGTCACGTTCTAACCAATCAGAATAAATAACCAATGCCCAGGCGAGGATCTTCTTTTTCAGTGGCGTCCTGATTATACATAAATATTTTTAAAATGGCATTATCTACATAATAAGAATAAAATGAGCCTATCTGGAATTTATATTGTCCATTAGGGTGGTCGTTAAAAATTAAATTTTTCCAGACGCCCTAAAAAAATCTTCGTTTTGATGAAAAAATACGGGGGAATTTTTTCTTTTTTTTTTGGACAACAAGAACACGTGCCGCAAGCCCTTTGAAGAGTATTTCTTCATAAAATTACAGTTTTTTCAAAATATCTCTTAAAGTAGACGGATTTGAGAAAAAATCATTGAGAGCAATTTCATAGAAATAAAATTCTCTACAAAAAAGGTCTCTTTTGATTTTTTCATGAAGTTCATATTTATGGAGATATTTTCAATAATGAACTCAATAACTCCATAAAATCAAAATTTTCAGACATATAAGAGTATTTTTTTCTTAAATAAAAACCATTTTGTAACTTAAGTCAAATTTACAACTATTAATTTAATGGTTTTTATTTCCGAAAAAAATACTTTTATATATCTGAAAATTTTGATTTTATGGAGTTATTGAGTCTATTATTGAAAATATCTCCATAAATATCAAGTTTCTGAAAAAATCAAATGAGACCTTTTTTGTGGAGAATTTTATTTCCTATGAAATTGTCCTCAATGATTTTTCCTCAAATCCGTCTACTTTAAGAGATATTTTGAAAAAACTGTGATTTTATGAAGAAATAATCTTCAAAGGGCTTGCGGCACGTGTTCTTGTTGTCCAAAAAAAAGAAAAAAATTCCCCCGTATTTTCTCATCAAAAGGAAGGTTTTTTTGAGGCGTCTGAAAAAATTTAATTTTTAACGACCATCCTATTGTCCATAAGAACTTATAAGAAACAAAAACGAAATTACCGGATGAAAAAAGATAAAGCAATAATGAAATTTTGGTTATTTGAAATCAGTTAAGTATATTTTGTGACCGCCACTGAAAAAAGACCATCCCTTTATCGTCTACAGTACCGCCTCGACAGCCGTTTATTTATTGCGATTCGTTAGAACGTGACTATTACACAACCTTATTGTAAACATCTCGGTATAAATACTTCACGCCTTTCGCCTACCGGGTTCCCTGATTCACAAAACACACTATACTTCTATAATAGAAAAGAGAAACATCAAATCTATTGAGTATATTTTGTGTACAACTTAAATGATTGCATAAAGGTGCATCATCTATTTCTTCTCAATTCGTATGCGAAAATTTCTACTAATTGTTCCTTTTTTGTAATGTTCGAACAGAAAGGCTCAATATTTTTTAATGAAAACTGAATAATAGGCCTGTTATATGGCGGAACAGTTTTTTTTGTACTGTAATCAGGGCGAGAGCCATGAGCACTTGTTTTCATTTTTATGTTTTTTGATTAGCACTTTAATCATGTTTACACAAATAGCAAACTGAAAAGACATCGCTAGCGATCAACCAAATTTGGCTTACCGATCGATCGGTCGATCGCGATCGACTTGTTGGCCACCCTTGCAATAGAATGTAGAAAAAATGTTTCAGCAATTTCTGAACTTTATGAATTTCATGGATTAGATAATTGAAAATATTTAAACAAAGGCTGGAGCTGTAACCCTTCAACTGCTGTTTGTACTGAAGAGAATTTGTTACACTTTTGTTTGTTGTTTTTTTCTTCAATTAGTTTATGCATTTTTTTAACATAGAAAGAACTTTAGGCTGTATCCAGTCCGCTTCTGGTGATAATTACAGAATTAGCTAAATTAGATAGTTTTTTATAGGTGTGAAATTTTATTCATCAATATTGATTTAGTCTATTGTAATTTATTTGTAGTTTTACGTCGCATGTGAACTTGTTGTAAATCAATATCTAATTCATTGTTTCAAAACATCAGTGGTCTCCAATGGTTTTTTCACGTGACGTTTATGATCAGTATTATTGTCTACTACTGTATAATACAGAATTACGCTATATGCTCGGTTCTTTTTCAATTTTAACTCTTTCTTCTACTAATTTTGAATTAAGGTTCTTGGAAAAGTTCAAACGATCTTTGCTTTGCATTGTAGAACTTTGTCTATTTCATGTGTTCTTTGGTCTCTATAACATCTAACCATCCCTGGGCCATTTACTTTTACTTTCATCACGTCGTTAGTTAAATTGGATGGATCTATACTTTGTTGAACAGCACGTTCTTCTTCGAATCACCTCCACACGTTCTCCTTCGTTATATCTGTAACAACTATCTAAATAAGTATTCTTGTAAAAGTTATATAGATTTTCTTGGATTTTAGTTAAAGTAATTGTTAATAATGCAACTATATTTCGTTGTTATTTAATTGACAAAACACTTTTAAATAAAGTGGAACAAGTTTTCCAGATAAGTATGTGTTTAAGCAATAAAAAAAAGAGATGTTGTATATTGCATAGTTCCCTTAAAGCCCTCAAGTAAAATTAAGTTATGTGATTTGATAAGAGCGTTTCTACACAAAAACTATTAGTTTTTTTAGAAAAAAAAAGAGATGCATCCGGTTTTAGAGTGTTGATATTTGAGATAAATTCATTATTTTCCTTCCACTTAATACTCACAAGGAAATATGAATTCTCCAAAGCTGTTGTTAGAATTACTTTGCCTTTCCAAATATAAAATTTACAAGCAATTTGATTTAATTTTTCGTTTCGAAATTGGAATATTTGCAATGAACATCATAGTTTGTTATAGAACTTCCCCATGTCAATCAAAAATAATAAAAGCAAAATTAAAAAAAAAAACAGTAGTGTAAAATGGGGACTGATTAAATGCGAATTCATTTTTATAAAATGCTTGGGATTATTTTGTTTGCATTTTAGTTAATAATACAAAAAAAACATGCCGCGTTTGCATTGTTTTCAGTATAGTGAATTTTCCCGTATAACGCATATAGGTAAATGTGAAGAGTTCCAACGTATAATAAAAGTTTTCACTTAGCAGTTAAATGAATTCACATAATCTACGAGCCAAGGTCTTCTACAGTAATTTACAACGACCTTGTTACGTAGGAATCAACAATAACACACTTTTTTTAAAAGAAAAAAGATGTAATATTATAATTCTATAGACTTTCTTTTATTGTTATTATTTACAATTTTTTCTCACGTTTTCTGTAATGGTCAACTAACACATAAAGAAGAATGTTAGAATATTTCTGTGCCACACGAAAATTATCATTTATACGGTTTTTACAATTAATATTGAATATTAATAACTTTCATTTATTTGTGGAAATTATTTGAAAAATCCACTTTTCTTGTATGTTGATTTTTATGTACTGAAAGTTTCTTATTGATGTTTCACTTGAATCGGAAACTATTAGAAACTCAATTTGATTAAAATAAATTGACTTTAGCACATTTCGATCTGCAATCTCTTTGGGAATTCTTTCATTCTATCCCGATCGAGTCAAGTTAAAGATCATACGATTTTCTTACTCTACATCAATCATTTTGATTAATGGAAAATTGAATGGGGATTTTTTCAATGTTGAATAAATTTTCGATTACAATTAAGTGAAACTCGATATTTTTGATTTATGTGTTTATATACAGTGTGTCACGCATATATTACCATACGATTGTCTGCAAATATTGCACTCAATTTTTATTAATAACAGAAACGAAATTCAAACATATTGGGTGGATAAAATTAATGTGTTTTGTCAAAAAAAGCAATTCTGTAGGTGGGACTGTATACTTTTGGAATATACAAATGTGGCACAGGAAACAGGCACATTCATATTTTTCACTTCATATATTTATTGTTTGCATATCTTTATCCTAAAACAGAATAATTCGGTCAATTATCGTTTGTAACATCATATTTTTTTGCCTTCTTTTATCATTTTTGTAAGCTTTCTATTTAAGTGGAACACAGTGTATATGCAAATAAAAATGCACGAACCTACCCTCATTATATTTTAAATGTCACAAAACAATTTACATAAAACAACAAGACGTAAAAGTGATTGATTAAACCTATTAAAACCATAAAACTAATAAAATGTACGTATTAATTTCTCCCTGCACCCCACCCTGATTCCAGCCAAGATATATAATAATTAGTTAATATGAAAGATCGTATCACATGTTCGATTTTTTTTTGTTGTATATAATTTCCCTGAAGATAGAAGAAAATCAAGGGGTGAAAATGTCATTTTCACCCCTTTAAATAATTGATTTTCAGTCGGCTTTCCTTTTCGCTCAATATCAAATTTTCCAGTTGTATGGCACATTTTCGTGTGCATTTCTAGTAAATTAAATTGAATAGAAAATTTCGACAAATATTATCTTGCAGATAATCTATAGAGATGTTTATTCATTATTATGAAGATAAAAATAACAAATTATGTTATATAAGCGCTCAGTTGATTTGCTAGTTTCGTTTTCTTTCTTACATATTTGGCACAATTTCACGGTTGAGGGATTTATACCGGTTATGTGCAATTATGAAAATCTTATTATAACCGTTTCTGTTTCTTAATACTTGAGGAAATAAGACTTTATGTAATAGCAATTAGTAAAACTGTCAGCGATTTAGATTTTAAAAAAATGATGATAATTCAATCGATCCTATTTAAAGAAGCCTACATTTAATTGTTTCACTTTCAAATAGTTGTCCTGCAATCTCTTTAAACTGCATACCTTTTCGAGTCTACGCATGCAGGTAGGTAGAGAGTTGAAATGTTAAATGCTAATTCTGGTTGACATTTACGGTACTCTCCCTTTCTTGACGGTAAAACGGCATGTTGTTTGATGGAATTATTGACATTGCTGTCTAAAAGCAATAAACTAAGCTTTTTATATCAATATTTACGTAGACAAGACAGTTTACTATAAATTGTTAAGTTGTAGCTTTCAGGGAGAAAAAATAGCCGTTCTACTTTAGGTAGATATTTCACCATATCGATTGGGGGGCATTGCATCAGAAATTCATTTGTAGTTTGGCACCTTTCTTTATTTGGCATAGGTGAACACATACTGAATTATTTAAACGGTTCCCTTTCGTGTTCATGTTGTGAATTTCGCTATTTGTTTTTAAATAATAAAGACAGATATCCGCTGCATTTCTGATTTATTTGAAATTTTATTACAGTATAACCATACAATTTCTATGTAAATATTATTGTTTAGTATACATTTTCCTTCATCTTACCTGCCTCGATCTATTTATTTTTATTCTGATATATCTAATAAAGATTACTGTCTGTGCTGTAAAAATAAGGGTGGAAACCACGAATTCCATTTAGTGTTTATCTTGGGTATAATAAAAGGGAAGGCAGACTACTGCATTTTTTTTCAGGAGATGCTACTTACATTCTCTCGTAAAGAAAAGATCTTCGATTAATTGCTGCCAAAATTCGAGATGTGGCTTTAATGATGCATCTTAAAATATTATTGGAGTGTTACTGTGCTTTATATTGACGAAGGGCTGACAAAATTAAAGTCATTTCACTGTAGGTATTTCTTTAATTTTTAAATAATGTGGACCTTGGTGTGCAAAGTTTTAAATACTGCTGCTGGCGCCAGCTATTGAAATGTAGCGCAATCATTTGTTATTGTCTATAGATTGTTGTGAGCTTTGTTGTGAGGAAAATTTGGTTTTTCATTTGCTTTAGTTAAGATTTCAGCTTTGGTCGGATCTGGAATTTGGAAAATGTAAGAATCAAAGTAGAGAGAAATAGATTTTTGCTTTTAACGAACAGATTACACTTTATATAGCACTGTTAGTATGACACTGTGCTATTGTTGCTTTAGCTAACGTACACTAGATGGTGTTAAATTGTATGTTACGTAACTAAATATAAAGTACGTAATACTGAATAATCAATATATGTTGGAAATCAAAGTATTTTCGGTGCTGTATACTAGACCAAATACTGTATTGATGATCAACAGCTTCATGATTTTTAGATACTTTGAGTTTAGTTGTTCCCACTAAATAATTTCATAGCAACAGAAAATTTCAGTAGATATACTGGGTTGATAGTGACTTCTAATAAATGTCACTATCTTTAAAATCATGGGTCTATCAAATCGAAACATATTTTGGGCTACTGTACAAAGATTGCTTGTATTCTCGTATCACATACTTGTTCTTTGTTATCGAATTACACGAGCTTAATTATTAACAAAAAGTGAGTCAGTAGATAGAAATATAGGTTGTTTAGTCAAAACCTTTTTTTTTCAATAAATTATAAGAAAGCTTGCTGAAAAAGGGTTAGAAATATCTCGAGAAGATCGATTCAATGCCCAAGAGTGTAGCGTCATATAAATTTCATTCTTCTATGTCGAACAAGAAAAGTGATTCCTGGTAAACATGACACAGGAAAATCTAGGATCTATATTGCCATCTACTAGTCCATTTCTTTTTTTGTTATTTGATAAGTTTCTGGAACTGCCAATATTTTTCTTATTGTTGGGACCAAAAAGAAATAGCCACCGTCGAAAGTAACTGGTAGTGGAAAACAGCTTTTGAATTAAGCCAAATGCTATCCATATCAAAATAATTGAATGTCGTGAATCATTTTTCTTAGATACGGTCCAAACTTGAGTATCTGTGAACTGAAGCAGACGCGAATTTATGAAATCTATCGGTTTTTGATTATTTCATAAAGAAAATGTGTGCTCAATATCGACGACATTTTTAATGTAGATACATTTGTGTCCAGTTCAGATCATTTACTTTATGACTTGGCGTTTGGCTTATTAACATGGAGTAAACGCTATTTGATTTTTTTTTAAATTTGTCCAAGAACTAGTAAACAATATAAAGCAAAAACGCTCAAAAAGACAATTTTTGTTTCATCTTCACACAAGTGTTAACCAGTTAATGGAAAAAACACAAGGAGGACTAACTGTAGACATTCTAATAGTCTAGTTGTTTTCAAATTTTAAACAAAAGTATTTCCTCAGTTTATCAAGACCTTTCTGATTTATGATTTGTTTCGATTAACACGCGATTATTCGTTGGTCATGTCTATCGTGCAAATCGACGAATCGAATCGATAAGATATAGTAATAATATTAAAAGCCATAAATGGTGTAATGCTACTTTAAAATCATGTAAATCTAATATAAACAGGTTGAACTTTTACGTCTGGTTCATATGTTGAAGTTTATGAATACCTGCTCCTTTACACTCTATTAAACTACAACTCTTTTAATTTTCTCCCATCTACTTGTGTTTGATGTTGATTGATTGCGACTTGCGTCTGTAAACAAGGAGGGTGATTTCATATACACTACCTGTACATTTCCTTTTATACACAATATTCTACCCTAACACAAAAAAATCTCACAAGTTCTTACGAATAATTCAAAGTTCAACGATTAACATCACTGTTAAATCGATTTTCATTTGAAAATCAGACCAGACGAAAGTAATGAGTGTATTGTACGGATTTCTAACACGTGCTTGCTATGGGGATCGAAATAAAACAAAGTGCGGGGGTTTTCAGTTGAACAAATAGTAATTGAGAGAGGGTGAATGAGAGAGATAGAATGAATCAATTCATAAAACTCGAGACACACGATTCAAGTGTTCTTATTTGAAGTTTGTGTAATTCAATACGGATTAATTTCGAGGAGACAGATTTTTTTGCTCAACAATCTCTACGAATAAATGAGAAAAATTCAAAAACTAAACAACATGAAGTCGAATCATTAGCACAGAAAATTACATCAAAGGTATAGCATAGTTTTCAAAGCAAACATTTAATGAAATATTAACTAGGTTTTCTTTATAATTTAAATTTACTACTATTCTACTCTATTCTTTTATCAAACATAATCCAATAAATTTTCCATCATTGTTATAAATTACTAAAACTTCTGGTTACCATCTCTTTATTACCGTATAATTTTCGTTTCGATTTATGTCGGTGAGTGTGTGCGTTTGAACGTGAATTAGGGCACAATTGTGGTAACTTATCGGTAGTACACCTGGAGGTACAGACATATTTCTTAGAATCTTTTCAACGTCACCCCTATATTTTAGATTTGCACAATACTGGGTTAATTGAGTAAAACGAAAATAACTCTTTTTTATCGTGCATCGAAATTTAATTTTATAAATTTTAAATAAATTACTGTTTGGACAATTCTAGGTTTTATTTGATTGTTGCGCTAGAGGAACGGAAAAAAAAACTGTCAACTTGTTAGCCTTAATTACTCAATTTGAGGGGCTGAGTCATCATTCACCCTCTAGTTTCTGTGAACAGTAGTTGTGAAGCATTACAAAATTGTTGAATTCTGATTAGATTTTTTTTGTCTGTTAGAATATTATGCTGTAGGATATAATCAATACACACATACACACACACACCCCAGATGTTTGTAGAGGGCGAGATTTTAGATGTGTTACTCAAAAAGAATATTTTATATCTCCCCTATTCGGCTGTTATTGATAGAGGAATAACATGTCAATGACGAAGTTATCAAGTTGTCTTGCGATTATACAGTCTTTTATTTAGTCCTTTTTATCTGCGGAAATGTCTTTGTAGCTGATTTAACAATAGAAGACATTGCTTTTAAATCGGTTCATCATAGCAAGTATCCCTAATATGAGCTTTTTATTAATAAAATTACAAACATTCAATTTTAACTGCCTCTGTTCAAAGCTGCTTAGCATAAAGCTGTCGGTCCTCAATCAGGTTTACGTTAGGTGGATCACATTGTAAATTTACAAAATCAATTTTTCATAAGAAAATCGAGACCCTTTTCGGTTGTGATTGATAGAGGATTGTTTTTTTCCCAGATATAATTGTCATTATTTTTAGAAAAGAAATGATGTTTATCTGAAATGAGAAATGTCTTTGTAGTTTGGAAGTGTTTAAAAACAATAAAATGATTCATTCATAGAATAATAAGTCAAAGGCTTCTTTGTACATTAGCTACCAGGGCACTTCCCTTGTGATGCCCTTGTTTCTCAATACATTTTATATTCTTTTGATTCGATTAAGGAAACTGCGACAGATTTCCATAATTGGTGCACAGGTATACGCAATTATTCTAAAGCACACGTACAGGGCAAGACTAGTTTTAGTAGATTGCCAAATAAATTACTAACTTTTGTGATAGATTTAGGGATTCACACGAGAATGAGACTTTTCTCGTCTTGTCTCGGTTTCGTCTCGAAAAAGTGACACAAGACGAGACGAGATAGTTTTGAAAATATTTTAGGTGATACCGACACCACATATGGAGAGATTCGAGAGTCTCGTTTCTGGTCTCGTTGAACTTTTGTTCGTAAAATTTTTACTAGAAACATAAAATCGTTAGAATATATTTTCCTAATCAGGGAACACGGTGGACGTAAAGGCGTGACGTATTTTTAATATTTATGCTTTTATTAATTGCAAAAATTATATTACCTTATTGCATGGAATGTCATAGAATTAAGTTCTTATAATAACGATACAAGACAAGACAAGACGAGACAACTGGTAACAAGACGAAAACTAGACTGAAACGAGACCTATTATTTTCAAAATTAACGAGACGAAAGTTTCGCCCTATCTAGTCTCGTGTGAAGCCCTAGATAAATTTTAATAAAAGAACTGATGTGTGTACTTCATTGTACTTTGAATGCGTTTTTATCAAAATACATTGGAGATACATTTTCGAGGGATTGATCTAAGGTTTTTTCTATACGACAAATAATTTCCATTTTATAAACAATTAAAGTACAAAGTTTCGAAAATCAACATTTTCTAGATAATGTATAATATGAACGAATTGTTTTTTGTTTTTTTTTTAAACACCCTTTTTTAGAAGGCCTTCAGGAAACGGACTATAGCAGCAACCTTTATTTCAAGAAATAAAAGCTGGCATATACGAATAACACTAGTAGCTTGAAACAATTATTCGGGAAAAATTATTGAAAAGTCTCCTCCTAGCTGCGTGTAACCCATTAAAAAAATCCAAAAGAGCTTTCGAGACAGTAAGGGTTGTATTATATTTTTACAATTGGTAGTAATGAAGTAATTTAGTGGCTTATAAGTCAGTTCATTGTGCTTGGTCTTGCACTGTATTTTTATCTATTGATCTCCGTTCTCAAATTTTAGAGAGAAAATGGGACTGAAATATCCTTAAAACAGCTCAATATTTTTTAATAATTTAAACAGTGCATTATAGATACTAGTAAGAGCTGTCACACATAAGAAAGAGATTTTTTTATCTTACTTGTAATTTGACAAATGTTGCAATCCCAATTATTCATAGGAAAGGAAAACGTAAAAATTTTTAATTTTTTAATTTGCTGTTTGTGTAAAAAGAAAACATCTCTATGGTTCTGTTTATAAACAAATGCATATATTTACTTCTAGCTCCGATCATAATTAAATTTCAATTAACTAGTCCTACCATATCAAACCCCTTAAAGGTATATTATTTAGTTTCTAGACAATTAAAAATATTGAACCGTTTTGGAGGTATTTTCAATAAACTGATATTGCAGGCTAAAATATTACATTTATTATAGAATAGTCTTTTCTATCTGTCTACGAAAAATTACGAGAATTGCTAGTTTATTTGTGAGATAATACATTTTCAATCTAAAAAGTCGATAGTTTACAGTATTTATGCATTTGAAACTAAACTAATTTGGCATGCAACAGACATTTCCAAACCGAAATCGTCACAGCTTTAGGATAATTATCACAGTTGAAAATTTTAAACGTGTGAGACATCCATGTAATAAATCAGAGTAAACAATAGTTTTTTTTTCCTCAGCTTTATATTCTAAACAGAGCGATAATATATGTGATTTTTGTGGTTTACAATAGGCTCCATGTCTCATAAATATAAATGTATTGTGTATATCTTTCTACTTACATATGAATGTTTCGTTGAAAGTATGTATTGGTCAACCGGTAGAGGAACAGAAAAAAAAATCGTACAGACCACTTAGAAAATTGTAGTTGTAACCAATTAGAGCATAAAATTGGGCAAAAGCGAGTCTTATTGTATTTAACATCTTACATACTTCAATTATACAGTTGGTTTGATGTTGTTGAATAATGTCTGAATAGTACAATTCGGTTGAAATTAACAATTTTTCTGTGTGATGTTGTTGAATTGTTCTATTTATAAATATGCTGTCAGGTTGTGATAAAAGCTAATCGATTTCTCACAGAATAAAGGCTGTTGGATTGACAACTTGTTGTGATCAATAATAATGCAGTTTTTGTTGTTTGTTTTTTTCAATTTTAAAATCATTTTATACACACAACATGTTGGCACGTCTCCTATAATGACGCACTCAATATTAACTAAACATCGCTACTAATTAGTTTGATTGTAATTTAAATCAGGCTTCAAACTAGAATGCTGTAACAATAATCGAAAACTAGCTTAAAGTAAAATATGATCGTCTAATGAGTAGGTAGTTTTGTTAAAAAAAAGGGTGACAGTCGTAAAAAATCTGGACTGAAACTACAATTGTCCACACCTGAGCTAATAAATAGGTAAATTGTATTTGCATAGTTGTCTAGGCTAGATGAAGAGGAACTAGTTTAGCCTAATAACGAATACAATTTTTTTTTCTTCAAATTAAGTACTAACCATAACGAAATGAATAACTTTATTACCGGTTTTTTCCAAGTTTATTAAAATGAAAGCAGAACTAATTAAAGAGTCTTCAATTTTTACTCGAGTCGCTTTAAAAAACTTTACTACACTTTTTGTTGAAGATAAAAATTATAAATTATCAATGACGAGGTGACCTGCAAAAACGAAAAATTCTATCCCAAAATCATAAATTTTAAATGAATAAATATTTTAGCGTTCCTACTTGAAGTTTAATAATTAAATATTTCTGCGTTCATAATAGGAGTAGAATGAAAAAAAAGTCACCGTAATAGTCGACAACAACATGCAAATATTATTAAGATATGTTAATATGTACTGGAGACGAACATCTTGTGTCACGCTAAAATTATGTAGAACAAACCTTTTTTCTCTTACTCCATATATACAATATAGTTTATCCCGGATTTTTTCTTAATTGATTTAAATGAGGCTCATAGTAACATGAAATATTACTCGAGATACTTCGATGTAGTACCAATATAACACTTTCAATTACATCCAACTTTCTTATTTTTATCGTTTATTCATGATACAATTCTGTATCAAGATCGATACGTACATTGTTGAACATTTCGACAAATTCCGGGCTTGGCGCGGTATATCCAAATATTGTCTTTTTCTTTTGTGAAACAAGTCAAATAGTGGGGTTAGTGCTCGATATTTTTGATTATATCGGCAACATGCGTTAATTGCACGAATAAAATATTCTTACGATTTAGTTCTTTTTATCTCTGAGTCTCGGTTTTATTTCGATAAATCATCTAATACTCGAGCACAGATTGTTGTTAGGATTAAATGGAGAATTAGCTCTTTTTTACATAGAAAACGTTAAGGGTTTCGAAGGCTAAAAGAAGGATATTTCTTCTAATTATTCTCCAATCAATAATAAATGAAATATTTTATTCAAGCTTTTCAACAGTTTTGAAAATCCATCTCTTTTCTGTGACCCTCAGAATAAAGTTCCTTGGCGTTGTCTGTACTACCAAATTACTTCTGTTAGTCGATGTATGGATTAAGAAAAAAAATTGAAATTAAAATTTGAATTTTCAGCAGAGTCGGTTACAAAAAGGTACTAATTTTGGTATAATTTGCATCATGTATTGCTTTGTAAAATTAGTTGTAGCAAACAAAAGAGAAAATTTGAACAAGAACTGTTCATTATTTTTTGAGAAATCATATCAACGGACTTCAAAAATGGAATTTTGAGGAAAACTAGTTTGCAGATGAACTAACACGGAGAAAAAAACCTTTTTTCGAGACTATCTCTTAGGCTTTTACTCTAATTGACTTAAAACTTTAGAAAAATATTATATTTAATTATACAATATAAAAAAAAGTCAAACCCATAGAACTTCTTAAAGAAACGCGCTTCATTGTTGCTTTCTGTGGTTTTGCAGCTGCCTCCTATTTTTCAAACTCTTGAATTATTCATTAGCATTTTACTATTTTCTGTTTTCCCAGATCATCTCAAGTACTTTTTGTTTTACTTTAATAAACATTTGAGATTTGTGTTTAAGTGAATTGCACTTTACGTGGAACATGTATACGAAAAGAGGAAAGTTAAATAATTGTCCGGTGAAAAAGAAAGCCGTAACACCCGAGAAACCTATTCACACAAATAATAAGAACAAAAATTGCCAAGATATTCAAGATTCGTCCTATTTAGGAGAAAACAAGCTCATTTTTAACAAATTATATTCATGATAATCCGGAATTTTCTTCACTTTTCCAGATTTCACTAGAATAACCTTTATTGTGTTGTCAACGACTTTTCTCTAACATACTCCCTTTTTAATCAATTTAATATTATTAATTTTCTCTGGGAAAGTCAAAGAAATCGATTCCCTAATTGGATCATAGCCCAGATATCGCTGGTACGATCAATAAAAACCGTATTTCTTTGTAGTTATTTTGTTACAATTAAACTATTCTAAGAGAAACTTTCTCAATGAAATTTTAATACCATCCCATCACCATTTACGAACAGTTTATTACATCATTACGGTTAGTATTCTACAGACAAATGTGTCAAGTTAAATCGACAAATGTACGCGAACCAATTGCCAAAGTTCGATAGATAAAATACAGAACACATGTCAATATTTGTTTTCAATTTTAATCCTTTATTATTGATAGCTTATCTTAAGATATACGGATTTGCAGACTTAATAAAATCAATAATTTTGTGTTAATAAAAATAACAAACCCGTTTTATGCAATTATATTTACATATTGAAGTGTTGATCGTGTTTTATAAAATGAAAAGAAAACAACTCGAAACATAAACGTTTTAAATGAATAAATATAAATTGTTTGAATTTTCTCTGTTTTAACGTATTTGAAATTTTATTCTTGTCACGTTATCATATTTTATACAGAAAAATAAATAAGAAGAACGTGAATTGTCTGAAATGGAACACGATTACAATAAGAGAACGAAAATCATAAAAACTATGAAATAATTCTATATTGTCGATTTTATTGGTTGATTTTCTCACATATACGCTTGATTTTATTGCAGAAGTCTTGTTGACCACAAATGTTTGCAATAGGTTTAGAATAAATGCCATGTCTGTATACAAGTTTTATTAATGACAGTTGCTTTAATTAAACACAGATTAGTATATTATGAGTTAAATGAAGTTCGTAAATTAGAATCGGGTTTGTACCTCAGAATCAGATTACTCCTTATCAGGGTTTATTAGAGATCACCCCAGTTTCTATCCCAACCTCTTATCATAACTTTTCATGAATTAAATCAGAAAAAATTATTATGCAATTATTATATTTCATTCTATCGAACAATAGAAAATCCTCTTGAAATGGGGTGATTTTTGGCACGTGGGAAAATATGCAATAATCGAAACTGACAGTTCATCACGGACTCTACCATTTACTCTCCCCACTCATCTTGTTTGACGATATTTTTCTTAGAAAAAAAGGCAACCGAAAAAGAAAAGAACAATACGATATTGTTATATGATTGGGGTGTGCTGTATTTGTAACGTTTGCCTTACAACTTTTTTTTTACTGTATGTTAACATGTTCACCCTACAGCTGTCAAGAGAGCTTTTTTTTTGGCTTCAAAATACCAACCAGGCAGTGAAGGTGATGGACAGTTTTCTAATAATAATGGAAATCTTGAACTTGAATATTCCGGGTCAGTGCATACATTCGAAAATTTCCTGTTCGAAAAAAAAATATTCAAAAATCTACATATCTGTCTGGTTACTGAACAGTATTCGGTTTGTTGACATTGAGATCGATGTAATCTTGAAATATTTTGCGGAAGCAATATACGGTATTCGCACGGTAAATGTAAGGTGTGAGCACAGATCCAATTTTTCGACCAGGTAGTAATGTTTGAACAGAGAGAGAATCAATAGAAAGAGATGAAGTAAGTTAGTCCCCATTTAAATTGGGGGATTTCTGGCTAGCCAAATTTGAAAAAGGAAAAAAAATAATAGGGGAACGGATTCAGCAATCTCAACGGATTTCGTTTGAATGTTTCTGGTAAAGAGGAGACAATCCGGAAGAGGAAGAAATCGTATTGATATTTTACGGCTGAAAGTTAGATACACACGAATGAATCTATAATATACCACGATCTATCACTTTTTTAATAAGGTGGTTTATTTTTGTTATATTGGCAAAATTTATGAGTTTAATATAGATTTTATGGTGGTAATTTATAGAAGGTAATTTGTGGTAAAGATTTACGTGTAAATTATTTTAAAAGTTTGAAAATTTTAAACAACCAGGTGTGCTAATGTAGATTCTATTTTAATAACTTTGATATCGAAACGAATTCCCTATTGGAAGGTAATTTAAAATTTCCGGACGACAAAGTAAATGGTTTTTTAATTTATATGCGACTATCGTCCCTTATTTCGCAATTGTTTTATATTTTCAGCGACGTTAACAATACCTCATATGGGGGGGTAGCTTTTAAATTTTAAATCATAAAAGCTAGAACATGAAAAAAATAATAATCTGTAGGGATGATAAATCCGCCTCCTGACGTGTGTATCTGTGTGTGTTTTTATACTTTATAGTCTTCTTTGAAATTTCCTGTATAGGAAGGAAGATTTTCGGTTATTATATTTTCCTATATTTACGGCTTTTTTTATGATTTTCTTTTCATGAATTATTCAACGCAAAAGTCCTCAAAAATGTGCGTTTTTTTCTCTTAGAAATAGACGATAGAATTCAATTTTCTAACTTTCAATCTGTATTGTGTTCGTTGACAATAGTTGGGCAAATTTGGTCTTAATTGAATCCTGCTGAAGTCTATTGATGGTGGTGATGATGATTCATACGTATAAAGGGTGGGTGAGTCTCACCAAGTTTCTCTATTTTGATTGTTTTATGCCCTTTGTATTTAGTCCTGGTTGAACATGATAATACAGATTTAAATGTTAGAAATCATTTTTGTTATTTGAGCTTTCGATATTATTGACAGAGCTCTTGTTGCACGCGACACTTATACTACTGGCAATAATTTACAAAACTGAAGTCAAAGTCAAAGCATTAGATTCTAATAAAGACAGAACAAAGGATGTAATGATCTCTTCTAGCAGTCCTGCTTCTCATGCTTTGACTTCAGTCTTTTTTGCCTTCACATTATGTTTCAAATGCGTATGGATTCTTTGTTCAGTTCTGATTGTGCAATTTGACTTAACAGGCAATGAACGTCTGCTAGTCCTGTGAGAGTACTGATTTATTTTTGCCAACACTATTTTCTACGCCTAGGAGAAGAGCAGGAATTAAATCTTCTCTCTATAGATAATCATGCAAGGCTTGTCCAAGTTGATAGGATTTATAACTATCTTATCTATTTTCCTCGATTTTGGTGGCTTTTGTAGAAGATTTCATTGTGCTTAGATCGTCTGCCCCAATTGTATATTTTTACTTTTAGTTTTATTACTTGATAAATCTTGTGAATTGTCGGATGTGTGCAGTTTTCTCAAACTTTTCACTCTTTTTCATACTGCAATAATATTTTTACATACCTATAATGTAAAGTAGGGCAGACGGTCCTTGAGACTTTTTACCAGGGTTTCGAACCGTTTTGTTCCGATTTTCAATTACGGTTCGATTATTAAAACATATTTCGATTTTCAATTTACATATTCACAACATAATTGATATTCTCGTGCCTCTATTAAGTCTCTGTAAATATGTTGATTAGAACATAATTTCGATCTGCCTCTTAGTATCTCTTTGCACGGTTACTGTATGATAGAGTTGACATTTATGTGCATTTCCAAAGAAAAAAAACGGATTATTTAGGCCTCTAAAGATTGTTAACAACATTCCCATCGCGTTATATAGGATCGTGTTATCTGGGGATGGACTGTAATCGTGACTGAAGCAATATTGATTTGTACCACCTGATAAATTATTGATCATTTTTACGATAAAACAACAAGTTCAATACTTTTACCTTTTTCTTGAGCAATTCAATAACGGTACCATATACCGGAAGTCACGCAACATTAATTTTCAATGAGTTATTATTATATTATTAAAGATGATTTAGAATTTTAAATACGTATTGATGATCAAGTTAGAAAAGTTTTATTTTTATATAAAAAAATAATAATTCCGGTCATCATATTGTTGGTCATATGTTTTTAAAGTTAGTTACACAATTTTGCTGATGTTAATTGCATAATTTCCATTATTATTAAATGTGTCATCATTATTATGCATTTGTAATAGTTATTTTAATATTTTGACTATATTTTGGTATATTAAAAATTATCAACTGTGTAGTATCGAATGATTTGAATAGATCGAATTAGATAAGTTTGCTTTCGTTTTAGATCTGCCCGAGTTGATAATTTTTATCGTTGAGACACGGTTAATTTGCATAAATTGAATTTTTTAAATTGCATACATTAACCGAACGCATTTGGACTCTAGACAGTTATAGAATAAATTATACAGGTAATTATAATAATTACGTTTTTGTTTTGTAGAAATAAAGGCATCATTTTGCTTATTGTGGCGAATCTGTATTATTAAAGAACTATTCTTCTGTTCGTGACAGACCACTTTGAAATTGTATTAATTTTGAATTGACTACTAGACTGAAGTGTAATCAAAGAGGTCAGCCACGGTTTTGTCTACATACAATATAGTGTATTTCGCTTTGTTCATTGGAAACCCCCAGGAGTTGACAATATGACAGTATAAAACGTCATCATGCACTGTCAACAACAGAGCGAAAATACAAAAGATGAGAGGAGTAGTTTGGATGTAATAGTTGTACTTCGTATAGAATACGAACAGCTGATAGTATTGAAGTGGGTGTAGAAATACCAATCTAAAATCCACCCCTTTTTTTTCGTTTGAAACTATACAATAAAGGGCTGGTAATTAGCATATGAACACGTGAACTGTTTAACTAGACTACCCTGTTCTAACATGTTATGTACACATGCTGGATACACCTATTGACTTATTAGCATTAGCTAGACATGGTTTGGGGTAATGTTTAATGTTTAATAACCTTTGACAGCTGGTCAATTGCGGCAAACATAAAATAATTAGACAATATTATGTGTTATCGGATGTTTAATACAGGAGTGGGTTAATGGCTGCTACGCTACTTTATCAGACTTTGTTGATGAGTTTGAATTTGTCGCCTAACAGACAGTAGCTTATACAGGGTCGACACTTTATCTAAACTCATGCAAAAGTAGATATTTTCTCAATGGTAGGAAGTATAATATCAACCGTCTCAGAATAATTAATTGTAGTTCAGAAAGCATCATTTGTGTTTCAGAATTATCACTTTTATTTCAGAAAACTTAATCTGAATTTTAGAGTAGTTAGATTTATTGCAGAAAGTTTTCAGATTCGTGAAATGTATTCTAGAAAGTATCAAATATAATTCAGCAAGTACTGTTCGTATTTCCGAATATATCAGTAACAAATTCCTTCAAAACATGAAAGTTTCTTACTGATGATTAATTTATATTTTCGTCTGATTCGATGCCAGTCGGCAGAGTTGATTTCGCATTTTATAATTAAGAAAAATAGAAACTCATAAAAATATTCACAATTTACGATTAATATAATTACATGGGAGTACTTTTATGGCAGGTTTTCTTAACATAGAAATTTGACAAATTACACAATTATCTCTTAACTCTTTGCACTGGAGAGGTGACTCTCACTCACCAAAACGTTATCTGGCCTTAAACGTTCCTTGTGGCGCATTTAGAGGGATAATCCGCGTGTAAATAAGGCTCTTTATATACCGCATGAGCAATCTAATCTGTAAAAGTTGTATAACAACATAGTATGTTATTTAAAGAAAATCTGGGAAAAAAAACTTACAAGAAACCTCTCGATTTGTGGGAAATATTAAAAGTAAACAGTCACCTTGGGTTTTTTAAGAAAATTCAAATCAAAACCTTTGGGCCACTGTCAATAATCATTTCTTATGGATCTGAAATACAAATGACGTCATCCAAAATGTACTGACGCTTTTTGGAATACAATTAACATTTTCTGAGATACAAATAACCTTTCTGAAATATAAATAACGCTCTCTGAAATCCAACTGACGATTTCCGAAGTACCAATAAAAAAGTTACAGTACCTACATCTGATGCCATCACTTTATATAATACTGGATCCTAAGTAACAAACCGATGGCACTTTGCATTCCTTTGCAGATTTGTGCGTTTTAATCAGACTTCCTTTATATTCTTGATTATAATATTCAAAATTATACTGATTTTATTGAGCATTAATAGGCAACATCAAGCCTTCCCTTCCTATTGCTCAATTATACAATTACTTACCCACTTTTAACGGATAGACATTAGTATTTCCTACCATCATTGCAGGAGATTTGCTCAATTATACAGGAACCCTGAAGCAATATATCCATCCGGAGTTTGTCGAAATTCTCTTTTATTTCTGCATGGAACATTTCGTTTCGAAGATCTTAGAGTGGTCGTTTATCAATTATAGTTTTATGTTTTAGAATGAGAATAATTCAACCTTATTTTAAAAAAAAATATGGCAAAAGACTATTCATTCTAATTTGTCACTGGTAAAACTGCATGCCTTTGTTAGACTGTCTTAAATAAACCTTTTCCTCTTTTGAAATATCAACCATTCGGAACGATATCGATAATATTATATAACTGGCTGAATAAAGGTATAGCCAGGTATATTTCTGTTGCCTCTTAAATATTTCTCACTATAGTTTCTTTTTTGTTTAATGTTACAGTGCGGAATTCACGATTGTAGTGTTTCAATCCCAAGTCATCCATAAATGATTTGCTTCTATCGTTTTAACTGTACTGTAGTCAAGATTAAAGGGTTAAAAGTGAATGTAACTTTACAATGTTTAATCAATTAGTATAAGCTTTATCGTTCTTTTTTTCTGCTTTTGTCTTGTTTTACTAAAGTCTTTATACTAGAATTGGTAATTTTGTTATCAATTGGGGTCAAAACCGCTTCCTTGTTTCTTTGAAAGATCAAAGCGAATCGAACTCCGATAAGTTCACTTGTTTTACATTAAACTTTAATATAAAATAGACTTGTAATTTATTTTGTAGGTAGAAAAAAAACATAATTATTTATAACATTTGATAGTGCTTATCAGTTCTAAATTTATTCTAACTTTGGCGACAATACGTTTTGTGTTATTCTTCTAAATAGAAATTCTAGTAAATTTTTCTTTATGATACCGCATTTATCTTGGTTTTTCCAAATATTTAAACTTCGTAATTTTCATTGCGTTTGATATTGATAAGAAAACCACGAAAGTTCCTACCATGAAAACATGTCAGCAAATATCTGGACTTGTTGAGATTATTTTCTGGTCAGTTACCTTATTATGAAAATATTCAAATTTATACAGTTTTTATTTTCAAACAACCATCTGTTTTGTTTTATTATTATTTTAGAATTACTCATAGACAGGTGGTAAATTTATTTCGTAGAACATTGATTTAAGTCAAGCATGAAAACAAACGGTTGATATTGTAATTGACTAATCAATTACAATAATCAAGGAAATTCTATTATACGAGAAAAAACCGAGTCGTTTTCCTATTTATGTTAAAATTAGGTAGATTACGTTCGGAAATGAATTGTTACAAGGTCGTATTTTGAATATTAACGATTTCTAGCCGAGAAATCTAATTAATACCGTTTTAAATGCTAGAGGAAAAACAATTTGTTACTCTCTTTGTAGACAATTAAACTTGAAATAACATTGATGGAGAAGAGAGAATGAGTTTAAACATTCTGTTTTACAACAAATCGGTTTATTTTCGTGTCTAAATTGTCAATAAACAATCGAATTTAACAGTGTGTTTAACATATGTTTTACTGTAAATTTTTCGATTTTTGTCCTTGTCATTTTAATTAATTTCCGAATTATAACAACAAGAACAACAGTTTTTTTGTCTTGGTTTTTTATCATGAAATATTCATCGAATTAAATTTCTTTTCGTTGTTGTATTGTGTGCATGTTGTTAAAGGAAATTACCCGATTTCTTCCTGACATCAAGATTTGATTTATTAAATATCTTGTGCAACTCTTCTCTCTTGGCAATATTCAAGTTGTTTTATTACAAACGTAACGGTATCGTTATTATTGTTATATTGTAACAACAGCAACAACAACCTACAATAACAGTAACACATTTGACATTTTCGTGATTTTTTTATTCATATTTTGATCAACTGTTGCGATATTACATGTAGTTATATGTACTAAAGTTAGAGTCACGAATGCATTTAACAGAAGAGTCACAAAAAATTACAATAAAATACAACATTGCTAACTTACAGTTTTGACTGATATTATCTATTCTTTTAGTTCTGTATCGTCGTGTACGTTGTCCATGTATCAAAGCGTATGATAAATCGAGACCTGTCTAGTAAACAAGAAAGTTTGAATTTTAAGTCTTTCAGGCAGTGTTGATTTATTATCTAGAAATTGTTGGTTAATTAGCTTAAAATTAAACCATTTTATTATGCGATAATGGTAATTATAATCGGATTTACTAAATTAGATTTGGGTTTTTTTTTAATTTTTAACAATAGAAGAACAGTGTCGGCTGAGAAGCAAAGCTCTTCTGTCGCAGGAGTGACTCCTGTATCTAGAAATTTATCAGCAGAGGTGTCGCAACTAGGGAATCCAGTCCCGAATACTTGATTGTTCAGGATTTATAATATTTTACAAACTCGGGAATCTAGGAATAAAACGGCTTAAATTCGGGATTTAGTAATATTATAATATTCCGACAGAAATTCTCATACCCCATACTTTCCATCTGTCGAAAGGGAATTCCTTTCTAAATATCAGGTGGACTGAAATGATTGTAGAATCGGCCCTTAATTATTTGTAGGCGGACTAATCAAACACAGAGACATCTTTGTCTTTGACTTACCTTTGCCTTTCTCTTTGACTTATTGACTGCAATAATTTCATTCAGGGTAATTAGAAAATTGTACAGTATTGTAAAATATCTCTTTCGTGACAAGCATAAACAAAATCAGCCTCAAAGGCTAGTAATAATACAAAAGCATATATTTTCGGAATTAAAAGTCTCTGAAAATTTGCAAAAAGCTTACGATTTTTTAATCACAATATCACCAACAAGTGTTGACTCTATGGCGGAGTCTATAAGGACATACTGTAACGAAGTCATTTCTTAAAAAATTCATTTTTGTGTTAACAAAATTACAGCATTCTAAAGCGTGAAATCATCTTTTTTTCATCATCGCAACAGGAAAAGCAAATTTCAATTCTGGCATCTGAAAATTGTAAAAAAAGTAATCCCAGAGACCCAGGATCACAATTTTGTGATTGGATTCCCTAGTCGTGACCACTTATCACTTATCAACAAAATTGTGGCTGTGCAGTCTGGACTGTGCAAGGCCAAGGTTAGGATCAAGGCCAAACTACAAAATTAAGACCACATTATTCGTCAATTGCGGTTGAAAAAATGTTGGATTTTTTTTTCATTTTTTATCTGTAGCGCCTGAAACTTGAAGGGGCTATTATTTCAGGTGCCTCATACTTTTCCATAAATTGCAAATTTCCAAAGCTACGACCATTATCAAATACGATTAAATCTTCGCCCTCCCACTTCTTATTTCATTGATAAATAAATATGATTTATGGGTTTTTAAAAATAAAGCATCTGTTTTATTATTTATTGTCACACTTTTTTTGCATAATCATAAAGATTGATGTAACACATGCTAAACAAGGTTTGTCGTTTTAATTCACAAAACATTTTGATAGTGTTGATGTAGAATGGTCATATTTTTCTGCAATAATAAACATTCATATTTTTTTGTGCCTCGTTTAGCACAAAATGGCAGGAAGTTTAGTATGAAAATATGTTAAAAATGCATTTGTAAACTTCCAACTTTGTTATAAATATTTATGAAATAATGATTCAATCAGAACCGATAAAATCCATTGAAGAAAGATGTGAACTTTCAATAGGCAATAAAATCGTAATTTATAACGCTGTAAGTACGAAAATAATTGAATCGATTCATCATCTATAACACCAAATATAAACGTGGTTTAGTTGGTTTTGACCAATATTATCAGTTAATTGTTAAGATCGTTGTAATCATTCATTGTTCGTCTAATTAAATCGTCAATATGATAGATTAGTTTGATAATATCGATAGAAATTACGATTTGTACTTAGAATACGCTTGCGCTTCATACGAAAAGCACGAGGTTTTTGTTGATTGAGTGGGGAGCAGGACCCCACTTTCGGGTCCCCTAACCATGAGACAAGTTCTGAGACATTATTCCTATAGTAGGTTCTATCATGAGATATTGTTAATATATCTACGTTTATAAAACAATACGATCCTTATCAACAGATCCAAAAATAATTATGAATATGATAAGAATTAATCGTGTACAGTGTTGTTATCTTTCGAAAATATTATCAAAAACTTAAAGTGTATTAGTTTGAAATAATGGTGGATTTAAAAAATGATCCGGTGGCGGCAACACCGAAAAAAACAAAAGGTATTACAATGAATACGGTGAAAAATTGGTTATTACCAGAGAAAAAACAACAAACTAATGAAACACAAAAATTTCAACGTATGCCGGAATCGTTCCTGCGCTCGATCCGGAGACGATCGTTGCGTGTTAAAAGGACGAAATCGTTGGTTTTACCGGAAAAACGGAAGTCTGGTGAGTTTATAATCAAATATATACCACATTAAATTAAATTATAATCCGGAAGAAGTGCGCAATTTCGCTGATAAATTTACATTTATTTATTATTATTACAACATAAACTTTCTTTTTACGCATATCGTGGTTAATGTTTCTGTTTTCTATTTGGTGAAAGTATCGCCAAGTACAATTACTTTAATCAAATTTTGCTTAATCGATTACACGCATCTTATTCTCATTACGTAGGTATTGTAGAAAGTTTTTCAAATTGATAAAAACACAACTATATTTCTCGGATTGTTCGAGATTAGTTCGAACATGTATACCAGCTGACATTGCTATACATCTTCTGATTTTTACCAATGACCGAATCAACAGCTGCCTTACTGATCTTTTCTATATACGGTACAAATACTTTACTATAATAGAATAGAGGTGAATAGAAGGCCTACTACTACAAATCGAATCAGGCCATTCAAATAGCTTCAAGTTTATATCAAGAACATTCACCAAATATGACCGATATCAAATTTTTTCATTAACTTATTATTACAGACAACGTTTTTATTTCCTTGTAACGGATATAAGAGTTATTCGAGTTAATTTATGTATTAATAAATAGAATTAGAAGCTCAATCAGCTGTCAGTTGTAATGAAATTAATATTAGAGGGTAAGGGTTCGTGTTTCACATCAACATAAATTTAATATTAATGTCATTCATTCGGAAGTATTTCACGGTACTGTGAGTGCACCGCAGTTTTTTATTAATAATTGATAAATAATAATTCTTTCCTATTTGTACAGTTATGGTTTACTGATTTGTATAGCTAATATACCTTGAACTATAATTACTTAAACGTATATTGGACTAATTTTGGGGAAATGTACTATGTTATCAAACTAATAGCTTTGGGTTTTCCGGTATTACGCTTTATTTGTGTAGGAAATGAAATTTCACTGAAAATAGTACTTTTGCGCGTTGAAACGTTCTTTAAAGTTAATCTGCAATGTTATGGCTAAATATGTAATTCTTTTTTATTATCAATTTTAACAAATCATATAATCTAAATGTTCAAAGTTACAAAACTCTAAAGCGTGAAACTATGTCAGTTATAGTATTTTCTAAAGTTGTCGACAGTTTCCACTGTTTCCGGACAAGTTACAAGTGTGCTTGTTGCGTTGAAATACTTACGGGCTACTTTATCACATCTTAAAGTATTCCCTTTATGTTTTATATGGAGAATCGATAATTTCACAGATTATAGTTGCTTTCAAAAGTTGAGAGCAATGCATTTGTTCGTGCAATTACTTCACTGTTGTAATTTTTCTAAGAGAAGAATGTGAAAAGGACCAAGAATTACAGATGAATTTGGCTTTAAAGCAAGATCTAGTAAGAGTGTTATTTGGCATTCTCCTCTTTCTCGTTTGCATTGCTAGATGGCTTTCTATATCCCCTGAAAGAACGACACGGTAAAAACGGCTTCGAAATCGAAACATTCTAAAAAACGAATAATTGCCACCCAAGATCATCGTTTTCAAACAAAATTAGTTTGCGAAAGCAATCTTTTCGTGTATAAATCACTTAAAGTCAAGTTGACCAAGTTAATATAAACGGGTTGTAATTGTATAATGTAAAAAGTGAGTCAAGAGTATGAGTTAATAATTCATCAAGTCTGGAAATTACCCATTTCCATTAATATAATAATGATTTCATAGTTAATATTGACAATATTACCGTAATGTGTCTCAGAGGATCGATAAAACTGAAAATTATTAGTAATTTCCCCAATAGTTATTTATTATTTCAATTTAATGTCAAAAAAGATAGATCGACTTTCACGTGATAAAAGTATTCATAGAAAAATTCCAATCAATTTTGATCTGGTTGAATTTCCTCAATTTTCCTCCTATCTCATCCATTACGTGTTACGATTTGGTAAAACAAAATCATATTACAGGCGAATCTTGAAAGATATTGTTCTCCAAAATAGGGTTCGCTATATAGGAAACTCGAATAAAGTTTAAATTGATCTGAGATTATGTTGGAATATAAACATGTTTATTATAATAATTATGTTTGTAACGCTTTATACAAAAACGACGATAACAATATAAGAATTCTTATTAGATTCATCCTCCGGAAATTCGTCTAGTTGCGCGTGTGTTTGGATTTCCGGGTCCGGATGGCCAACAGCTGTATGTGGGTATCATCCTAGTCACGCACCTGTCTTCTTCCAACTATCATAATCATCAAAGGTTTTGCGTGTGTGTACTTTTTTTTCAAAAGAAGAGTCGGGCGTGCCTTCCTTTTATCTTTTATTATTTGTTATTATATCGCTAGCACTATTGATTATTTTGCGTCAACCACTACTATAGAACAAATTCCTTAAAAGTGTTAATGAATGAGCCAGAATGAGACCGGATAATTAGATATGTTAACACGGATAAAATACCGTTGGAGATTTAAATCAATTGGATTTTTCGCCTACGGTAATCAATTGTTGGATTGTTCCAAAGACATTTTTTTGTAGCCTTCTTCTTGGTTCAAATGAACAATTTACTAGATGAGATCAATTTGTCAAATATTGTGGTAGAGATACACTCATATATTCAAGATTTACATAAATAAATCGGTCGTAGAACGGTGGAAAGAAAATTAAGTTGATCTAACTGTTTTCCGAAGGAAATTGGTAGCGATTGAGGAAATCTGCATATTAAGCTTTTGTAAATTGAAATACTCAGAACTAATCTAGAAGCATGCAGAAACTATAAACGTTGTAATTTATGTACTAATAAGATTATCCTTTCAAGCGAGCAATAATTTTAATTTGTAGTGTCAAAAAAAAAATCATAACATATTCAAACTGATATTTAAATTCTTGCGACGACTGGTAAAACATCCTGTCACGTAAATACCTAACATTACTAAAGTACAGACTATAAATGGAAATTCTTTAGATTTTATGACGAAAAATAGAAGAAACATGATAAGATGACACTTGTTCTAGCACTGCGAATACATCGACTTTAAACTGCATCTAGTCTCGATTTTAATTAAATTTTCATCCACATCCAGACGTTTTTATCAAACCAAACAGTTAAAAGTTCAAAACTTAAAATTACCAATAAAAGTTTCCCAATCATTTTCGTTTCATTTATTCTCAATTCGATTAGTTTTTATCAAAATATAATCTGTTTATAATTTTTTTTCTCTCCCGAGACTTCCATTTGGTTTCCACACAGTTATGCTTGATTTGACTTTAGCCATCTGTTTTAACAGACAATTAATAAAAAAAAATATTCTCACATTTTAATTATTATGATCTTATTTCAGATTCGTTCGTAAATAGTCAAGAATGGACTCTATCCCGTTCGGTGCCTGATTTACGTTTAGGTATTGTCGGTTCTCTATCATCTGGCAAATCGGCATTAGTCCATCGATATTTGACTGGTTCATATATGCAAGAAGAATCACCAGAGGGTGGTCGTTTCAAGAAGGAAATCCTCGTCGACAATCAAAGTTATTTATTATTAATACGAGATGAAGGAGGGCCACCTGAATTACAGGTAATTTAAATTGATATACAAAAGAAAAAGTCCTGTAAAAATTTATCAGTTGATTGTATCGTTCAGTGGCGCCATAGTTTTCCCCTTTTATATGAAATGACTCTCTATATTTACACGCAATATACACTCAAACAGTTGTAATATGACTTGGAGGTTTCACTTATCTCGATTTCGGTCTAGTATTGTGGGCCAATTTAAATGTAATGGACTGTGTGTAACTTTTCAAGTGCCACAGATAAACTCGGAATTGTTGTGTTTCGTGAAATCTTCTATTATTGTCGACAATAAAAATCGATTAATTTATCTTATTTAGATAAAACTAATAAAATGTTTAATTAATGTAATGTTGTGCTGGATATCGTGAGGCGCCAGTTAAGTCCCGCAGCCACGATAAACATTCTCCCAACTTACAGAAAGATTTATTCGCTTTACATTGTTTTAACAAATGTCTCATTCTCGCTCGTCTGACATATTTATAGTGTTTTATCATAAAAGAAAAATTCAAATAAAATATAATCAAAGAGGGGCAGATCCAATCTTTTTTTTTATTGTCGAGTTCTCAAAGATGTTGCAATTCTGTTACAAATGTACTTTATACAAACACGAAAGTTTCCCCCCTGGTTTTCTCTAGATGCATCCGAATACTCTTTAGAGATATTATTGTGTTTTGTTGTCCTATAAATTTCTGTTGAAAGCATTTTCAATTTTCGTCATATCGAAGAATATTGCAGGAAAACAAATTGAAACATTTCAATCGTAGTGGAATTCAATTGTCAATAATCTTGACGTACGACTAGAAATTGATTAATTTTGTGTAATTCGTTTCGATTTCTCTCTTGTTAAAACTTTATAATCCTACGGGTGTATTTGTAATGAACACATCTGAAAATTGGGACGATCCTATATCGATTGTAAAGCACAAAATCTATCCGATAAAGATAGTTTCAACATTACAATAATGTTGTAGACAATGATAGTTGTATTCTACATATATGTTGGAGGGAAATGCAGATAGAGAGATAGAGGGAAGAAACAGGCGCCGCGGCGCTCTACCTACTCTTGTCGCTTTTGTCGGGAAATTTTGCCTCAGTAAGGGTTTCATAATCATACTGTAAAGGTTGAATTTTGCCTCTTTCATATGATAAAAAAACCAAATTGATAAGAGTGAACGAGAGAGATATAATGCGTGAGTTGAATTTTATGTAAGCTTTCAATGTTTTTATTATCTGATTAATCAGAAAATTACATAAAAATACAATTAAAGTCATTCTTTTATCGCCTGTGTGATACGAAATTTGAAAAATTAATTGATCGCGATTGCTTTTGCATAAAGTGTACACAATGAATAATTTATAAAGTTATCGATCAAATGAATATTTTAAAACTTTTTGATGGTGACTTTAATTTTATTTAATTCAGAATTTTGTAATTCATAGTAGAACTTCATCGTTTTTTTTCTTTATCGGAATCGAACAAATTTGAAAACTTGTAAGAATCTTGTTGCACACAAGCACAAACGCTTGCCGGTTATTTTCCTTATCTACTCCTATATGTTATTAGAAATTTTCGCTGTTTCTGTTATACAAAATGTCTTGTTTTGTTTTTCCCCGATTCATTCGCCCCTCTAGACATTCAATAAACAGATAACAAAGGGACGATGGATAATTTGTATGGGTAGTTTCATTTTGTTTTTGTTTGTGTTTGATTTGCGTTATTTTTAGTTCACGAATAAATATTTTACAAATGTTGAATTATGAAATATTGCACAACAAAAATTTATTATAATTCAGTATTTCTATAATTCCATTATTGAATATAACAACACGTTCCTATATCCTTCCATTTGATTTCAATTGTTGATTTAAATATGTTTCTATTGATTTCCTGCTGTTGTACACGTATAAAATACAAACAATAATGTTTTGCTATTAATTCTTTAATAATAAAGTCTTATCTATTATTCAGTTGAATAATAATTTCATTTGTTTTCGTCGAAAAAGCTCTTTTAGGTTCTCCTGATTCTGACAGGAGAGTTCCTTTCAAAAACTCCACTACAGCTTTTAACATATTTTGTTTGCTTTATTTCGCGTGTATACAAATTAAATATAATTTACTCCTTCAATTATTGTAAATTTATATGAGAAGGGAAATATGAGATTATTGATTTTTTCATGCAAAGGAAGCATTACAATTTTAATAATTTGCTATTAATAACTTGATTATCTATGGCCTATAAAATCATATTTCTTGATTGGAATAAAGGAATATACGATTCTAAATAAATATATTGCAGTAAATCAGTGAGGACTGAAGTCTGGAAAAGAACCGTCTTATGCACCTCTAATGTACCGCACATTCAGAAAACTTTACATTCTTCTAAGCGTTAAATGGACCCAAATGAAAGACTCGAAAACAATTGCAAGAAAGTACGATGCCGTGTGTTAGGCAGGACAAAGATAATTTTCTTAAGAGTGTAAATTATCGATTTTCTATACTTTTTTACATGTTGATTAAGCAAAAGTTATTCTCTTCGGTTCTATTAAAGTTTGTTAAATCTCTACCACTGTATATTGTTTTTGCGTCCCAATTTGCATCGTAGAAATCACCGGTTCCAACCGAAACTGAACCGAAAACTAAAAACCGAAAAAAAAACGGATATCTCTTCCGTAAGAGAATCGATATTTGTTTTTCTGATCGAACCGAAACCGAAAACCGGAATGAAAAAATTATGGGTCGAAGCCATATTTTAAATTAGTCTACTCTGCATTCGTCAGGAATTCAAACCGGAACTGAGCAAAAAACGGAATAAAACCGATATTTTTTCCGGAACGAAAACCGGAAGCGAACCGATATACGTTTTACTAATAGAAACGAAACCGAAAACCGGGATGAAAAAACTAACGGTTCGAATCCCATGTATAAATATTGTGTTGCTTACACGGAGCGTGTCTACTCGTGAGGAATAAAATAATCATAATCAATTATACGATTTGTTATTAAGGCATCGGTTTTAATATTTCATAAATGATTAAGGATACACGATTAAACATATTTGTGGCATTTCAGAATACAGAATTTTTTTGTAGTTGACGATGGAAAAATTATCGAAGCGTTAACTTTTTAAACATGATCCTCAAAGTATTAATGATATGTTTCCGATCCTAAAAAGTTTACCGTATTCAAGGTATTTTCCAAAAGAACAATTAGGTGATGTTTCGTTGACAAATTTTAGAATCTTCGAGCACGTAAAAGAACAATTCAATTATAAAATCAGTTTTATTTTATTCATTAGAGGTAATTGTATCTGACGACTTTTATCGAGTACTTAAAACATATCTGTTTATTTTTTTGTTTCGTATAATATTTTTCAAATTTCTTTATATTTATTGATACAAAAAGAGCTGATGACATTTTAATAATTTCCTGTTAATCGCATTCTTCACTTCTTTCAACAATAATTGCTTTAGTTTTCAACCAAAAAAAAACAACTACTTTCAGGTGTTTCTAATGTCAATATAGCTATTTTGTCTATCTTTTGTGTATTATTGACTATTGCATTATGATCAAATAATTGTAAGAATAATTTGCTTCTATCCGCTATCTGATAAGGAGTTCAGGATGTTTTTTTGTTAAATCAGGAGATAAAACTAGGGCATATTTACTGATAAAAATGTATTGTAAGCATTTTAACTACTGTCTGTTTGGAGTCGTTTTATTGATTGCTTTAAGCAATAATGTTTGTATTTCCACCAAAACAACATGTTTTCAATTATTAATATATCGACTAATTGGTGTACTTCTTGGAAAAGTAGACACAAAAGATAAAGTGTTTGAAATAACCAGCACTAGCAACATTTTAATAATTCTCTTTCGGTAAGTTCTCGTTATTTTGAAGAACAATTTCGTTCCTGTCTCATTGAAAAAGCTCGCTAAATTTTATTGAAAACAATCTACTTTCAAAATATATTTTCCTTTGCACTACTAAAAAATTGGTATCTTCAACACAGGCTGGTGGCATTTCATTTAACACAAGAATATCCAAGAACGTCGTTAAGATTCAAGGAATTTACATTTCAGGCCGCCTTTTGGCAGTGCACTTTAAGTTCTTAAATTACGATTACGGAACTCAAGTTGTTTCTATCCGATTTTAACGCCATGACTGAACTGCCTTCCCTGTATATTGCTTCAAAAAAAATAGAGGAGGGTATTATAAATAAATATTTACTCAACAAAAAAAAACTGATTGTATTGTACAAATCTACCTGGAAGTTTTAATTTAAATTCTACTGGTTGCTACAGTAACGAACTATGAAATTGGAGTAGTTGGCCGGTTTGTTAAGCTTCCATGAATTATAATTTTAACCTGAAAAACTATAAAAATTTCATCAGCATTTAAGAAGAATGTCAACAATCCAATAATTTATGGATCAAGTAGCGTTCCCATAAAAATGTAAAAATTATTATCAATTTCCGACATTTCTAATACACCAAGGTACGTCCTGCACACTCAATCGTCCATATCTTGATTTATGTACAGGATATATTCCTTATACGATCTGATATCGCGTGAATTGAGTCGAAAATTTTGCACAAAAACGACTGTATTTCAGGCTGTTCATTCATAAATCATCACAAATAGAATTATCTACATATTTCAAACAAAATAAAAGGACATTTAAATTCAGAGAGACTCTATTGCGATTTTTCAAACAATTTCCAATTTGTTGTGTTTTTATGTAAATTGATTCGTCTCCTTTTACAGTTCACAGCTTGGGTGGATGCTGTTATTTTCGTTTTCAGTCTCGAGAACGAATCATCTTTCAATGCCATTTACAATTATTACACGAAAATGTCTAGTTACCGAAATTCCGCTGAAATACCTTTAATTCTAGTTGGGACACAAGGTAAGATTTTTCTATTATATTTCAATATTCGAACAATAAAATTCGTATTAAATCTGGAGTTTATGTTATGTAGTTTATAGTAGATTGCTTTCAGTATAATTGAATTTGAACTAGACTGGATCAAATTCAATTTACCGAACCCATGTACCTTTATAATAATGATTAAACTGTGGGGGTTAATTATGTCTGGAAAATTACTAGTTTTAACCCTCTTATAAGACCTTATTGTTCTTATTTTTTCGTTTATTAATTGATTGATAAATAATCTAATTTTAGATGCAATTAGTGAAAATAATCCACGTGTAATTGATGATACCCGTGCAAGGAAATTAGCCAACGACCTGAAGAGGTGTTCTTATTATGAGACATGCGCCACCTACGGCCTTAATGTAGAACGGGTCTTTCAAGACGGTGAGTAATCAACATTTGCACGCCTACAGCACCCTTATCCACTTTGTTAATATCATAAAAAAAAGACCAAATCGATCTGGTGACTTTATGAAAATATGAGAGGATAAGGAAAATAGGGTATTTGGAGCCGGATTAGACGACAAGTTTTCTTTTTGTTATTTCCTTTAGAATATCTTTAAGATATTGAAGTATGATAGGATAGGTTTTTATACGAGTCTCGACCTTCATCTTTTTCATAGTGGACGTGGTCGGTGAACGAATAACTCTAATACTCCATCAAGTCTATTTTTGTATTCCGTATTGTTCGGTATTGTCAAACTTATTTCAAAATTAGTTTTTTATAATTTACAATAATGTGGCATTATTGTAAAACATTACGAAAGCATATTTTCCGTAGACGCTTTAAAAAGAAATTCTTTCGTAAGTTGTTAGATTTTTCACTAACAATAAGATTTCAACTCATATTATTTTGTGTAATAATTATTGTATTTTATAGCATGCCAGAAGATCGTCCAGCAACGATTATCAGCTTCAACAACATGTTTAACGCCTACAAATTCACGGCCTTCAACACCAAATAATCATTTCCATCAATCAGCTGGACCAATGTCTGTACCAAGACATATGCCATCACAGATAACTAACCAATCAAATAACGGTTATCCACCGACATCTAATCATCATATGTCACCGAGTCATAACAATACATTATCACATAAAGAATCAATGAATATGCATTCGTTGAGTAATAGTGGCCGACATACGTTATCATCATCAACACATTATCTACATAAGAACGATTCGTATAAATCATCTGATGAGAAATGGAATTCATCATCATCGACATTGGGTAGTCATGGTTCAACTCAAGCATTAGTAGTACAAACAATACCAACAGATAATAATAATGTGACGAAATTAACAACAACCCATCCATTAGACAATCTACAACAACCAACACAAAAAGAGACAAAAGATTTACCAACACCAAGTTCCACACCGACAACAGCACGTAAGAGTCGTAGACGGTCAAATCTGTTTGCACCATCAAAGAAAGGTGATGATAAATTGAAGAATGTCGGTGATTTTGGTAGTGGACGTGCTATACCATTGAAACAAGGCTATTTATATAAACGCAGCAGTAAACCATTGAATAAAGAATGGAAGAAGAAGTATGTAACATTGTGTGATGATGGACGATTAACTTACCATCCAAGTTTACACGATTATATGGACGATGTGCATGGTAAAGAGATATCATTACAATATGTTACTGTTAAAGTTCCTGGACAAAAACCGCGCGGTTCTAAATCAATTATAACTGTTGCCGGTACGAATGGTAGTCATAGTATTAATGAAGGTCTTGGTGGTTTATCGCTTAATTGTAAAGATAAAAAAACAACAGAGAAAGTATTATTGAGTGCTTTTGAAACAGTTAAAGATCCAAGTTCGAAATATTCACAAATTAGTAGTGATGAAGGTATGGTTTTGTCGAATAGTAATTCATTTTTGAATGGTGAAAGTATTAAAACAGAAACACCGAATGTTAAAAAACGACATCGACGAATGAAGAGTAGTGGCTTAAAGAATTCAGAATACGATGATCCAGATGGTTATGAATTTTATATTGTTTCATTAGATAATAAACAATGGCATTTTGAGGCGTCAAGTTCTGAAGAACGTGATGATTGGGTAGCTGCAATTGAACAACAAATCTTGAATTCGTTACAATTAAATGAATCGTCGAAAGGTAATAAAAAGAATAATCCAATGGAGGCGGCTACAATTCAATCGATACGGAACCGTGTACCTGGAAATGGATTCTGTGTTGACTGTGATTCACCAAGTAATTAATTTTGTATTAAAAAAAAAGTTAGTAATTACTATTTTAATGTTTCTTTAATTCTAGATCCTGATTGGGCCAGTTTGAATCTCGGCGTTCTTATGTGTATAGAATGCTCAGGTATCCATAGAAATCTGGGATCTCATATATCCAGGGTTAGGTCGCTGGATCTGGACGAATGGCCGTAAGTTTGCCATAAATGGACACACGATTCAGTGATCGAAATCCTCCACCATCCCATTTTTCCTTTTGTCTCGGTTACTTTGTTGAAATCTGGGATGTATCTGGAGGTCTACTATCCTGTGTCCATTTGTATTTTGATTGATTTGAATTGATCATATTTTAATTCATTTTGAAGTGAAACTTCTTTAGGCGCGCTTGGGTAGTAAATTTTTTTCAAAGCGTGACGAAAAAGCAGGATTTGTTGAGAGGAAACACTTCCCCTCTAACATCCACCTGAGAGGGAAGAGTGGGAGCGTTGCCATAGCGTCGCTTATACTCTGTCAGTTCTGCCAACTGTGTAAAATAAACACTAGGTTCTACAGTTGGTATTATTGATCGATGTACAATGCCCTCTGGAACGAAACTAAAATTTCCTGGCGTACCGCGATTTATGATTTTTGTATGAAAAATAAACTTCATCTCTAATCTAAGAAGTTTCACTTCTAACGCGCGGCGTTCCACGTATTTTCAATTATTTCTTTTATAGACCTGGCCATTTGAGTGTAATGTTGGCTATTGGGAATCTGTTAGCGAATTCAGTATGGGAATGTCGGACCCAAGGCAAAACTAAACCAACACCCGCATCAAGTCGTGAAGAGAAAGAACGATGGATACGTTTGAAATATGAGGCAAAAGAATTTCTCCCATTATCAAATAATACAATGCCATTAGGACAACAATTGGTAGATGCTGTGTGTAGTTCAAATATAAAAGCAATTATACATATTTTAGCATTGGCAAATACCGATCAAGTTAATTCAACTGTATCAACTAGAGATTTACGTACACCATTACATTTGGCTTGTGCAATGGGTAATTTAGCTGTTGCACAATTACTAATTTGGGTAAATTTTATAGAAAATTTTTGCTCAATCAATATTTTATTTAATAATTGTTTGATTTGTAGCATAATGCTAATGTGAAGGCTGTGGACCAAGATGGACGAACTTGCTTGGCCTATGCACGTGCTGCTGTTAATATAGCAACAACAAAATTATTGTCAGCTAATAGTGTTAATGCTGATGTATCTGTAGCTGCCAGTAGAAGTTTAGTTGATCTTCTTATATCGTACGGTTGTCCTGAAGTGTCTTGTGTGCCAGGTAGTGGCACATTGCCTCGACGACGAGGCAGTCAAACATTGCCTCAATACGAGAAACTACCATCAAGTGTTATTTAATCAAATAGACTGATATTTAATGAAAACTAAACTAATTAAGAGGTCTTTTTTTCGAATGCACTGACTAAATTAATGTTGAATGTATTATTCAAACTCAAGAAAACAGGAATTATTAGTTAGAATTGTATGCAATTGAACAATCAAACCTTAATATTTAACGGTAATGCACATTGTACTTAACAATGTTTTTGTGGTCACATTTGAGAAGCTAGAAAAATACCCTAAAAAACAAATCAAGACTTGTCAATTTTCTGCACTTTACACTTATTTGATAATCTTCATATAGTGAGTATTATATACAAAAAAGGATCTTTTATATGTGAACATTTGTAATATTTGTACCTTGTACGTGATAGTTATTCATGAAAAAATAATATGAATTACATAATTTATTGTTTTCCCGAGTGTCGTTGTGTACTGTGGTATAATTATCGATAGTAATTTATAATTTATAGAACAATAATAATACTCTCTCTTGTTATGATTATTTACTACTGTATATAATTTCGCCAAAGATTTGTTTGTTTCGTTTTGTTTTTGTTTAAAGTTTCTTTTTCTTTTTGTATATAAATGTAAATGGTGCTAAATTATGTACAGAAATTATATATGTTGTTCTTCCTTACATAAAAATGTTACGAACGCAATCAAATGGCTTTAATTGTGATTTGAACCGTACTTTCGTATAAGAGGGTCGTAGCGAATCGATTATATAAACTTTAAACGGGCGACCTCCGCCTCCGGATCAGATGTTTGTTTATCCTACCTTCTCTTTACCAGAGCCGGTCCGAGCTTTCCTGGCGCTCCAGGGAATCATATTTTAGGCTCTCCTATCCAGAAATTAGTTTTGTATATTTCGTAACCGAATTCTTTGGCGTCTTTGTTAATTACTTTCCCATTTATCAAATTTGTTTTTAACTCAATTTTGAGAACAAGAAAAAAATCCAAAATATTTGTGATAATTCTGCGTTGAATTTTAGATAGATCCATAATAAAAAAAGTTTGGTGTCCCATAGGAAATGTTATAAAAGATTTATTATTAAAACAATTCAAGACAATACAAAAATTGCCCTTTTCGTATGGGACACTGTTGAGAAAAAAACGTGAGTTTGGTTCTAATTGATAGTTGCATAACTGCAATAAAAAGTGAAAGAAAAGCTATTAGTATTAGAAGAACATGATTATTAGCACTGGCACTTACACTGACACTGGCACTAGGCACAATTAATTATTAACAAATCTGAGAGAATTTTCCAAAAAAACTGAATCTATTTCACCATTTATGAGGACTGAATATCTGACATAGAATAGATTAATTGTTTATTTCCGAAGTTTACTCCTCTAAAAATAGCTTTTTTCTATTTTGCGTCAATAATAGCGCTATTATTAAACTCGCTACTGTATCGAAATGTGCACATTTTTTAACTAGTGCTGAAAAGTAAAATAGTAGGAATTTTTTTTTCCACTAGATTGGTAACATTTTCATTGATTTTGACAACTGTCAAAAATCATAAAAACAAGATACTTAATATACCGTTTTTCGTACTGATCTTTGAATTTATCGGGTAGTAAATTGCTTCCTGCATTTTCAGCAATTTCCCTTATTTCAGGTGGACTACATGAAAATTCTTCACTCATTGTTAAATAAGCAATTTGGCGAAAAAAACAATTGACTAAGAGTGAAAAATAAAACAATCGAAGTTTCCTAGCTGAATGTTCAATTGTTTTTTTTTAGTAACACCAACTCCCACCAATTTCCCTAAATATTAAATCTCGCAATTTTTTTGTAAAAAAGGGCACAAAACATGCAAAATAGAAAAAATAGTATAAAAAACTCGTGTCAGAAGTCGTATATTGCACTCGTCCTTTAGAAAACCCGCGCCTCCACCGCTCGTTATCTAAACTTGGACTCGTGCAATAATAGGCGACTTCTGACACTTGTTCTTTAATATACTATTTTTCAAACTGAATCGTGTCTTCCATATGTCGGAGCTCTTCCAAAGGGTTCTAAACATTTTTTTTCAATTATATTTTTATACTCCTTTTAAGAAAATGTACAATAAAATCGTAACGCTCTAGCCGAATGGGCGTACGATTCGAAAATGCACAATAAAGTCCGGTATATGATCCACTAAAAAGTGCCGCCATTAAAACTATGCCGCTCCAGGCAACTGCCTGGTTTGCTGTAGTCTCGGGCAGGCCATGTCCTTTATAAATGTTTCGAAAATCTGCCTTTTTTAAATGAACAAACAGTAAGATACATATTGAAGGTCTGGAGGATAATCCTCCACGACCTCCGCCTTTTGGTATTGGGTGTGATCAAAAAGATGTAGAAAGAAACTTACTTAATGAGGTAAAGGATAAATTGCTGTAAATTTTATTTTTATTAATTGTATTTTTCAACCCCCCCTCTCTCATTTTTTGATTCAACGCTACTTCATTGCATTGGAGTCTATTACCTGCCCTCCACCCTTTCGCAATTATTTCAATGTTCTCAGTGTTATGGAATCTTGTTCTGGATAGTCCATCCCATGTAAGAATTATAGAGTCGCTTTTTAACCAATGCTCCTGTTAAAACTTCCTTTCGTTTTGTTCTAGTTGTACAATTAAATAACATAATCGCGAAACAAGAGTAACATTTACACAGTTTCACAGGCAGATTAAAAGAAAGAAAATCGAGCCAATTAATTCAAGGAATATCTAATAGAATCGGTCTGTTTGCCTTCCTGTCGCTATTACATCGATCTTCAATGGCGTTTCTATAAAATCAGTAATTATAATTTATGCCGGTAAAAATCTGAAAAAACCCACAACTATTAACAAATCTGGATCGTTTCAGTGAGACATTTATTCAAACCGAGTTCTTTTTAAATAGCAATAAAAAATTAATGGCAAATGAAAAGATTGTAAAAGGTCTGGGCGGATTTACTTTGAAATTAATAAGGCGTAAGGGCGTAAGTTTCAGGACGCTGTTACAAAACGGCGGTTGTATGCAAATACCAATAACGAGCTTTTTTTTCGTCAATTTTTTCCTAAGAAGTCAATGTCTTTGATGCAGGTCTCTAATAGTCCGCCCTAACAAATGATATTTATTCTTAAGGATATTAACCTTCCAGACCGTAATTAACGTTCTAATGGTTTTTTAATTTCCGGCTTTAACGATGTGATCGGTCTTATCTCATAAAAGCAAAAATTTGGTTTTTTTTTACCAAATTAATAAATGCGCTTTTAAATTACTTTTTTCAATAAATTAGAAAATTAATTAAGACCTCCAATTGCTCTGTAATTACACAATATATTACCAATTAAATACAAGGATCAAATTTGATACTTTCCTTTTCCTAGTGATAAAGATTTCTTCTGATGTTTTCTTCTTCTACCAACAAAGGTTGCACACTTTTTAAAGCAGGAACAGGGGAAATCATCGTAACTCGGGTGGCGTTAATTTAAAAAGACCTCAAATTATCCTTTAGATTGTATGATTTTCAAATATCTGCAATAAAAGCTGAAAGTCTCTATTTTGCAGATTCTTTTCATTGAATGACGCAAAATCTGAAAACTCTTACCACATGGTGCCAATTAAATTTTGCAGAAGTCTTCTAACTGCGGATTAGGAAACATTAACAGGGTTTCGCGACCGGCGAAGATTCACTGTTGTTGAGTTGTACACCGTTGACTTTGATATTTTTTTTACAAGCATTTTAACATTTTAAGAAAGAAATTCTTTTAGATTCGTTTCCAATAGTAATGAGCTGAATGAAAAAATGTTGGATTTATTTGCTTTTCCCGTAAGACGTAAATTTCATTAAATTCTATTCATAAAGAAAAAAAAAAAAATACCTCAAAGTCGATTCAAATTGGTATTGTCATTCAATTTTAACGTCTTACGGGAAAACTAAATAAAATTTCCAACAAATTTTCATTTGAGATTACAGCTCATTACCATTGCAAACGAATCTAAAAAGATATTTTTCTTAAAGTATTCAATCCTCTGTTAAAAAAACTTCAAAGTTGACTGCGTACAACACTGCATCGCTAAACATCGTGAAATCCCCTTAAAAGAGCCTGGAACAAACCGCGCTCCAATCTAAAGATATGCCAGATGGGGAAAATATTTAGGAGGTTTTTACCATTCTAGTATCTAAAACTTTAAGACAGAAATAGAGAAACGGTCACAATTACTCACCTACTCCTGAAGAGGTACGCATCTCTCCCAATCGTTCTTAATAAAATTAATTAACGGGTACAATTTTGAGATAGAGTCTTATAGGTATCGAAACATGAAAATATATAGCATCCAGAACAATTAGGAAAGAAATCGATGAATCTAATAGCTCTATATTTTCTAGCAAATGCGATTCGAAGTGAAGTATTTTTACTGTTTTAAGACGATCACAGCTTTCGGCAAAGATTAACAGTTTTAAATGATATTTTGATTACAATATAAAGTTTTCTAGCGTTTTTCTAGGCATTTTTCTTTCCTTAGTGTTTGCAATAACGATTGGAGTAATTTGGCGTAAACACCTCAATGACATTCTGAAAAATAACCACTTTCTAGGTAATATTTCGAAATTTCTGTATCTGATTACGATTTTATTGTTTGTTTATTTATTTTTTTACAATTCGTATCTGGTCACGGCCTCACTTGCTATACATTTTATATTCAAATAACTTGACCTTGTTTGTAAATTTCTACTTAATAACAACGGAAAATTGATTTTAAACTATTGATATTTCAATAATTGAATCGGACAATCGCGTGATGCCAATTGCTGTTTTATTTAATGGATTATGAAACACGTCTATTGATTAGAAAACTTGAACAGATTCTCAAATATACATTACCATATATCTAGAAACGAATACCAGTATTGTGGAAACCGCCCACCAAAAACGATTACACATAAATCAAACGGATTTTTCGATAAGTTTTCTCTTAACAACAACGGCAACGAAAGAAAATAGAGGCAAAAAAAAACGAAAAAAATTGTTGTTAAGCAACGGTCGTTGGCCATCCAACTCTAACCGGTCTGTATATAAAAGATATAAAACACACGAAAGCGTACAGTTTTTGTACATTCTAGTGGCGGTAGAGCTAAAGAAAATTGCACTGATTGTCAACTATTCAATGTAAAATTTAATGTGGTGCTAGTTAACGAGCGTAAATAATCGTGGAAAAATCATATACGTTTACAATTACAATAGACAACATGTCGCACTTGTTGGTTTTTATCGTTTTGATACTAACCCACTATCAAATCAACTGTACCGATCCAGAAATCGAAGATGAAGAACTCCGAGCCCGTGATTACATGCGTATTTTAAACCACAAAACTGGTGAATTGAAGAATCGCAACGCTCTAGCCGAATGGGCGTACGATTCGAATTTGACACAACACAATCTACATCGCAAGGTAATCACATTTGAAATCGTCAACACTTTATAAACTATTAACAAAAAATTGTAGCTTTCCATACAAGCCGAAGTCGATAATCAAACGAAAGAATTATGGGAAGAAACGATACAATTCAAATATTGGCCAGTTTATTCTGATCCAACGCTGAAGCGACAATTCAAAAAATATTCAATTTTAGGCGTGCCAGCATTACCGCAATCAAAACGTACACGTTACAATCAAATCATCAGCGATATGGGAAGAATCTATTCAACGGCGAAAATTTGCGATTATCACAATTCTAGTAAATGCGATTTGAGTTTGGAGCCAGAATTGACGGATATTTTAGCGCACTCTCGAGATGCTGATGAATTGAAACACGTATGGACGGAATGGCGTAATGCTGTCGGTCCTAATTGTGTTGAATTATTCAAAGATTATGTTGACTTATCGAATCAAATTGCTCGCGCCAATAATTTCACCGATAACACTGAATATTGGTTGGAAGAATTCGAAGATCCACAATTCCGTAATCAAATCGAATCGATTTGGGAGGAATTGCGACCACTGTATTTGCAGATCCATGCCTATGTCCGCTATCAATTGAGGAAGAAGTACGGTGATATTGTTTCGGAGAAAGGACCAATTCCGGCGCATCTACTCGGTTTGTTTTAATAATTGACAACTTGAAAACTATCTAAAAAGTCGGTTTTTTTTCAGGTAATATGTGGTCGCAAACCTGGGATAATCTAGAAGATTTCACTTTACCGTATCCCGACAAAGAGGAGGAGGATTTGAGTGAAGAACTACAAAAACAAAACTACACTGTTACGAAAATCTTTCAAACTGCTGAAGATTTTTTCAAATCGATCAATTTGACCGCTATGCCTGAAAGTTTTTGGAATCTTTCAATTTTAGAGAAACCTGACGATAGAGCGATTGTGTGTCATGCGTCAGCTTGGGATTTCTACGATGGTAAAGACTTTCGAATCAAACAATGCACTCAAGTGACTCTAGCGCAGTTTATTACCGCTCATCATGAGATGGGGCATGTCGAGTATTTCTTGCAATATAAAAATCAGCCGGTTATATTCCGTAGTGGCGCTAATAGTGGCTTCCATGAAGCCGTAGGTGATCTAATCTCATTGTCGGTACAATCCAGAAAACATTTACGTAAACTCGGCTTCATTAAAACTGAAACTGATGATTATGAGAATCTTTTGAATACTCTGTTTCGGGTATTTTTCTCCAAACAACGAATAAGTCAGTAAAATTGAAATTGTGGAAATTTCAGATAGGTCTATCGAAAATCGTTTTCCTGCCATTCGGCTATTTGATGGATCTGTGGCGATGGGATGTGTTCTCCGGTAAGGTAACTGCGGATGATTACAATTGTAAATGGTGGGAATTACGGGAGAAATACCAAGGAATTGAGCCGCCAGTTGAACGAAGTGATAAAGATTTCGATCCTGCCGCAAAATATCACATTGTCGCTGATGTTCCTTACATAAGGTCGCTTTATTTTTGTTATAATTCCCGATGATAACCATTTTTTCCTTCTTGTAGATATTTTATAAGTTTCGTCATACAATTCCAGTTTCATCGGGCCGTTTGTGAGAAAGCTGGCCAATACGATCCGAACGATCCGTCGAAACCATTACATAATTGTGATATTTATCAAAATACAGATGCAGGAAATGCTCTTAAGTAAAAACGAGAAAGACTGGTTTTTGTGTTTGAATTTGATTAATTTGTTTGTTTTATAGAAAAATGCTAGAATTAGGCAGTTCAAGACCTTGGCCGGATGCTATGGAGATCTTAACAGGTCAACGGACGATGGATGCTAGTGCTCTTTTGGAATATTTTACACCGTTGAAGAAATGGTTAGAGCAGGAGAATCGTAAGAATAACGTACACATTGGCTGGGAGAAATCGAATAAAGGTAAATTCGATTGACATTGTCTAGCATTAGGGCACTAGTTTCTACGATATTTTGTTACAGTTTGTACTCAAACAAAGAAAGATGAGGCCGGTGATGCCAAGCAGTGATCGCTCCGTATCTCAGCAAAATTTTGTTGAATACACTTGAAATAAAATGATAACAATAGTAATCACTGTGTTGTTTTTTTTTCCATTTTGTTACCACATAATTTAATAATAGTTCCTGGAACGAAGACTCGATTGTTTATGCTACTAACTAGACTGACCTTCAAAAATACCTAAGAAAAAAATGTATAAACATTATGTATAAAATATATAAAAACAAATAATTACAACTATTATTCACATGTAAGTTCTCTAGGTCTCATGCAAAACGCCAGAATATATTTTTGTTCAAAATTAACGTTTTATGAATAGATTTTGTAATACGTACTTGAGCATATGGTTTTTTTTTAACTATAAAAGCCATTGTCCCTCTCAGATAATCTGTACACAATGCATCGATGGAAATGATATTGACTTGAAGACAAAAGATTCGCACAATTTGTTAGACAAATAAAAATTGATGAGAGTTTTGTTAATGACGGACAAGGTGACTCTGGCCATCTTCAGAGTCGACAGCGAATTGGTGAAGAAATACAAGCATTGTTTTATATTGTTGTCTATCACATTTATGCTTGACTAAGATCTTAAGCTTTGGACCTTTGCTCTTGTTTAAAGAGTGGAAAATAAAAATCAGATTGATTACCATAAGTCTACAAAGTAAGCTAAGCACCAGTTTATCACATTTAAACAAAACGTGTCTGTTTAATTATAAAGACTTTGTGGCCAGTTTGTGAGGGTTGCATGCACATGACTCAATCACTACTAAAGATAATTAATTTTGATAGATAAATAATACAGAATATTTGAATTTTTTTATCTGTACTGAACTCCGAATTAAAGAACAAAATGACCGAGCTTTTTGAAACGTTTCAATATTTTTCAACAATTCAAAAAATGAGCCAATAGGGACATTTAAGTGCTATCACGTAATACGTTGCATTATAAATTATTATAATAATTATCATAAAAATATTATAGGAATTACCTTTTATTCGGTAGAACATGTATAAGAGCGCTCGTCAGACACTTCGCAGGAATTTATAGACAAAACACTATATTTTACTTCAATTACACTATTTTGGAAACTATTATTAATCCATTTCTTAATACACAGACAATTAGAAATCGACTATTTGACCAAAGAATGTTAAATAGTTATATATGTTCGTTGCTTTATTGCGTTATCACAAGTTAAAAAATGAACGGAATCTTATCTTTTACAGTCGGTCAAAGTGATAATAGTCATAAGAAACAGGGCTAGCCAAAGACCACAGCAAAACAGACAGCTGCCTAGCTCTGCAGAGTTTTAAGGGCGGCACTTTTTGTTGCATTCGACACTGGATTTTGTGTGTAGCATTTTATTAAGTGTTCTCGATTATTAATTGAAAATAAAAACACATTAACTCTGATAAATTTGCTCAATATGGGAGAACTGCCTTAGAACTTCTTGGAACTGTTGCTAAATATTTGCTGCTAAAAATTTTATTCAATTTGAAAATAGTATATTAAAGAACAAGTGTCAGAAGTCGTCTATTATTGCACGAGTCCAAGTTTAGAAAACGAGCGGCGGAGCCGCGAGTTTTCTAAAGGGCGAGTGCAATATACGACTTCTGACACGAGTTTTTTATACTGTTTTTTCTATTTTGCCTATTTTGTGCCCTTTTTTACAAAACAATTGCGAGATTTGATATTTAGGGAAATTGGTGGGAGTTGGTGTTACTAAAAAAACAATTGAACATTCAGCTAGGAAACTTCAATTGTTTTATTTTTCACTCTTACATTAGTCAATTGTTTTTTTCGCCAAATTGCTTATTTAACAATGAGTGAAAAATTTTCATGTACTCCACCTGAAATAAGGGAAATTGCTGAAAATGCAGGAAGCAATTTACTACCCGATAAATCCAAAGATCAGTACGAAAAACGGTATATTATAGTTTGGTCCACGATAACTGAAAGGCCTCAGGCGAGGGCCAAGTACCTTTTGGTTACGGTTGTTTACCCAAACTTGCAAGTATGATTTATTACAGTATTTAGAGATGTCAATGCTAACACCATCCGTACTCAAATTTTTGGCCCTCTACAGTATAAAGATACAAAAATAGACGCAGGTAAAATTATACATAGCTATTGTTCCAATACTTTCCCCAAAAATTGCTGAATAAAATAGTAAAATATTGTTACTTTTACTATTTATGTATTATTTCATTTATCATAATAATTGTTCTAAATACGGGCCTGTTTTTCACCCACCAGTGCGTCCCTTTTTAATTTCTTTATTGGGGTCTAGCTGTAAAACTCAACCACCAAAACCGAAAACTTTCTCAGGTCATTTTCAGTTATCGTGGTGCGTATTATAAGTATCTTCTTTTTATGATTTTTGACAGTTGTCAAAATCCATGAAAATGTTACCAACCTAGTGGAAAAAAAATCCTACATTTTACTTTTCAGCACTAGTATCGAAATGAGCACATTTCGATACAGTAGCGAGTTTAATAATAGCGCTATTATTGACGCAATATAGAAAAATGTTATTTCTAGAGGAGTTACTGGTTGATGGTGGAAAGGTTTCTGCTCCAGAAATAAACATTGATCAATTCTATGTCAGATTTTCAGACTGCGTAAATCGTAAAAAAGCTTCAGTTTTTGGAAAACTCTCAGTCAGAATTTTAGGATAAGGACAATTGCCTTTATTTAAAAAAATTGGCAATCTTATAATCGAATTATCCAAATCCACCGTTGGAAGTTTTTTTAAAGTTTCCAACTGCTTCCTTAGTCGCAATCTCTTCATCTGTATTGTGGCCTTTATTTGGGAAACCGTATTTTTATTTACAAAACACATTTTTAATATTTTTTCACCTTTTTTTGTTATTGTGGAGATTAGATTAACTGCATATATACGTTCTTGATAAGAACCGAACAAAGTACATTTACCTTTTCTAGATTTATTCGTTCTTGTGCAGTTGTGTCCCAGTCTTGGAAGTGTTAATGCTATTTCGAAAAATTGTGATTTCTTTTCTTAATTAATAATTAATTGTGTGTAGTGCTAGTTTAAGTGTACATCTAAATGCCAATGTCTTTAGTTTAACAACAGATATCTTGTACCGAACGGCTCCAAAATTTTTACAAAGGTGGGAGATTTTCAAATAATTATGTTTTTTTATAGTACTAATAGTTTTTCTTTTTATTTTTTACGATTATCCGGTTATTATAGGCAAGCACTTGTTAGGTAGGCTCTTGCGAATTTTTATTTAATTCGCCCTAATAGATATTTGAACAGGGCCGACATGAGGCCACAGCAAAGCAGGCAGTTGCCTGGAGAGTTACTTTTTAGTACGTCTTATACTTGGTTTTATGTGTTAGACTTTATTGAACAGTTTGACTATTATAAATTCAAAAAGAAAAAAAACACTTACTTTATTTTCTTACATATTTACTTACTTTTTATTATTTTTCCGGAGAGGGACGCTGCAAATAAACTGCAATAAACTGGCCCTGATTGGAAATAGTCTCATAGAAGCTCCATTTAAATTAACGAATCTCGGCGTTGACGAACACTATTATCATGTCCTATAGCCCTTCGCAAGCAGAAAGAGCATTATGTTATTGCTGTTACCTTTAACGGCTTGCTTTGGTTTATTATTTTTTTTGGAAAATTTTGTAGATTGTTGTCGGAATTTGACACAAATTTTATTCAACTCAACGTTGAAATGATTAGTTAATCTTAGGATTACCCTACAGCTTTGGCTGGCATGTTTTTTTGGTCAGTCCTAAAAATGACTAAATATCTAATCAAAGGCGGAAATTTAGCTAAGCACTACAGGCTTTAACTGAACAATTTTGAATGTGCAATTCTAAATTATGCAAATGCAAAGATCGAACATATTATCTATTTTTAAATGCAACTTGCTCATATAAGCGGTTCGATCAGATTTTTGACTTAGTCGGTAGTTTTTTAATAACCGTTTTTGTAATATTTTCTTAACAATAGAATTGTTTTGTTGAGTGTAGTATTTTGCATGAATCAGAATTTAAAAACTGTGTTGGTTAAATAAAAATAATTAATCCAAAATCTAAGATTGTCTGATCAAAGGTAAAAGTGCGGTTTTCTTCGGTTTTTGGTTCAGTTCCGGTTCGAAGCCCTGATTTATACGTGCTAGTAAACCAGAGTAAAACCAAAATCAATAATACAAAAATTACATCACAGACGATAAAAGAGCATTAGAACTTTTTTGTAATCTTTGAATAGACCATTTTTTGCCTCATTAATTTGCCTGCCATCGGTTCCTAAAAGCCTTATCCTCACACATACTCAGTTTAGAAGATTGGAGCTTTTTACCAAAGAACTTTCTATATTTACATTTATTGTAAGTGTCGCCCATCATGATTACGATGAAATTCTACATTTTCTTGGGTCGATTCTCACGATCTATGAATGAATCTCTCAATACACGGATACAGTAGGTATAAGTCATTCGTTTGATGTTAACAATTAATAATCAAAAATTACTGATTTCCGTTTTTGAAGCGCTTACGTGATCCAACCCTGTTTTGTTTATAAAACGATTTAATTTGAACACACATACACATATGAGAAAATTTTCAAGTACGTAACTATTTCATGATTCATTAAATTAATATTACATATACTCACAGCAACAAACAAAAACATCAACAACAACATAATTAAAATTAATAATATAGTAATAAATTTCGAGGACCTCCCATTAAAATCAAATATTTACCCAGCTTATAATGAACGTGTTGCCCATTTATTGACATTAACAGAGCCATCATGCTTGGTTTTTTTATTCACAATTGCATTAGAACCTGCTAAGAACTATAACCGTTGGCTTGATCATTTGATTTAATTCTGTTCATTATAACAAATTAGTGTAGGGCAAAGTTTAAGGTCTTCTATATTTCTATAATATTGCAAAAAATAAAAGCATTGAGAATTTTACTATTTTGCATATAATAAAGGTGTTTTTGTAATGGCCACCACATATAACAAATTCATACAATGATTGAAGCGAAAACCATATCCTATCGTGATGAATTGATCAAAAACTAGTCTTCCAGCGGACTAAATCTCAATTAGCGGCCAATCTCGTTCTCGAATGATTTAATATGGGGCAAAATAAATTGAATCTTTTGCCCTGCGATTTTGAAACAATCTAAAGGTGAATTTTCAATTCACGGATCGAATATAAATGGAGCTTTAAGCCCAAAATTTGGGAGCGTCCAATTTGGGTTAATGTACGCGCGTCAAGGGCTAATTTCCCACTCCAATCTAATTACACATGAATCATATAAATATCACCCAACAATTTCAAATACCTGTAGTTACGGTAGAATAATCGTTAAAGCTCCTACTCTTACACCCCCTAAAATTGTTGAAATTTCTCGAAACACTTAGGTGTCTGTTAGATTTACATAATTATAAACAAAAAAAAAGAACAATTACGTGAAAGCTACTATTACTATAGGACAAGGTAAATCCAAAAGCCTCCCACTAAAAGTTCTCACGTGTGTAATCCAGAAGATACGTTAACAATTGTCAGTTTGAATATGCAGGTAGAACAAATAACAAGTAAATATTGTTAAATTCATTTAAATTTTGATAAGAACAAAAAACATGTGTGATATAAGTTATACACGAAAAATTGGACCGATTCTGGTTGTTATCATTATTCTAACGCAAGTATCCAGTAATCCACAATTAGATACATTTCAATATAATACGAATCGAAATTTCAACAACAATCCACAATACCAATCGAATGGTTACGATGTGAATCGCAACAACCCTTCTAATACGGACACCACGGACCGTTTCAATAATGATCGTTACAATAATCGAGACCAATTCGATGATAATCGATTTAATAATAATAATAATGATAATGATCGATTTAGTAATAATAATAATGATCGATATGGTGGTGATATTCGTGGATTATTGCAAGCACTTGATGTACAAGCATCCCAGCAATGTACGAATAATGTGGCGGCACAGTGGAATTTCGAGACGAATGTTAATCAAGTCACACAATTAGAAGCGGTAAGTTTTGATTATTATTATTATAATATATATATAATATAATATTATTATCAATTGTTTTTGTTTATTTGAATTCAGTTTGAAAGTTTTATAAGTTGAAACAGGAAATGTTCGTCTGGGAAAATTTTTTACTTAAACAAAAATAAAGAGCGAAATTTTCCCGCAATTGTTCTAAAAAACAAATCATTTTACTTTCGATATGTTTATTATGTAAACTAGTTTAGTTGGAAAAGTATTTGTGTAGTTTGGATTATTTGAAAATTTCTAAGAAAATGGGATTTCTAGTCGTAAACAATTGTTAATAATGTGTAAAATTTGATGCAATCACATTAGAAATTCACCTCAACAATAATAATCAATTTTTTTGATGTGTGTCCAAAAATACTAACGATTTCTTGAAGGTTGTAGTGCTCTGGTTTAGAAATTTATTACAGGGCTCATTCTTCAAAAAAAATCATTCTAATTAAGTACTTACGTAATTTTCACGTTATAAGAATGCCAAATACCTTAAGGACAACAATAAAATCTTTTATTTTTGATCTTACGAAATCATTTAACGTAACCCACTGACATTGACCTTAAATGATACACTTTAGTATCTCGTTCTGTAGTAGTAGTTCGCTACTTAATTACCAAGGTGTGATAATTTTGTTGATCAAGGTGGAGTGAATAAATACAAAAAAAAGAGAACGTTTAGGGGACAAAAAAGGTTTTTCTTCTATGAATCGTTGAAATCTCCTCTAAAAGAGGGTGAAACAATGATAAGTTTAATTAGCCGTTCTTGTGAAATTTTCTGGGAATGACCATGAATTGTTCTTTGGCTGACAAAACATATAAATATTTAATTATGATCAATTACATCTAATAAGACTTAAGAAAAAACCGTGAAACCAATACAAGAAATTTGTTCTTAGGCTTTATGACCTCTTTTATAATTGATTCCAGGTCCAGGATATTTTCCACTGAAAATTCCATAAATTTAATACTCATTTCTGTAATAAAGAATTTGTCAAATTCTAGACACTCTTCTGCTCTATTTATGGCAAAACTTATATATGAAGTTTACACTACGAATAAATAAAGCAAAGCCAAGACTACAGTAGACTTCGTGTTAGTTTTGTTCTTGCGTCAACAAGCGTTGTCTTGGACTTGCTTGCAAGTCTTGTAGCCTTGATATTTTCAATCTACTTTTTTTGGTTAATGATTTAGAGATGTTAATTAGTTGAGTAGTGAAAGATTTCATATATGCGTCTGCAATTATTTTAAAGTGACTATTGTACTCTAGTACAAGAATTGCCGAAACTTCGTATTTTGGCATGCCTTTTAATCTTGGATTTGCACATTCTGTCTTGGTCTTGGTCTCGTATAATCCAGTTTTGATCATAATTAAGTCTTGGACCGATTTTGCTTCTTACTAGTTAATACTGAAAAAAAAACCGGAATTCAAATGTTTTCTAAATTTGCACCTATGTAAGTTCGTCTTGCTTTCTGTAATAAAGATTTAAATATCTAATGGAATTTTCACAATCTTACAGAGGATAAGTAAAGCAAGTATCCTGTAAATGACCCTTGAAGTTTCTCTAAAGGGGATTTACTGTTGTTGAGTTGTGCAGTGTTGACTTTGATTTTTTTAAAAAGAATTGAACATTTTAAGAAAAACATTCTGTTAGATTCGTTTCCGATAGTAATGGGCTTTAACCTCAAATGGAAATTTGTTGGGAAATTGGTTTAGTTTTCCTGTAAAAGAATCTAAATAATTGTTTTTCTTAAAATGTTCAATCCTTTGTAGAAAATAATTCTGCACAACTCAATAACAATGAATCGTTACCCGACGTTAAATCCTTTTAAGGCCACTGAGAGTGTTTAGTTTAGTTTATCATTATTCATTATACTTAAGCCTGTTCTACACATGAAAGAAAAACTTTGAAAGTTATTTTTCTCTGGCATGAATGTACGTAACAAAAAGAGGCAGCTGCCACTCGCAAGGCAAACTGTCAAAGTCAGAACTTGGGAAGAAAAAGTGGCACTTCCCATTTAATTTGCATACTAGCTTGATAAGGGTACTACCAACTTTAAGATAATAGTGAAATATTTACCATTGATAAATATTTACTGCGTAATAAGATTATGTAATACTTAAGTACAATAAAACGAAAGAAAATTCAATGCTGCTCCCTGATAATTGTAAACTTAACCTCAGAAACAATGCGAAAAAGTAGGAAAAATTATAAGGTTGCTCGCCCTGCATAAAATTGTGACGTATGAATTTACACGAGTTAAGGTTTTCGAAACTTGCATGTGTAATCCAAATAGAAAGAAAGTCTTCCCACATAACTTCCAAAGATTTTCTTACATGTGTGGAACAGGCTTTAAGCTAGTTTACGGCAAAGGCAATCTTAAGTCGAAACATACATAGTAGTAGACGATCTTTTAGGAACTTTTTTGGCATTCGTAAGGTTTGCATATTGCAATCCTTAAATGTGTACTTTTTAGGTGACCTTTTAGACATCGAAATTTTTGCTACAATATATTTAGATCGGTCGTATTTTCGAACCACTTTAATAATTCGAAGTGAAATAAGCATTTTGTACGGCTTTATTACACAGAAGTCAACGAAAATTGCCAAGTTCTTTGACATTGATTTAAGATTTAACTAAATAATAATTGAATGATTTGATCCCAACACAATTCCACTAAGCCTGTTGCTCGTACACCTGAAAAAAAAGCATCTTCTGCATTCGAAATTAGGCTTAAGTTTTGTTTATTCAAATGATATCTCAATGAAAGTCAATTTGGAATGCAAAAGATTAAATAAAATTTGTGTAATACTGCTCTAAGATATCTTTGAGCAACATTTTTTTCAAAAAAAAAGAGTAACTTAAAAATTGTAAAAGAAAGGGAAACACCTTTTCTTCTATAGGAAATCCTTGACACACTACAACTCCTTTGATAAATCTTTGATAAATCCTTTGGAAATCTTTATGTTCTTTACTCTTTCGCAAACGCTTCTTAACTCGATCGATAGCAAATTTGCTTTGTTCACAAGAAGAACGACAACCAATTTCTAATTCAATTAAACTTTTACTTGCAATATTTCGCATTTTAGCGACCTATTTTATTGTTCATTGTTAATTTTGTCAAAATAATCAATTAACCATTGCACAAGACAAAATGTACTCGTATTGTCTCTAATGGAATAGTAACAATAATTAACATATACACATTTGAATTAACAAATTCATTAAACAAAGTATACGTGTAGTAGTGCGATAAAGAAACACATTCGCATAACAGGACAGTGACATAGAAATTTTACTATCAACGAATACTTTTACCATTTTCAACATTTTTTATCTTTAGTGCGTATTTTATTATCATTTATTCTATAGTCTAGGTTGTAGATTTGTAGAACTTAACAATTATTTAGGCAAAAAATGAATTCCTGACAGCAGAATTTTGTTGATAGAAAATATCGCAATTTGCCAGCATAATAGTTTATCATTCAACTAATGAATTAATTGCTTATAATTATATTATAATATAACCAGTAAGAGACAATAAAACTCAATTGTGAAATATTCATCTCCATATAGGGCAAGGAAAGTGGCATTTCTTGCACCGCAGGACTTTATCATCAATCTCATTTTTCAAGCAATTATAATATCAATTAGTTATGAATAAATAAAATGAGGCCATGCATGTCCTCACTCATTACCTCAACTAAAATGCTTCAATGCATTTAAATTTAATACAATTCCCCGTCGTCTTTATGTTTTATTTTTAGTTATAACATAATTATTAACAGTCATTATATAATGATTTCTAGAATTATAATTTCAAGTGTCAGAAGTTATGCCTTATCCAAACGCAACAAAAAAATTTACAACATTGAATTGACGGAATCAAGGTTAATTTAATCGTTTTTCTAATCGATTATCGGAATACACATCCGCGCCCTAACTTTAATTGAAATCGTGATCTGTTTCGTAACAGAAAAAAAAAACATAATGAGTGTGCAATATTTGTTCACGTAATTGGTCATCGATTTTTTTTTAATATTTATTAATTCAATATTAGTCATTGGGTGGTAATGTATTTTTGATGACTATTGATGAGAAATCATTGAAATAAACAATTATATTGCGTGCTATTCTTTAGTTACACTTGACGCAATTATTTAAGATTTAAAAAAGAGTTGGTGTAACAGAGCTTAAGTACATGGATACACGTTCAGGAAGTTTAAAAAAATAATAATACTAATCAGAGTAAAATTTCGTGTAATCATGTTTAAATAACGATTATTATATGCGTTGTTGAACACAAAGCATATGCTATGAAGCTGCTACCGGGCTGCACTGGGCCCATCCAAGCGTTCCTGACGCTCTAGACAAACTGTCAATAATTATCCATCAGAGTTAATGATTTATTTTAAATAGTCGTATAATTCTGAAAAAAGTGAGAGACACTCAGAAATACCGCAAAATCGTATCAATATCCAGACAGTTGTCTGCTTTGTTGTGGTTTCGGGCCGGACCTGGGCAGAAGCTTAGAAAATTTTGCTAGAAATCACTGAACCCGTAACAGGTGGAGGAGTTGGTTACCGACCTGTCCTGATGTCCTAGATATATTCCTCGTTCATTCTACAAATCAATCTTACAAAGAGATGTACACTCCTTTTGTTCATCTTCGTCCTCAATCGAATGCCCCTATGTAACTCAATTACTGTTTGTTTCTTTTTCTCCCATCTGATGTATTTCAAGAGTTTCTACTTCACAGGGTCCATTGTCAATTTGGCTCCATTAGAGGCTCCGATTCTTAGCTTTATTCGTTACTCTATTATTGTACCGATGCCTTTAAGAGGTCCTTTCTCTTGAGATACTTCTCTGGTGGATAAATATAACTTATTTATTAATTAATCTAATAATTGGAATGTTCTATTTTTATTGTTAAAACTAATCTTATGAAATAATACAAGATTATGAAGATTTTTATTTTATTAAAAATTACATAATAAATCTTATTTAATTTGCCTATGACTACCAACAACTGATCTTCTGTGAATTTCTATGCATGTAATTAAGATTTAACCGCTCCCATTCACGATTTATACATTATTCCTTATTACACTTTATTTTTCTTTTTCCTATAATTATTCCACGCACATCAATAATAAATGACCAACAAAATAGAAACAATGTTGAACAATAATTTCAAGGCGTCTACAATAATTAAATATCTATATAAACAAGTTGATGATTCGATATGGAAAATAAATTGTTTATAATCTGTTTTGAATTAATTAGCAATTGCTATTCATTTGGAACTGTAATATTGTTAGTAATTAATTTAAATAATTTCTAATAATAGTTCTTTTTTTTTGATTTGCAGCTGAATGTTCAACAGATCTATTCAGAATTTCAACATGGCATTTGGGAATTATTGAATAAAATTCCATCGGAACGCATCACGAATCCGTTGATTTATCGTCAGGTTCGCTATTTGACAACAGTCGGACCGGCAGCCTTAGCACCAGATCAGCTGGATCGGGTAAGAATCAGATGTTCTAGAAAATATAAACTTCCAACTTGGGGAGACAAGTTCAAGGTGCAACCGCAGAATTCGAAAAGGCCAAACAATTATCCCTGAATATTTTGGCTCACTTATTGGGAAAACACACGAAGCTAACTCTCGGGTAGACAGTAAAGGGGTGGAGACTCCAATTTCGTTATCTGACTAGTCCTTGTAGCACATAGTTCAATCACCACTCTTACACGCTTCCAAGGGTGGAAACGGTGACATCACATAGAGTTGAAACTTTCAAAAATTGGCATGGGATTTTAGCCATTGATCAATTTCTAAAAGAAGTTCTTCAACACCTTTATCATTAATAAAATATTCAATTTTCCCTCGAGAAACCCTACGAACATCGGTATGAAAAAGAAGCTTCCCATTTCTTCATGTATTCGAGAAAAAAGTCGTGCATTCAAAGCTGACGGTTTTTGATGTAGTTTCACGCTTGCATCCAGAACTTTCTATAGATCACCGGGCATCATGAATTCTTGTAACGAGTCCTTTATTAATTCCGACCAAACTTTTTGCTTCATCTGTGCTTACTCCAACACATCTATTCCAATCAATTTTGTTCTTTCGCATAAATTTATTCATAAGATTAAAGATATCTTCTTCTGTTATGTAACTTCATGAATTTTTTGGTTTATTTTTTCGTATCAAAGAAACGCTATAAGATTTGCAAAATTCGCAATATCAGTGGCCTCATCGACTTGCAAGGTTTGTTCCGCTCCTTTCATTAATTCTGCCATTATCTTGGCTGCTGGATTGATTATTAGATTTCGCATATGGTTTCCGCTGTACTACATTCCGCAATTACAACTGACACTTGATACGAAGCTTAGGGTTAAGGGTCTCCAACCTTTTTGCATAGAAGAGCGCATTCTATAATATCAACCAAATGGCGGGCAACTTTAAGGTTACCAAAACTCTATTAAGAGGGTATTCTGGTCTAGAAATTCGGAAAAATCGATTTTTTTCCCATATTTTCAAAGCTTAGTCCTTTAAGAATGTGTCTTTTAGAGGATTTTTCAAAATTCAAATTATTTTCGGAGATATCGCTGTTTTAGTGACCCGGCATCCAAAGCGGCTCGGCCGCAACGCCGAACTTTAAATGCTTTTTTAAAATGGTACCCACGATTTCTCAAGTTCTACTGAACCGATTTACTTGAAATTTGGCGTGGCTCTTCTCTATATACTTATCTATCGTATGAATTATCCTCAGCCCAAAATTAGAATTTTTACTATATATAAAAAATTCGGAAAACTCAAAAAAAGTAGTACAAAAATTATTTTCTTTTTCAGACAGCTGCCATTTTATGAAAAAAAATATTTTTCAACTCTTTCAGTTCATACGATAACGGCATTTCTCTAGATTAATAATCTTTCATTTATTTTTTATTCAGATTACTAGGAGGGTTGGAATCGTGGTCATCGTCGCATGCCTTTTTTTGAAACCCCTCCACTTCATCGGCCGATAACTTTTTGAGTTTACATTTTTTCACTTTTTTTATATTTTAGGTATTCTTGAAATATTAATTATTCTGATAAAAATGCACAGTAAAAGTATTGTTTGCCTTATTTTTACGGCACTTCAAAAAGTATATAAAATTCGTGCCTCTAGACCAGAATACCCCCTTAAATATTGATATTTTTTATTGTTTTTTATACATTCTGAATATCAAAGAATTTTAAGGGTCTAGTTTCAAATAAGTTTAAAAATAAGGCACTTGAGGACTATTGCCTCAACTCAATGTTTCTTTCAAACGCAGAAGATTTTGTAAAATTTGGGGAAAAATCTTACTTTTCTTTGACATAAAAATTAAATAATAATTGAATAAAAATTCGTTTGGTTGTGCTTAAAATAGAGAGGCAACACGTAAAACAGCAAAGCGTGGTCGTTTGAATTCAAACAACCAGAAAAGCTAAACAAACAACCAATACAGTGCTTTTCGCCAGTGGCGTAGCGAACGTAACTGGCGCCCCCATATTACAATCATTAAAATACACTACAAATTTATCTTGGAGAGCATTTGGCGCCCGGATAGTGGTAGACACTCTTGCATTCCCCTCGTTACGCCACTGTTTTTTGCTTAATTAATTAATTATTGATTATTTAATTTCCAGTACAACCGTCTAATTAATGATATGCTAGCCGTTTACAATTCAGCATCAATTTGTGCATTACACGAACCGTTTAGATGTGGCCTACGTTTACAACCGGATTTAACAACAATTATGGCACAAAGTCGTAATTGGGACGAATTACAATATGTTTGGACCGAATGGCGCAGAAATGCTGGTCAAAATATCAAAGAAACTTACGAACAAATGGTGACATTATCAAATGAAGCCGCCAAATTAAACAGTAAGTTTTATGAATTCGTATCAGCAACGCTTCTTTGGACAAGTTTTTGCTATTATCTCTAAACTTGTGATTATATTTATCATGGCTTTTGTGATTAGTTGGAAATTTCTCATAAAAAAAATTGCAGATTTCAGCGACACCGCCGAATACTGGAACTTTCCATTCGAATCCTCAACATTAGAGATCGATCTAGAAGATGCATGGGAAGAAGTGAAACCACTATATGAATTACTACACGCTTACGTAAGACGACGTCTTCGTGATTATTATGGACCCGAACGTATTAGTCGACAAGCTCCATTACCTGCTCACATTTTGGGTAATATGTGGTCTCAATCATGGGTGAATATATTCGATATTACTCAACCGTATCCTGGACAGAAATTCTTAGATGTTACAGAGGAAATGCAACGACAGGTACGAACATCCTAGAATTAATATTTGAATTAGAGTGGAAACGTTGGAATTGCGACAAAATAAATAAAAAAAAAACATTAACGGCGACAAATTTAATTACATCAGAATTTTTGCAAGAGTACCGAGTTTCTTTTCCTTTTGTTCTGCCGGATTTTTGGAGAAAATCTTATTAAGCAGATGTATTGAAAGTGAAAGTTGAAATCTAAATGTCGTGTTTCCAATTATCTCTAATTATATTGTTTAATTGTATTCATGTCGGTTAATACACTTTTAATTGTTACTTGACAGGGCTACACGTCGCTGGACATCTTTAGATTGGCGGAAGACTTCTTTGTGTCGATGAATATGAGTTCAATGCCTCTTGATTTTTGGTCTGGATCGGTGCTGGAGGAGCCTCTCGATCGGATCGTTTTATGCCAACCGTCCGCTTGGGACTTTTGTAATCGTCGCGATTTCCGTATAAAAATGTGCACAAATATCAATATGAAAGATCTGATAACCGCTCACCACGAAATGGCACATATCCATTATTTTATGCAATACAAAAATCAACCGAAAGTGTTCAGAGACGGTGCCAATCCAGGTAATTTCATTTTGTCTTAAGAAACAAATTGAAACACTTTCACGTTGAATTTCTTTTAATTTGTTTTGAATATTTATTACCATTATCAGCGATACGGGTTCATTTATGACAGCTATAAATTGAGAATTTAGTGAAAGTGGAAATAACATTCATTAGATCTAATTTCACAACATCTACATGTTGTACATGATTATTTGTAGATTCTACTTCCTATTGAATTTTTCCTAATCCTTGTGAATATTTTTAGCGTTCCATGAGGCTATCGGCGAGGCAATTGGTTTATCAGTTGGCACCCCGAAACATCTTCAAACTCTAGGCTTACTTCAAAATTCTGTAGAAGACACAACGGTCGATATCAACTATTTATACTTAACGGCTTTAGATAAAGTCGTCTTCTTACCGTTCGCTTACGTCATGGACAAATGGAGGTATGATGTGTTTAAGGGTGCAATTAGGAAAGAACAATACAATTGCCACTGGTGGAGGCTCAGGTAATTGTTGTTACTTTCATATTACCATAAAAAAATACAATTGTTTGGTTTTATTTTGAATTTAGTGAACAGTATATGGGAATTAAGCCGCCGGTACTTCGTTCAGAAAGAGATTTCGATCCTGGAGCAAAGTACCACGTTCCTGCCAACATTCCATATTTAAGGTAAGTTCAAAATAAAATCGCAAACTACTAGAACATAATATATTAATAACAAACATCACATATAAAAGGCAAAATAACAGATAATACTGACAAAGAGTATAAAAAAATAGTACAAAAGAAGAGCGGGTTTCTTAAATTTTACTAATTTAATGGCCACCGTACTCGTGTCCACCACCAGTACCACCTAAATCATGGCCACCTTCATTTCCACCGCCGTACTCTTGGCTACCACCATACTCTTGACTACCACCATAACCTCCGTATTCATGACCACCGCCGATTCCACTGCCACCGATTTCATGACCGCCTCCATAACCGCCGCCTAATCCCTGCCCACCTCCATAACCGCCACCTATTTCATGACCGCCTCCATAACCGCCGCCTAATCCCTGCCCACCTCCATAACCGCCGCCTAATCCGTGCCCACCTCCATAACCGCCGCCTAATCCTTGCCCACCTCCATATCCACCTCCTAATTCTTCACCGCCACCATGATGCTCGTGCACGGGTATAGCGACCGGTACTTTAACCGGAACGGGAACTGGTTTTGCAACTTCCACCGGAACTTTCTTGATAACTTCGAATGGTACCGGATTGAAGACTGGTATTTTGACTGGATATGGTGCTGGTTTCTCTACAGGTACAGGGATTCTCTTCTCAACTGGATAAGGTGCTGGTACTGGCACTTTAACTGGGTACGGTTCTGGTTTTTCAACTGGATAAGGAATTGGTCGTTCTACTGGTACTTTAACTGGATAAGGTACCGGTTTGTGTACTGGATAAGGAATCTTCTTTTCAATATGTACTGGATATGGTTGTGGTATATGAACTGGATATGGACGATCGACCTTAACCTCTACTGGATATGGTACGATTTTCTCAACTGGATATGGTTTAGGCACATGTACTGGTACCTTGACAGGATATGGAATTTTCTTTTCAACTGGATAAGGAGCTGGTACATGTACCGGATATGGTACATGGACAGTCTTCTCAACTGGATACGGTTGTGGAACAAGAACTTTAACTGGATACGGTTGATCTACATGTACTTTAACTGGATAATGTACGGGTTTCTCTACTGGATAGGGCTTATGTATTGGTACTGGTACTTTGATATGAACCGGTATATGAACCGGTACTTTTTTCTCAACTGGATATGGTGCTGGCACATGTACAGTTATCGGATATGGTACTTTCTTCTCCACCGGTACTGGTATTTCCTTTTCAACTGGATATGGTACTGGTACCTTCTTTACAACGGTAACAGTTTTATGATGATGCTCTTCATGACCACCAAAATCATGACCACCATCTAAACCACCGCCACCGCCACCGCCACCTCCAAAATCATGACCGCCTCCGTATCCCAAAGCCAAGCCGCGTTTATCTTGTTTCTTGTCGGCTGGTGCAGATTCGTAAGGTTTATTATCGGTCTCTTTTAAAGGTTTCTCCTTAGCACTTGTTGTTAGGACAAGAGCACAAACCAGTGCATATCCCTAGAAAGTGAATTTAATCATCTTTAAATAGCATAATAATAATAATTTTTCTTTTTAATTATAGTGATTTCACTGAATTGTTCACAGTTATATGAGCGTAACAATTATTTTCACCTGACAAAACACATATACACCATATGTCACTTGTTATTTTCTACTTACCAGTAATTTCATTGCTGTATGTTTATGGGTATGCTACAAAACTGTTTGTATGATCAATCTGTGCACATGTTCCGCTTTTATATAGAAACTTCATCACTTTCGCTTTAGACGACGAGTAGGGGACGTTGAACGTTCATTTTAACGTAAAATAAAACACCCTCCTTCTTTGAAAGTTTCAAACATCCGTTATTAATTAAGTAATATACCAATTTGTAGCATTTTTCAATTAATCTATTTATCCATTACAACAGTAGTAAGTTATTTTCTTTTTAATTAATAAAATCAAAATAGTAATATCAACTTGTATTGTTTCTATTCTTGCATTTGCACAGAAACAATAAGCAATTCTTTCAATGACCGGTAACGGCTGTTAAAACGATCAATCTATGGACAGGAAGATACTTTCACGATACATTTTAATTATAGGGTTGGTGTCTAATCTGGACAAATATTATGCAAATTCACGAATAGTTGAAAGTTCATTATCCTTTGCTCTTTCAGTAAACATTGCTAAATTCTGCAATATCTTCCAATTACCTCTACAAATAGTTGACGTAATAATTGGTCCAATCAATTCAAAATAAACGATTGTTTAGCATTCTGTTGCTGGGGAAAATTTATAATTCGTTAACAAATTGTCATTTTTTTGGTACTGTAGATATTGACAAATTTTTGTCGAAAAAATCAGATTATTACACCTGCTAGTAGGCGTAGAAAGTTTACTTTTCTGCAGGAATTAAAATAAGAATTCTACAGAAGTAAGCAAGCTTAATTAATCGGTTACATCACAGAATAATTAGGAAAATTATAGAAGCGCCTTCTAATTATAACATTTCATTTTTTCCTTGTGTCGTTTTATTGTTTTATATTAATTATTCAATGGTTAATCGATTGAGATTTATCATAACTCGTAAAATTGATTATCAACAATTTCCTTGTTATCATTACAATTATTGCTACGGAAAAGGATCGATATTATTGTAATACAGTTTAATAATCACAATTATGGTAAATTAGAATTCATATATCATTCTTCGGTAATATTTTATTTTAGACTTTCTAAGTTGATTTTTGAAAAGAAAGTAATACTTGATTTTATATCTAAAATAAAACCACTAATTATATTAATTAATTATGAATTTCAGTTGAGCATACCCGTAAACAACTACAAAAAAAAGTAAATGTAACTCGTCAGTTTATCGATAATCTATTAAATATTCATCTTGTTAGAATCGGTTACTTAATCTATTAGAAATTGGTAATTTTTCCTATGTTCGACAATCTGAAATAGACCAAAATCTGATTTACATACATCATGGTTTTGTCTATAACAAACATGTAGACTTTCTTTCCCATAGTAATTTTCCGACGGTTCCTTTCCACTCTTATCGCTAGAGAAATGTTTATTGGTCATTTAAATCCGATATAAAATGATCATGTTGTATTAATAGGTTCAGTTTCGTTTCGATTAGCTGTATGGTGTCTCGAATTTGTCTTTTGATTGCTTTAGAAATTAGAACAATAGTAATGTTGCAAAACAAGATTCGAATAGCTTTGTTTCACTTCTCCTTCGATTAGAGGAAGATTTATTGGTTCCAAGGATGTTCGAACAGAACAGAACAGAGAAACGAAGTTATCGATCTGTATCAGTACACGATATGACCTTAATTTACGATTCTTGTCGTTCATTAGAGACAATCGAGTCAAATTGAACTTGGTTGCGGTAATTAGATAATATATTGATCGTTTGTTATGAATATAACAGATAAGTATAAGTGAAGGTAAGATTTTTGTGTTTTAAACTTGAATGAGTTTCTGTCTCCAGTACAAGCGAATATAAAACTGTTTCCAATGTATGGAAATTTCTTACGAGCTGAAGACGATTTTTATGATTTCTGATATACATGTAGAGGAGACTATTCGTGCTAGTTTCTTTTATTATTTTTTTACCCTTTTTTCTCGATCAAATTAAAAAATACAAGTTAGCTTTCTCGCTTACAGCACATGATGAACTTTTAAGGCGTAAAAAATAGACAAAAAACAAAAACAGGTAGCTTTTATATAATATGCTACATCTGAAATATCGTGTCTAAAAGTTTGATAAAGAAGCAGAAGGGGTAAAAAATTCTATCTAACATTAAGAAGATTTTTAATTACGTGTCATTTATAAATCAATCCGCATTTCAATCATCAATCATAGTCTTTCGATTTTTGAAGCTTCTTTCCCGTCTTTTGCTGTTCATCAGATTATCATTTACTCTCGGACTAGCTGGTGTTCTTCTGTTAACCTTTTCTCCATTGGTGATAGTGGAAGGTATTTCTTGTGACTCGCATTTATTCTAGAACCGTGTTAGTCTTAGCGTTGATCATTTTCCGGTTGTTTTTTTAGGAAGTCAGGTGTCATCGTCAGTTGTGTAAGACAAGCTCGCCTTGCCTCATTCTCGGATGTGGTCTAAAAATTAAAAATCATAAATTTTTTTAACAAACTTCATCCATTGTTCTGTTTTTTAAGCGACAAACTCGTGTTTTTCTTGAACATTTACAGTTGCAAAATTTTGAAATAATAGTAGATCCTTTCGCTTTTTTGTCGAAGTATATGAGTTTCAAATATCATATGTACAGGTTTTGATCGATGAATGAAGACACTCAGTTTATCTAAGAAGGCACTTTTATTACTCAAGAGTAGTCAAACACTGCCTTTCAAAGTCTTGAGGCGTTTTCTTTTGGTTTTATTGACTGATAATCTTTACTTTCAATGAAATAATCGGACTAAAGTCTTGTTAATAATGCTTTTTAAACACATTCAAATAGATGTAACATCGACTTTCAATTGATCTTTTAAGTTGTTTTCAACTTTACATTTATTAGAAATGATTTCTATAATTGTGAATGATTGATTCTTCCTATATTTTGCTTCCATCAAATAAATTATGACATTCAATTACGACTTGTACGGAAACCGTTTAAATATTTGTTTGTATTCAGTTCACGTTTAAGGAAAGAGGTGAAAAAATAAGTAGATACACTTGACTTTGAATCAAGATCATGATAATTTCACTTTCATCAAACGCACTAACCCACGTAACCTCCAGGCTATATACTAATTCTGTTTTCCTTTCAATAATGTCGTCGTACAACTTTCATCAAAATCTGTGCGGTGATTGTGAAGTATCTGCCTGGTTTCGTGATTTGTATTAGAAAAAATCAGATTCAAATTAAATTTACTATTATTCACGTATATGTATAATTTAAAATTTAATGTTGTTTTTTTAATAACAAAATCATTTCACTTCCCCATTAGAAAAACATGCGTAGAAATATTCATTTAGCAACCATTCTCTCTCTTTATATATGCAACGGAAGTTTCTTAGACTAGAAGGAATATAATAAAAGTAGTTCATGCATGGTAAACACGATAACAATATTATGCAATAGAAAACAGTCAAAGCTCCATTGTCCAAGTATTTATAAGTATATTGAAATTGAAAATAGAAAACTATAGGAATATTGATGGTCTTTGTGTATTGTATTATTTCATATTTATTGTATAAGAGATTTATAGTAAGAGAAACGACGTGTACATGATGCAATCATAATTATATACGAATCAATTAATTCTTTATAAACATTGCAAATCTCTAGATGCACTTTCAACATCATAAATTGGTATGCTTAATTAGATTGTGTTGATGATATTGTTGCGTTATTTGGAACATTTCATGTTCAATTTTATTGATTTTGTGCCATTTGATAAAAGTGCAATCGGTGGAAGATTTAGCATAATTACGCCTCTAGGTGGATTACATCTTACCTTCTGGACAGAAAGATCTGGGGCGTCTAGATTAATAGTAGTTTTAGATTTAGCCTCGATTCGTTTTGGCAGGCGTCACTTTCGAAGAGTGTAATCTGATTTTCTTGTAGATAAAAGAAATAAACGAAGGGAGATGATCAAGGAGATGAGTGAGCTTTATAGGCCTGGAGTGGTGTCGTTCTCCTATGAAAAAGATGCTGCTTTTCGCTGCCTGTCGCTATTTCGTTTGCCGTTCCTGTAATATGTTCGATTTGAACCAGTAGTGTATCGAATGTAAGTGATCCCACGGATACAAGATGTTTTTGGACCACCGCGTTGTCAGAAATCATCACATTTGAAAAATTCCGTAAAATATTGTGTCTTGGAGACTATGTGGTATCCCTCTGTGTGGGGTGCCCGAGACAGGATAAAGCTCTTGCCTCCCATTGCTACGCTACTGACTGTCTTATAGAAATGCGTTTCGATGGCAATGAAGCTTATGCAACCAGTAATATTCCATAGGAGTTTCAACTATTCGCTGTCGAGCGCCAATATACAGTAACGGTATACGAAATAGCAAACCTTTAAACATTTTTATTTTTATTGGAAAAAGGTCTTTCTATTGTTAACATGATTCGTTTAATTTTCGTCATCTTTATTTATTTACTTATTTTTTACTCTAATTAAATTTTCATTTAATGGACTAAGGTTTTCCCTTCCCTTACTTACAGTTCATATAGTGTTGAGTAAAGTTTAATTTTTCCTGATAAATAAAATGCCTTCCATACGCTTATCTCATATACCAATCCCGTATATTTTCTACGGTGGTAATCTGCCCGAACTTATACAATTTTTTGCCAAACTTTAATCGTATCGTTTTCTTATTCAAAAATAAATAAATAAACAAATAAATAATTATAACTTAAATGTCTTTTTATCGACGTTTCAAGGCAAATACAAATAGTAATTATAGAGAAATAAGCTACATAGACCTTCAGAGATGGTCAAAGGGCAATAAAAATCACTGAGTTCGATGACAAAAAGTCAGTTTTCGTTCATATAACAAAAATTTCAAGATATCACAAACTAGAACTATTTATATTAATTTGAAAATTAATTCAACCCGAGTAAAAATTTTAGTCGGAGATCCACACGCCGGCAGCTGGGATGCACACTTAAAGTATCTTAGGGATCCACGCGTCTGCAGCTAGTCCGCATAGCGAACTTTCAGGTCCACAGCAAGGATTCCACAACTTCCCAGCTGTGGACCTGGGATCCACCAGGGGAATGAAACTCAATGTTATTGGAACTTCTCTTATTTGCGTGAGGGTCCAATTTTAATGTCAACATAAAAGCATGAAAATATAGGATTTACTTTTTTTATTGGTAACATTGAAACGGCGACAGTTCAGCAAAGCGGGAGTTACGAAATTGTCTGTTTAACTTATGATTTCTATTTATTAAAACAAAAACATGAACAAATTTTATCCATTTTTTTTAAATTAAAATTTCTATAACAAAAGAATTTTAATTAAGAATAAAGAAGTTGACCGATTAGAGGGCAACACTAATATCAAGGTTGCCACAACACATACATCATTTCTAACAGTTGGTATTGCAGTCGGACCCTGACATTTTAGAGGTTCTCTGGCCATCTAAGTTTTACCCCCCTGGGATCCACTGGGACACTGTGGACACTGGGAGCCACGCGTCCATAGCTGGGACGCACGCTAGAACCCACGCGTTCACAGCTGGGACGCACGCTAGAACCCACGCGTCCGCAGCTGGGATGCACCTAGGACCCACACGTCTACAGCTGGGATGTACACTAGGATCCACGCGTCTAAGTCATTGTAGAAGATACGCTATTTGATTAGTCTATTTCAAATAATTAGACAACGCTTATTTGACACGGTTTCTCTATAAAATAGTTCTAGATACCCATACTTTTTGATATCTAACTGTAAAAGCTTCGAGAATTGAGAAATTTGGAGAATTGACTAACAAAGGGAATGCTCTCATATATTTTTGATTAATAATGTAGGCGGACATTATACAACATGTAAAGATTTTGATTAATTCTTGTACTGATAAACATACAACTATTAATTATAAAATAACAAAAACACATTCTTTTATTTGGATTCAACATTTTATTTGTTCCACGATTTCGCCCAATAATTGTTGCAACAACCGTGCTGTACGGGAGGATGTTGACAAATTAGTGGAGGAAAAATACAAAAATTCAAGGTTGTAAAGACCTCTCAAAATGGTAAATTTTTTGTGCATAAGACATTAAACACGATTAAAGAATTGTGAAACTCTTGTTAATTACTTTTAGATTTTCTAATTCAATTTAGAAAATTTTTCATACAGTGGCAGAATTAGATCAACAACAGTTGGGTAATTTTATTAAATCACTCTAATTAGAAATATTTGTCGTTTTGGAAATTGCTTTTCTACACTTTTAATAGATAGTAGATTGTTTCCAGTGTAATTGCATAATTAGGAGAACTTATATATATAAATCTGACACATTTAGTACAATCGGGATATATTATTTGCAATTTCATAAAAAAGTGAAATCTATAAGGAATTTTCTCTGGGTAATTTCCTTTGCGTGTGTGTCTTATATAATGAAACAACAATACTTTAAATTAAATTATTTATTGTAGAAAGATATAAGTTACAAAGCACTAAACAGTTGACTAACTTGACATTGTTTTTTTTATAAATAATGAACAAGTAATGTAAAAAAAAATAAAGTTTTATAATAGACCAATAAGGTAAGTATAAATAGTTAAATGAGCTTAAACAAGAAAGCACACATAGTGTGGATCACTGAGTTTAATGTCCCCATGGGCCGTAACTTTCATGATGGTGTTCGACGGGTACAGCAATTGGTACTTTAACTGGATAAGGGACTGGTCTTTCAACTGGATAAACTACTGGCTTTTCAACTGGATAAGGAACAGGTCTATCTACTGGAATTTTAACTGGAACTGGATATGGTTTTTCAACTGGATATGGTACTGGTCGCTCTACTGGATATGGAGCAGGTACTGCTACTTTAACTGGAACTGGATATGGTTTCTCAACTGGATATGGTACTGGTCTATCGACGGCTACTTTAACTGGATATGGTACCAATTTTTCAACAGGTACAGCGATCTTCTTTTCAACATGTACTGGATATGGTTGTGGTACATGGACTGGATATGGACGATCGACTGGTACTTTAACTGGATATGGTACATGTTTAATAACTGGATAAGGTTGTGGAACGTGGACAGGTACTTTGACTGGATACGGTACCTGTTTTTCGACTGGGTACGGTTGTGGTACTGGTACTTTCACTGGATATGGGATGTGTTTTTCAACTGGATACGGTTGTGGTACTAGAACTTTGACTGGGTATGGTCTATCAACATGCACTTTAACTGGAACATGTACGATTTTCTCAACTGGATACGGTTGTGGCACTGGAACAGGTACTTTGACAGCTACTTTAACTGGATATGGTACCGGTTTCTCAACTGGATAAGGGTGAGGTACGGCCACTTTGACTGGATAAGGTACATGTTTTGTTACTGGATATGGAATGTGTTTTTCAACTGGATACGGCACTGGTACTCCTTTAACATATGTAATGGTCTTCTCGATGGCTGTTGAATGGCCAAGATCAATGGCACCAAGACCATAGTGGCCCAGACCAGATTCTAAACCATATGATAAACCACCACCGTAACCACCTTGTCCAACTAAATAACCATGATCGATATCACTACCATAACCATAACCTAAACCCAATAATCCACGTTTTGTTTGCTTCTTATCGTTAACAGCATTATTCTTCTTCTCCTCGGCCTCAGCTCTGACAGCCACTGCTGCGAGGACTAAGATTGATAACAATAACTGTAAAAAGAGAATCAATTTTTATTAGTTGTCACAATTTAACACTTATCACTTTATATCACTTATAAACACATTTTTTTTTGGATTGCTTTATATCAACTCACCAGTGGTTTCATAGTAGTAGAAGAGATAAGAGTTCTAGTAGTTCAAGAACTGAACTGTGCTGTGTTTGGGGGCCTTCGGTGTCTTTTATATTACCGGTCGACTTTCGCTAGTTGGGGTATTACACCGCTCCCGTAACAGTATACAGCTATACACCACATTGTGTAAAATTCTTCTCCCTCTCGAAAGTACGATATGATTCAAAATTTTTTTGAGAAAGTCACACACAAACACACAGGACGTTGTGTGTCCTTTACGTAATGTACATTTATGCATTTTGCGCGTCAGTTGGTACACGACGATGTATTTGTAAATAGTCATCTTTTTTTTTTCGTTAATCCTAAAATGATTGCGGTAATTGAGGAAGTCTTCCGACCTTGTACTTGTTACGAATTATGCCACAATTGTGTTTATATCGATTTTGTTTTGATTTATTTTCCAGATATTTCGTCAGTACATTATTACAGTTCCAGTTGTATCGAGCTTTGTGTCGGGCAGCAGGACAATATGATCCTATTGATTTTAGTAAGCCATTGCATAAATGCGATATTTATCGTAGCAAAGAAGCTGGACAAATTCTAAGGTATGTTGGTTAATAATTATAATAATGATGGTAATTATCGAACAATAACGAGAATAAATTGCATTAATCAACGCTATCACGTTACGCATCTTGAAGATGTTATAAAATCAACATTTCTGTTACGGTAACCCAAATTCTTTTTAATTACCCACCTGATCTCAGATGTAATTAAGAAAAAATCCCAGCGAAAGTAGCATGATTTTTTAAATAATATGATGAGATTGTGTCCGTAAGGCAGGATTCGATATCGACTAATAGATCGATAGTTGTATCATTATTATGTATCAGATAAAGTTTATTGCCAACTTTCTGCTAACCGGAAGCTTGACCAAATAGCGGAAAGTGTGTGTTGAAATTGTCGAGATGTTACTTAACTGGCAGCCGCCCAATGTGAGGAAATATCAATCCTTATGTGAAAGCTCATGACTTTGTTACAATTATTTTCTCTCTATATCTATATTATTCAACAATTACTATAAATGGTCTAAACTATTTGTTGTAAATAAACTTTCTTTAAAGAAACCAGCAATGAATAGACAATGGATTTTGCAATTACAAAAATAACGATAATTTTCTCAGATCCTTGGCACGGATACCCGAAAGTTCTAATTAAGACGAATATCTGATCGAAATTCTCATCCGATTGCAATATGGATATTGTCGGAATTGAAGGTGAACGAATCGGTACTAACGAGATCATCAACCAGGCGAAAGAAGCCGTTAATTTGGGATTATATGAATAAATATCCAATATTAACCGAATAATCCTCTAAAATACAATAAAATTATACGTTAATTTATTATTGTAGAGAATGCGAGAGAAATTTTTTCTACTAACAAGCCAGACAATTGTTTTAGTTTTGATTTTACAACATTTTTTCCATCAGGATGTAATAATTATAAATGGAATTTATTGCATCTTGCGTAAACCGACAACAACAAAAATATTACTTGTAAATGGTAGAAAGAAAGTAGAGCGTCGCTATGAATTCTAATCAGATATCCGATTATTCTCTTAGAATTTCATCAAAAGTTTTTCTCGTTGTTCTATTTGTGGATTTTTGCATGAATACGATAACCTTGCAATCGAAAACCTCTCACCACTATTTAACATAATCGTAGTCATCGAACGTCAAGGTTTTTCATTAAATCGTTCAGTTTTTCTACAACTTTCATGAAAATATCCAGTTCCTGTTCGTAATCAGTTTTTAAGGAATTTTTCTTTGTATATAGAAATATTGACCTTCTTACCGGGACGATAAATTCAATTATCATAAAATTTCTTTCACGCATCTCTGCCGAAAAACTTGGTCGTTCATCGACATCTTCAAGCTTTCTCGCCTCGTACAAAATTTTTTCCAAACGGTTAATGATTTTGCAAGAATTCCACATATTTTCTTAATTATTCCAAAACGAATTTTTGTATCTGTTTAACCTGATTTGATTACCTTGATGTGTTTTTTTCGCTTGTAAAATTAAATGAAAGTAAATATAAACACTCAAATATTTCAAACTTTATTTGGAACAATTATTCGAATACTTCTAATGATTTTCAGTCAATTGATGGAGAAAGGATCATCATTACCATGGCGTGAAGTTTTATATCAGGCAACGGGTGAAACGCGTCTGGATGGGAGTGCAATGAGAGATTACTTCCGGCCTTTAGAAGATTGGCTGCGTAATGAAAATTTACGTACACAAGAGTACGTTGGATGGTTGTACGATGGGGATTATTGTAAACAGAGTATTGAAACGGCTGGTTTACAAGTTTACGGTGGTTTTTATAATAATAGCGTTCATAATGGACCGCTATTGATTGTAACAATCTTATTAACAGTTTTTTGTTTATTTGGTCACAACTTGACATGACATAGTCGAGTTTTTTAAAGGATTTAAGTAAATGTTTTAACCTCAAATCACCGAATAATTCCACAGTTTTTTTTCTTTATTCTATCGTTATTTTTATTTCTATTATAATTTGTAATATATTTATATACTCAACTGTTACAATAAATAGTTTTTACAAAACAAATAAGCGGCGCCTCCACCAATTCTGCAACACATCTTTCCCGTTCCTCTATCCCATAAGAAATGGCCAGTGATGACTTTATTCACGCATTTTCTTCCTTCCGCAACTTATTATTATTATTATTATTTTGTCTATAAGTTAGTTTTCTACTACCGAACATAAATAATTCATTACGTCGAACCGTTTTGTCGGTCTAACGTCACATATTTTCTAATTTTGGTAAATTTGATACGCATATCATTTCTGCTTGTATAATCAGTTTGATTTGACCGACTTATTTTATAGTAAAAGCGATAGTAATGTTAAAAATAACATGTGCCGTCGAGTGAAATGGTTTATTGATTTGTACAGATGAGCCAAGATTGTAGACAGTTATGAAATCTTGATATGTTTCATTTCAAGAAAAAGAAAGTGTTTATTGTTACTTTTACTCTGTTGGAAATTGAACTGACGACAAGAGATCAATAATACGATTACAGTTTCAGATTAAGTTGATTATTTAACTTGACCGCTATATGGTAGCGAAAACGTGTAATTATTGATATAAAGCTCAATGTTGTAAAGATACTGTTTATAAAATGCGCAAAATGAATTTCCTGTCTTATTGATAACTTGACTTAGCAATATTTTGATTTACTTTGTTATGCCTCTAAACGTTCTAAAGACACAATTTTATAGATATTTTGGATTCCGTTGTTCAAGAAAGGTATGTAGAGAATCCTGTTTAGTTCCTATTAACGCGGAAGGAGTAATTTTTCAATCAAGGACAGATAATATAACATGACATTTAATACACTATAATTGTATCATATTATATAATTTCTCATTAACGTGGAGGAAATACTTTTGCTTCTTGTATATACAGGTCGTATCATTTAACAATACGTTATATACGTCGAAACCGTTTAAGGACCGATTCTAGAATCATTTTATTCCGTCCGATATTCAGCGTACCAAATTTCTGTCGGAATATTGGGCGGAATAAAACGAGGCACATATTTTTGATGCATTTACCCGAGTTAAAATGCAATAATTTTGCAATTAAACGAGGCTTACTTAATACTTACATAGTATCTACATTTAAAACTACAATTTATTTCAAGAAAGAATGAAGAAAATCGCAAACGTAAAGAAATGAACAATATAGAATATGGGAAAGCACAGTGTATTTTAATGTAATTGTTTAAAAAGATCAGATTAAATTTTTATTTTATGAATTCGTTCTTCATTTCTTCTATTGGATTCGTTTATAAGTCACGGTCTTCAAAACATATTCGTATACTTTTAATTGTTATCAAAACTTGTGGAAGAGTTCATTTCGAAATTCATCAATGGTAATAATTTAGGGATATATTTCTGCAAGAATTTGTTTATTGGAGAGAGTTTCTCAACATTATAAATTTTCAACACAATCTACAGGATTTTCATTTTGTACATTTTTAAACTAACAAGTAAAGTACACGAGGTGGAAACTCCCGATCTTCATGATTTTTGTTACATAGGAAGAGGAAACGATTATAAGGGATGTGTATTTTTTCATTCGTGCCCATACTCAAATTTAAGGGAGAAAATGGGGGTTGAAGTTCACCTTGTGAAATTAGTTTTTCCAAAATATCTCCAAAATAGGTCATTATCTTCCAACGATTTAAAAACTGAATAATAACTGCTTAAGGGGCTATCAAATGGTGAAACCCGATTTTTGATATTTGACTTGGAGTTGAAGTTTTCACCCCTTTCCAAGATGATATTTTGTATACATGTTCTGATATTTCCTATAATTGAGGGTGTAATGCCTATGAAGGGTTGTAAGTTTGGGGTTGAATTGTGAGAAGACTTATAATATTAAATGTACTTTCAAATGATACATAATACGCTAGCCTTTGGTTAACCCTTTTGACAGAATAGGGGGGTGTTTTATGAAAAAAATCTCATTTTGCAGGCTAAAGTTCAACTCCCATTTTCTCCCTTGGGCTACATAATGATCCGTCTTTGGAGTTATTAAAATTGTGAGTTTCCACTTCGTGCACTTTACTTGTAAGAGCCGATTCTTCAATCGTTTTATTCCGCAAGATCTTCCGCCAGAGACTCTCTTGCGCTATACTTTCAATATGCCGAAAAAGAATATCTTTTGGAATATCTGGCAGAATGAAATGATTGTAGAATCGGCCCTAATTGTACCGAAGTCTCGGATTAACCTCGTCTGTTTCAAGATTTCCGTTTATACGTTTGTTCAGATTTTCTGTTGTAAAAAGTAGAGAAATAGTTTATTGCTCTTTCAATTAGCTGCATAGAATAGGTACCGAAATTCCGTATCAGATATCTCCAATTGAGTTTGAAAATGCGTAATTTTCTTAAATCTTGAAATAGCTCCAGTATCCCCTATAATATTATAGTAGTGAACTTGCTGGGTCTTATCTCGACTTTTCCGTGTTAGGATTTTATCTTCCAATAAACAGCTTATTTGAAAACTTTATTATTAAAAATAAAGCTTTTTCATAAACAATATGGGTAATTTTAGACGATTTAGGTGTATCATAAACCGATTTTTGCTTTTAAGTGGGTTACGGTCAGACCTTCAAAAATACATGGCGTATATAGAAAACAATAATGCAGCACAAAACTAAAGCATTTAACTAAGTCCGATTGTAGAGCAAAAGAAAACGCCGGTGCAAAAAGGAGACAACTCTATTTTTTTATGATTTTTTTATTGTCTAGGTATATATGAAAGGAAGTCTATTAGAATTGCACTATACCCAAGTTCAATTCGGTGCAAAAAGAAAACAGCGTCGTTTTAACGTCTTATCAGATGTATGCTTGCAAAATTTTGTATTTCATAACGGTTGAAAATACGTATCATCCGAAACCAATTGTAAATGAAAATGAAGATAATGAAAGTCTAAAAGTGTTTCAATCATAAGTGCTGATATTACTTTTTTTTTATAAAGAAAACTTTTTTAAGATTAATTAATTATGACTGATTTTGATACCTTCAATTAACATCACGATGCCAAAACGGCGCAGCTCCTTAAGACTTTTAATTACTGGTCATTACATAAAAAAATATTTAGAAAAAGTTATTGTTATTATTATTTTGCACTCAGCAATAACATACGATTAAATCAAAAATAGTTAAACAAATTTCTAGCAATAAAACAGCTTCTTCTTTCTACTGGAAAATTCTTAAAAATAAAGCTGTCCCTTTTTCACCGGTGCAAAATGTAACTTGTGAATCTGTCGATGTATCTAGGGGTCGTTTTTGGATATTTATGATACTGTCTTTTTTTTTGATACTGCATATCTCTCATTTAAAAAACCGACTAATATCGTCTCTTATTGGCCGTTTAAGGCGCAACATTTATCAATTTGTCTCGCCAAGTTTGGGTTTTGTCTACTATTGTAAATCAGTTTCAGCGTCTTGTAAACTTTTGCATAAAAATAGTAAATTTGATTCACTGATGAAAAATTGAGAACTTAGGCACCTTGACAAAGACACGAAACAGTCCTCAATACACAGCTGTTTCATGTCCACTTTGACATATAGGAATAGAAATTTTAATAAGGCTTCGATCTCAGATAAATTATTTATGGCAGCATCTGTTTATCTTGTGTAATTGCTTATTATCTCTAGGCATGTTCAATAATGAGACAAAAATAATAAAAATATTAATAACCGGTATTGTGGGAAACGCAAAACCAGTACATAATTATTCTAGAAAGTAATCTGGAAGTGCGAGAAGTTTTTGATCTTTCTCTTGGTAAATAATAGGACATCCGGTCAAAGGATATATTTAAGTTTTAAAGCTGTTTGAACCGCCTGAACTGACGATTTCAATTGGTTTTGTGCTGCATTCTATATAATCAAAATTTTGTTGCGCTCTCGGTTCTGTTATTTCTTAAATTATTTAAAACTCACGATCAGAATTAATTACTCTTCTAATTCGCTGAGAATCATTAAACGTATATGATTTATTCTTTTTATTCTTTTTTCTGATATTGTTGACTTGTTTTCTAGGTTGATGTTACTAATTTCACGAAAACAATCTCGCATTATTATTCTTGATTTAAACAAATAAAATGAATCAATTGTAAAAACAATTTTAAGTGTTCAAGTATCACACAACAACAGGAAGTATCTACTATATGTACATATATGTGTGTTATATACTTGATTCATTTCGCAGGCTTATAAAAAAAAATTGTTATACAATATACGTGTCGCGACCACAAGAGAGAAATTTTCAAGACTTTTCTATTTGGTCTTTTTTTTTCTTTTTTTTTAAACTTTTCGAAATTGATTGCAACTATTCAAAAGAAAAACAAAAGAACGTTATTATACTAATAAATAAGATTTCTAATATGTAAATTGATGACGTATTTTAGGTAAAAACTCAAAGAAAAAATTTCTGCATATTACAATATTAGCAAAAAGAAAACAACTTAAACGGGGGCGTTTAATATCAAACGAATAAAAATTCGTTAAATTACCAAAACTTGAACGTATATATATATTTAAAAAACTTTCTCTATCATTATCAATCACATAAACAACAAAATAGAAATAATCGTCGTATCTAATCGGTTGTATTATAACGAGATTTGAGTAGTACTCTATCACCAGTTACATAATCGTAATGACCTCTTCTATTGCCGCTTATTCTCACGTTAACTGTTCTTTGTAAACAATAGGCTCTTCTGTCTATTTATGCTAAATAACAATAAATCTGATAACAAAAATGATTAAATTCCACTTAGACTAATTTGTATCGATAACAATGCTAAATATTATGCAACGTAAAAAGCTTCATTTTATTAGGATTAGTCTCAAATTATTTCTATTGCCATTTGTATTAAATAATAGTCTATAATTTGTGAGAATTAACGATTTTATCACCTAAAGGCGGTTATTTACAGCTGTAAAAATGTTCAGTAAGAAGTTCTCTTCGCATTTTAAATGTCAAAACCAATTGCTACTTATATTATGATGACATACATATGTTAATATACCACGCATATGTGATGATAATATAATCTAATTGGTCTTTATATGAATAATGAGGATAATACCAAACAGTTGTAGTTTATAACTCATAAGAGTTTGTGTAATGTGGGTGATGTCAACACAACGGTATGACAACAGTTTAGTATTTCTACAAGTGAATGGGGATATTATTGGTAAACAGTTCATTTATTTGAGGTTTGTATAGTAATCTGACTAAAAATTTTACTCTTTTGTAAGAAAATTTGAAGAATTCTCCCACACGATTTTGTGTCACAAACTGTGTGTTTGAGAATAAATAAAGATTAGTATAATATAAGACAAGACATATTTCGGCAATTCGCCTGTAAATATCCCTAAAAGACACGTTTTTAAATAATAATCTTAATAAGATGACTGCGAGTTCGGGTGGTAGTATCAAATTTCATTCCAAGTTGTGAAAACCATAAAATTATGTCTTTTAATCATTTTCTTTAGTTAGAAAAAAAGCACAGAAGACAGTGCCTAAGGACTAAGAAATTCTGGGTTTAGAGAACTGAAAATATTGATTTTTTTCTTTCATAAATTAGTAAAATTATTCAAAAATATTCAAAGTGTAGAGTAAAAACTTGAATTCGTCCTGAAATTGTGAATGGTTAAGACTAAGGATATCACGATGTTGCGGTGTTGTTGAGTTTTTTTTTTGGAAACTAAGTACGAATTTTGGAAAACCAAATACATACAGACATAAAACACGTTAACCACTATAACTGACGTAAATTTCATTCAATTCGGTTAATAAACAAAAAAGATTGGCGCCAAAATCGATTCAAATTGGTATTGTCCTTGAGTTTTAACGTCTTATGGGAAAACTAAATGAATTTTCCATCAAATTTTCTTTCGACTTTATAGCTTATTAACATAGGAAACGACTCTAAAAGAATTTTTGTCATAAAAGATTTAATCCTATGTGAAAAAAAATCAAACGCTGCACAAGTCAACAACACTGTATTGTCAAACATCGTGATACCGCCTTAAGTGTAAAGTCCGTCCAAAAATTAAGTATAAAATTTCAAATAACAAATGATAGGTTATATGCAACTTAACATCTGAAAAGTTCCTAACTGTTACATATTTACTTGAACTAAAAATTATATTATATTGTGGCACTACTGGTGGAATAAAAACCTACGCGTTTGTTTACATATTTTGCGACTGATTTTTCAATTTTAACTCCGAAATTCGATAATTTGTATTTCATTAGAGATTTTAAAATTCCTTTTAAATCGATTTTCAGGTTAATACAATAAAGGAGAATTTTAATTTTGGGGCTTTAATAGAGGAACTATTTTTTCGTTGCTGTCATTTGAAATTTTATACTTAATTTTTGGACGGAGTATAGCAGGAACTCAAAAAAAAGAGTCAAAACGGCAAAACGAAGGATATGAAGAAGAAAGATTGCTACGTAATGTTGAAATTGATGATTGATCAGCAGATAATTAGTTCAAATAAATTAAGCACTGCCTTTTTTTTTGGTTTTTCCAGCGCATTTTTCCTGAAACGACACTTGTGTTCACGGTGACTAAAAGTTTTTCATTAATCATTTTGAAAATTGATGGACAGTTTTTTGATACACTTACACTGTATGTGATTCTAAATTCGGAAAAATAGATTTGTTTAAAGAATTGTTTTGTTGCAAAAAAGTTATGAGAAAATGACGAAACTTTATGCCTTTTGCTCTTCCGAAATATATAAATTTTTTCAATACTTGCTGTTAAAGTCCTACTTTATCGACTACAAACCCGATGATATAGTAGGACCACGATTAAGTGGCCAACCATAAAATTATAAAATTTAACGCCAAATTATGACAATAGGGCTTGTGGGTCACGGTGTTGATATAGAGATTTACAACTTCTCTAGCCAGAGGTAAAGGGATTTTCTAAATATGTCGACAAGGGTTTTTTTTTGCTTAAAATTGTTACAAGAAAATAAATGGAAATATCCAATATTTATTATAGAAAATTGAAACTTACGTACAGAAATTAAATTACAACCCTCTACCTACCTAGGTAGAGAACTTCCCAGAAGTTCCTCTTAAAGTAATTTCAATAAGTTTGCTCATTGTTCAACGGGCACACTCTGCTATTATAAATCTTCTGGCTAGAGAAGTTGTAAATCTCTCTATCAACACCGTGACCCACAAGCCCTATTGTCATAATTTGGCGTTAAATTTTGTTATTTTATGGTGGGCCACTTTATCGTGGTCCTACTATAAAGCAGGATTTTACCTACATTAATGGTAAAATGTTTTCTTTACCCACGGTTTATTTTACCGTGGAGTAAACACTTTACCATCGAACAACTCCATAGCAACACCATAGCAACCAACAGCCAATAAACAAAAACAATTGCTACAAATGTATGAATAATTAATCTCATAACTTATTTGAAAATTTAAAAAATTAAAAAGAGTTTTAAGGACAAGTATTGAAAAAAAAATCTTGTACTATACACGGTGGTAAAGTCCCTTTATCCAAGTATGACTTTATGGCTTTGTACAGTAAATAACTTATTTGGGAAAAAGTTAGGTTCATATACCTATAGGACAAACATGTCTTTAAAGTAAATTTAAGGCCCTGTTGGTTTAATATGGAAACTATAGGCTTGAGAGCGTATGCAAACAGTTACATCTGATGATTCCATTAGATAGGAGCTGATATCTTCAATATTTATTGAAGAAGTGCTTCTAAAAAAAATTACAGTATTTATTTGAATGTTTGTCTCAAATGTACTCAGATATTCAGATAATAAAAACATTCCTTCTTGACCAAAAAAAAAAGAATTACGAAAGTCGGCCAAATTTTGTTCTGGTGTGAAATTAAAGGAAAACGTAATCAGCTCTCCTGAACATTCTTTTAACCAATGCTTTCTATACTCTTTGATTTTGGAATCAAATTGTTTAAAATTGATTGACTAGAGTAGTAATTTTCAAGAGTTCTTGGAGTTTATGGATTCGGTACAACTCGTTTTGAGAACGTACAAGCTTGTGCAATGACCTAGGTAGCTAATTGCGAAGAAATATTATGGCGTACGATGACATAAATTGCCTATAAATCAAACAACTCGAAATCAGTTCTAGACTCTTCAATTTTTAATAATACCACTTTCACAACCTGCACAATCAAAATGTTCAACTGGAAATCAAATCAGGCTCTTCAACAGTACTTTAATAGTTATGAATGTTTTAATAGTTGAACAAAAAACGTATTGACATTTTATCCATCACCTTTCTAGACGCGATTTTGTAATATAAAATTATAAAAAAGATGTTAGCAAAATTCACTTTTATTTTTCACATTAATCTACCATTATTAGCTAGAATCTAGGCCAATGCTAATAATTTAGTAATACCGGATTTGCAACCAGAACAATTAGAAAATACTAAAGTATGCTTATATAAAAAAAAAACATGTTATAAAAAATTAATTATCTTCACGTTCGTCTTTATATCTAATAATTATATATATCTATAAATTTAATTTATGTTAATATGAAGGTTTTCTTTTTTTTCTTCATTAGTTTTGAATTTTTGCACAAGTTCTATTTTTTCTTTTTTGAAAGTTTTGTAATTTCTAATGGGGTTTGTAATGTTTATAACGAAGAAATTTTCGATTTCGCTATACGATTTCAAATCATCGACTTTGTCCTTCATGTCAATAGGAAAAATGTTTAATTAATATGTTACATAGTCAATCGATAAAACGGTACAGAAAAACGATATTCTAATTTCAATTCTATTAGAAAGGATTGTTTTTGAGTTCATTTTCCTGGTACTAAAAAAAAACGGCTTCGCATGCTAATATGTGCGTTTACAATCAACCAAATACGACTTGACTAACGGTGACAAAAAAATAGCACTCCTACGCTTAATAATTGGCGCCGATTATCAGTTTGACGGTTGTCCAATTGAATCGCATCAAACCTAATCGTGATGCAATCATTTCGTTGCGGTTGCAATATTGGAATTTGTTTGAGTAGTGCAAGTATTGACAGCGAAAGTGCCTTTGTAGCTAACCTAATAGAAATACAAGTCTACTTCCGGCGTCAATTGAAGATGTCTGCGTTACAATTCATTCAAGTACGCTCTATGTTTAATAGAATCTTTTAATAGAACATAATATTAAACAAACGTTCACCACCTTTATTGCCACTACAGCTACTACAGTTAACCTTCATCCATTTATGTAACTATTTCAGCTTATTAAATATAATTGAGTTAACTTTATTACCTCTCATGTTATTTTAGTTACAATTTATATTTAATTCTGTTTAGATGTAAACATTTGGTAAATCTTACAAAAACATCCGGTCATTGTTAGTGGCTAGATTTTGAAATAGTCGTACCATAGGAAATAATAATAATAGCAACACAACACGTACAGATACCGCTTTTAGTAACGATCAAAGTAAATGGCGATCACTGTATTTTGTACAACTTTTTGTGCAAAACGTTAAATAATTATCTACAAGTTGACTGTTACAGATACCGAATACTTCCGTAGATACAGGAATGAGGAAGGAAACATTCGTAATTATTTTCACCGTTCAATTTGCTTTAATTACTGGAAAACTGCTCGGTGATCATATATGTCAAGACGAAAGAAGGTAATAAAACAGATAAAAATCGACCAGACAGACATTCAAACTTATATAACTTGTTTTGCTGAAAGTAAACGTAAATGTTTGATGCTTACTTGTTGTATTTTGATGAGAACATTGACTCAAATACGAAAAAAATGATCGTTATGTGTACTGGATCGTGTAAGTTTCAGCCTTAGCCTTCCTGCCTTCAATCATGTTCATGCTGTACGATTTCAGACATTCATTGCCGTACCTACTATTTTACATTGACGGCCTTAACTTTTATAGAATATTTTATGAAGACAGTTTACTGATTTTATATTTATTCAATTTATACTCTCCATAAACATTTATGGTTCAGTAAAAGTAACGAAATAAAGTTTCTATAGTGTCAATAATATAAAAGGTAATATTATTAAAGACACAACAATTACAGCAAGAAAGTGAAAGAGAAGGTATACATGCAGATACGTATCTGCATGTACGTAAATGCATATTAACACATGTAAAGCGTGTCCGTCCAATAACACACCTGTTGGTAAAGTCTTCTCTACAGACCTGGTGTCCGATCGAAGCACATACTTTGCAACACCTTGCAGTTATCGGAAGACGTAAACAATCGTTGCATTTGTGGAAAATCCAAAAGAAATCGTTTGCTATTTAATATGATAATGTGCAACATTTTCCTAAACTCTTCAAGCCTTTCAAATTAATAAAGGCTCATAATTTGGATGTTAATTCGAAGTGGTAATGTTGTTGGATAGACACGTGATACTTGTAGGTGTACGATTTACGACAAGAATTGTACAAAGATTGTCAGAAGTAGGAAACAATCGTAATGGGTGCAGTCCGATGATTGCCACACTTGATTTAATTACACGATCGTTTGCCTTTATCTGAAAACTAATAAAACTGTTTGTTTAGGTATTTGGTGAATGAAACCGAATATTTTATCAAAAACGCAACCGTAAGACACTACCAGTGGTGTCTTAACGTGCCGCCCCGATGTTCCTTCTACACGACGAAAGAAGTAGAGGCTTCTCAAATTGTAGTAAGTATTCCTGTATCGGCAGAAATTTATTGCTTAGGCCCGATTTTACAATTCTCTTGCCCCATGCTTCCGATGGATCAAAAGAGAATCGTCCCCTAATCAAAAGAAATGCACAATTTTTGTAAAATATTGTCGAAATGCGTTTTACAGAATTGTAAACATAGCGTGACACGTTCTTTAGATTTTGTCGTATTGTTGGTAGAATAGAATGTTTATCTTGATTTACGGCTTGAAACAGGTAGTAGTGTTTGTTTACTATGAGCATGCCCAAAATTAACTTTATTGCATAATCAGCGTGTATCGATTGAAGAGAGTGAATGTTGGTCGTGATCTATATTTATTGTTGTTTTTATTATTATTATTGCCAAATAACCTTCATTACAACAGAGCTATAATAAAATAATTTATTTTATAAACGGAAAAAATAAATCTTGTTTTCGTAAATAAAAGGAACTCGTCATGTTCAAGTCAAATGTATAATTAAAAAAAAATAATAATCAACTGACAATTATTGAATAGATTTATTACTTGATTGAATAAATAATAATTAAAAGTCATGATAAATTGTTATCTATTATAATTTTTCTAATGAATCTATCACAATAGTAACAGTAACTTGTTCCTGGACAAGCAGTAAAAGTGATAATAATTGGGCAACACGTTGTGTGTAAAGAGACAGAGTTAATTGAAATTAAATTACACAAATGCACCGCAAAGTTACTGTTAAATTACTCTAAATGTTTCCTTTGTATATCTTTCACTTATTCAATTAAAAATTCAAGACTACCAAAATATGGGGATCGTCAACGCAAATTCTCTTCCTGGTCGAATTGTAAAAAACAACCGGCCCACCCATTTACGCATATAAAACAGTTGGTAATTAGAATGTGGTATGTTGTGGAGACTCTGTAGTTATTGGTATTCAACAAAGGATTATCATTAATAGTTTTTACTACGCATGTTGTTCTTTCGCCACTGCTAATAGACAGCAAGTACGTAAATCTATGGGAAATCGGTCCCCAGGAATTTCGTAAAAATGTGCGGAATTTGGATTGAATAAGATGAAATTAGGTGTCTAAAATCGTACATACTATTTTTAAGGGGCTTTAACTGATTCCAGAATAATCAAAGAACTTCATCTTGAGCGTATACTAAATTCAATTTTCGATCATTGTTGGAACAACATAAATCCGAGAAATCGGTTTGAAAATGTAGCTAAATTAAATTTTTGTGCGTATGGTAGTAAAATATGCAGAAGAAGATTGCATTTCAACTTTATTTTAGAATAATTTCAGGATAGTTTCAGATCCGAGTTTAAAGACTGTTCCGTACAGGCCTTTTTAACTTTTGAGGTAACAGTCAAAGATGCAACAATGTCAAAAAATAGGTATTCACAGAGTAGCAAATACTGTATCGTAGTATAGCTAAAACTGTATCGAATACACAGACTTATTTGTTTTTTTTTTGGGAGGGGCCCTTCATGAGGGCCACATACTGAGGCATGCTGGTCCATTGTGTGCACCTCCAATTTCCAGAGCCTTACCACAGATGTTCCAATCCTCTAATAAAGCTCAGTAGCCTGCTGTGTTCAGCTTTCGGAATGTCTTCTGGTTCCAAAAATCGTCGTTCCAGTTGTTGCTCTCTGAGACCAGCCAATTCTTGACACTCGCAGACTATGTGGTGAGGAGTTACCTCCTCTTCTAAGCACGCCCTACACATCTCGTTATCAATGATGCGAAGCGTGTGTAGGTGTTGATTCATGGGATAATGTCCAGTGAGCAGTCCCACAACTGTTCTGCGATCTTTTCTACCATTCTCAGCAAATCTTTACTGCGCCTAGCGTCAGGCCCTTCGATGAAGGTTAGTAGTTTATGTCGAACGTTCATTGGTCCCTTCTTGTTTTCTTGTCTGTTAATGCTTTTTCAACTTCATCCTGCAGGCGTTCTACCTTTAGATGCCCATTATCGTCCATTTTGGGTTAATTTTGAATTTCGTTGGTCCAAAACATGATCTTCTCTGTCCAAGATCTGGCCGCTAAGTCACTTCTTTTAAAATAATAGAATAGAATAGTAGAATAGATATCTTTTTTGTCCGAGTCACTAAATAATAATTAGAAAAATTCATACTACCAGATAATGCTTCTTTTCATTATGGAGTAGCTTTGGGGGCGACATAATGTTTTTTGATTTTGGTTAATGCTTGGCATTCAATTAGGAAACTACTTGTACAAACATAGTTTGAATGCATTTGTTATTCAACATAGACTCGTTTTTGAGACTGTCTGTAGAAAATCTGGACAAATTTCGGCTCTTATATTCTTTATCCAGCAAGCCTTGTTGGTTAGCCGTGTAATTGACGAAGTAAAATTGCAACTCTACTTTCACGGATACTTGTCTTTTTACCTTCACAAATGCACAATCTATGGCAAGTCATGCACGTCGACTATGGATTACTGTACACGCTATATAAACAATTCGATCGCTAAAAAAATAACAACAACTAGAATAAATCGTGTCACATTAGCATATTTTAACTTCCTATAACTATTCAACCGAATCATTTGTAATAATGTCTGCAAATTATTTAATTTACAAGTAATGATTAGTAACTTTTCAGGAAGATTATTATATGATAGTTTAAATTGAAATAGTCACACTCTTTGAACATTATAAAAAGAAATATCTATACAATTCGTTAAATTGCAATCAAGGCCCGTTCAGTCTTAAATAAAATCAGACAGTGTTTTTTTGTAAAATTGTGCAATTTTTTCCAATAAAATCAAATTAATTCCTCACCTGATTGAATTAAGCTATTGTCCTGATTAATAATGATCGTTTAAATTTAGGAGAAGGAAGTTGTCGATGTTGTTGAAACGTGTTGTCCAGGATTCGAAGAGAACGATCAACATTACTGCGAACCGATATGTCCGCAATGTCTAAACGGAGTATGTCAATTGGGTATATGCGAATGTTTATCGGGTTTTAAGGGCGATCTCTGTGAAGAAGGTAGATTCTATGCAATTTCTAGTACAAGTTGTTCCGTAATAAATCTCAATTTGTAGAATGTGACCTTTTGGAATGGGGACCAAATTGCAAATTTAAATGTACATGTGAACTGGGCAGTTGTAATTCGTCGACAGGAAATTGCCGATGTCCTCCAGGCTTTACAGGGGACAGGTAAATCGTTGTTAGTAATTAACAACATGTTTATATTTGTATTGTTAGGTGCGAGTTGATGTGCCAACAAGGTTTTTATGGTGAGAATTGTAAAGAAGAGTGTGATTGTGGAAAAGCTTGTCATCACGTTACTGGTATTTGTCCAACAACTAGCACCATCACCACCACTACTTCTACAACAACTGTCGAAGAAATCGAAAGTCCAACACTAATCGACGAGACTACAACATTAAGTGTTGATGCTTTGGAACCAAATGATAATTTCACCGTAATTAAAGTGAATACCAACGGTAAATTCGTCTCCAATGGTATCGAAATGGAAGACAACGATTCTGGGGAAGAAGTACATAGAGATTATGGTATCGCAAAACCCAAAACACCCACAATTCCTTCGATATTAAAAGCAGGCCTGCCTTTGGAGAGTCGTGAAGTTGATGTGAATATAGACAATGAGGTATTGTTGAAATCCTTAGAGGACCATGAACTGCCTACTTTGATTCAACATGACAAATTCGGCAAAATCAACATCGATCAATCCACAATTAGTAAAAACGATATAATCAATAATGCCAGTGCTGTTACGGCTATGACTACCGTCATAATCGTTTTGATTTTGGTAATAATCCTGATGGGTAAATATGAACGGAAACGGAACAAGATCGAGAACGAACGTCAAAAAGTGTGCGTACATACTGTTTCCGTATGTACGCAGAACAGTGCTTTCCATCCAACGATTTCCGGTACGTTTCCAGTATTTGAACGATTCGTTTATGATGTCGTTATTTTTATAGAGACTGCCTTAACGTTACCAGGTCCTGTTATGTCATCATTTCGCAATTCGAATATCGAAGCGGCTAATCTTGAGAATTCCAAATATTCCTACGATCAACTTCCGTCAAGTGCAACTGCACGAGCAGCATTTGTGCCTGAATTGTTTGATATTCAAACTGTTGATTTGACGGAATCAAATCATGTTATTGAGCCTGTGTACGATGAGATTCCATCACGAACAGTACCGGTATCGAATTGTCCACCGTCAGAATCATATAAATCGCCTACATTATACGCAAACACTTATGCAAAAACAAGACTATAAGGTGTCGACTTTAATTAATCAATAGATTTATATGTAAGTTGCATGCTCGAGTGAATTTGATTTTTTCGAGTTGACTTAAAACGTTTTTGCTAGTCAAGTCGACCATATCAAATTCGATTTATAAGTACAAATATTTGTGTTGTGTTAGTGGTGCCGTATTTTTTATATTAAGAAAAGACAGTTATTTGATAGCTTAACAAAATACTTGGCCAAATGTGTTCATCAAAACCTAAAACACAATTTCCATAAATTTTAATTGCAACTACATCTTTTTATTTGTATTTCATGACGCATCCTCTGGAACTGTCGATTGCGTTTCAGAAAGCATTTTGACCTAGAGCGTAGACGTTATTGCAGCTGATGCGTTTTATCAGCCATTGCTTTGCATTTTGCACAGCACCAATTGGTACATTTCGATCAAATTATTGATTGAATTTCGCTGCAAAATGTAATGAAAAATAACAGAGAACTAAATGGTTGGGCTCCCTTCATAAACATTTGTTAGCACCACCTCTAAAATATAAAATAAAATTTCCTGAAATACATTATTCCCATACAGAACTAGTGCTTTTTGGAAAACTATTAGAAAAGGTGTAGTTCTCACTACAAAGTAATTAAATTGAATAATTGAATAATAATTGAATAATTTACCATATATAATCGCATTTTTTGTTTTGGCTTCTGATAAGAGCTGAACGAATAAATAACTATGCAACATGCCAAACTTGACAGGTTATCAGTTATTATTTTGATTTAAGCGTTAACAGTGCTTAATTATGAAGTGAAGTGCATGAAGTGATGTAGAATACTTTACGGACGACTGTCTTAAAATCAATATGAAATTGGTAATACTCTAAATGTTTCTATTACTGTTGTCTTAAAGTTTTTTTTTTAATTTCTTTATTTGCAGATGATGCCTTCCTCAAGTAGTAAGTACATCTTTTCCTTTTCAAGTATTTTTAGTGGTACGTCTTTCAATATTTTATACATAGGTTAGTTTTCGGTGAGATGATTAACTTAAATGGCTACGTTCTTCTGCCATAATAGGGAAAACCTTTAATAGTTTTTGGTGAGCTCAAGAACGTTGTGCTTTAGGTTGGGCCTCAAATAAGGGCGCTTTCTGTGTCGATTACAAATCTCTTAATTTTCTATGAGCATATTGCCTGATATAGAAGGTATAATCAAATTTTGTGGCACTTACTTTTGTGATACGGGGTATTTTTCAGGATAAAGACATAGGAGGCGTCTCAAGGTTGAGTGTAAAAAAATACAACATGAGTGATTAAAATCTTTTGAGAGAGAGAGAGAGAGAGCGATATCACCCAGGGTGTGACCGTCTTTCATTTTTCCTGTCTCACATCTTCACCCTAACCCTTCATAAGAAATTCTTACAATAACTTGAAGTCTCATAATATGACCTCTATTCTTTAAGAGCCCCCTTGAAGCTTAAGGGTATAACTTTCAGTGCTATCAGACTTTTTTAAATATACAGTAAACTACGATTTTTTATTAGAAAAATTCAAGTATCTTGCATGTATCAACTCCCGTCGAATATACAGGGTGTCCCAGGTAAGTGTACTACCTCAAATATCTCGTTTGTTTGTGAATTGAAATGGAAAAGTATTTAAAGAAATTAGACTAAGTACCTACAATGTCTATACTTCAATTGACTGTCACGATTGTCTTTCTAGCTGTTTTGGAAATGCCAAAATGTCCTATAAGGTCTCAAAAATTACTCAATATTAGGAAACCAATTACCTACAATGAATACTAACTTGATAAGAAATAATATTTTTCTTCTAAAAACTTCTCATTTGCTGCTCAAAAAAATGAATAGATTATTGATCCCAGAGAAGTTCTAATTTTTTTTGAGCAGCAAGTGAGAAGTTTTAAAAAAATATATTATTATCATATCACATTCATTCGCAGTATTCATTGTAGGTAATTGGTTTTCTAATATTGACTAATTTTCAAGATATTTGAGGCGGAACACTTAGCCGGGACAGCCTTTATAACATATTTAAATATGCTCACTGCACGTTTTCTACTTAAAACAGCGATTCACCAAATGACTCTTTTTGCTGTCAGAGATTGCCTACATCTTGTTTTTGAAAATTTAACATTTCTGAAGTAGTATAATTGATTAAGAAATATCAAATTGCACTTGCACTCGACATTTTAATGAGTTTTCCTGTGATTAAATGCTTTTCTCAATTGATTCATTCGAAACTGAGTTATTTACCGAAGAAAATCAATAGTATTAAAGGTAAATTACTAAATATTTCAAAAATGCGACGGTATTTTAAATTACTAGCTAGCATGTGCACTGCAGGTCTACAGGCCCCACTAGTAACAATCTCAATCTTTCTTACAAATCTGGTCGATTTTGTTTAATTAAAAAAAAACATGTATTTAATATAGGCCTTAAGGGGACCTTAATATTTACGAATATTGCTCGTGCGGCTAGTATCTTTCTTATGATAACTTATACTTCGGTGATTATTAACTAACAGTTCACGCTATTGCGAAACGGTGAAAGAATTCACAACGCCAAAAGTTGCATTATGTTACGCCACTGCTTTCTTATAGGAAAATTTCAAATTATTGCCAAATATATTGGTCACAGTGTATTTTGCAGCGTCGATTGTTTTTTCATACAAAGAGTATATCAAAACAGAATAATAATAGCGTAAAAAGGACAGTAATTATTAAATTAATGCAGTGAAGTTTATAATTTTGAAAATAAAGCGATAAGCGAGATATTTTTGTCAAGAATGCGACGAAATAAGCTAAATAATTGAGTACGCTACTGTGTTGAGTAGGGATATTTCGGTTTAGTAGTAACTGGGTTGGATACGATGCATTTTGACGTCTGTCAAATAACTGCCGGCTATTTAACCTTACTTTCTTGGGGAAGATTTTTTGAAGAAACTGTAAAATGGAATTAAATGAGAAAATTTTGAAATATTTGGATCAGTTTGGTGAAATTGACACTTTAACTTTATCGAAATTATTTGATATCGACCACCAAAAAATTATTGGTGCTTTAAAGAGCATCCAAACGCATGGTGAACTCATCGAGACTGAACAAAAAAATGAAAAACATTTAGAATTAACCAACGAAGGTCAATTAATCATTGATAATGGGTGTAGTCATGAAGCTAGTATCTACAATTCAATACCTGAGGACGGTATTGAACAGTCTGAATTAATGAAATTACATAATGCTAAAATTGGTGTCAGTAAAGCTATAGCATGTGGTTGGATTTGTATTGAAAAAACACCAAAAAATCACACGATCATCAAGAGAAAAGTAGCCAAAATCATCGATACAGTCTATGCGAATTTAAAAATGATCCAATTAGGTTATAGCGAACATATTGATGATACGATTCGACAAGAATATAAAAAGCGGAAATTAATTCAAGAAATAATTGTGAAAAGTTTCGTGTTGAAGAAAGGTCGGGACTTTTCAGTGAATCTAACAAAATTGGAAACCGATCTAACTACCGATATGTTGGTTTCGCACAATTGGAAAGCGTTGAATTTCAAATCTTATAATTTCGATGCATTAGGTGCGGAACCTGAATGCGGTTATTTACATCCATTATTGAAGGTACGCAGTGAATTTCGACAAATCTTCCTTGAGATGGGCTTCACTGAAATGCCGACAAAGAATTACGTTGAAAATTCATTTTGGAATTTCGATGCCCTGTATCAGCCCCAACAGCATCCGGCTAGAGATGCTCATGATACGTTCTTTATATCGGATCCGGCGATTAGTACGAAATTTCCGACAGATTATTTAGAGAGAGTCAAAAAGGTTCATAGTGAGGGCGGATACGGTTCTATAGGGTTCGTAAAAAACGATTACGTATCTATTGTTCTAATTGTAACGCCTTCAGGTATCGCTACGATTGGAGAATCGAAGAGGCTCAAAAGAATCTACTCCGTACTCATACTACTGCTGTTAGTGCCCGCATGCTATACCATTTAGCACAAACCGAATTCAATCCAATCAAACTATTCAGTATTGATAAAGTGTTTCGTAATGAAACTCTCGATGCTACACATTTAGCGGAATTCTGTCAAGTTGAGGGCGTTATAGCCGATTATAATATAACATTAGGTGATTTGATTGGTATATTTACGGAATTCTTTAAAAAACTTGGTATAACAGAATTAGAATTTAAACCAGCTTATAATCCGTACACAGAACCCAGTATGGAGATATTCTGTTATCATAATGGTCTAAAGAAATGGATTGAAATTGGCAATTCTGGTATATTTCGACCAGAAATGTTATTACCAATGGGCTTACCGGAGAATGTTGGTGTTATAGCGTGGGGTTTGTCATTAGAACGACCAACAATGATTAAATATGGCTTTAATAATATACGTGATTTGGTTGGACCGAAAATCGATTTAGAAATGATACAGAAAAGTCCAATTTGTCGATTAGAAACATAATTTATATAAGTAATTTTTTTTATTTTAATTATCATCAAATACAAAACCAAAGTTTTACAATTATTCACAAGTAGCAACAATTTCTTCGGGCGTCTCCAAGGGGATTCTAGTCCATGTTTCCATTCTCTCACAATCCAGCATCTGATAAAGTTGTTCAAAAGTCAGGTTTAATTTTGAGATTTACGGTAAGGAAGGTTCAAACTGTGCATTTTGTTATTGAATTGGTTGAAGCGATATTACAAAATTAATTTACTTATCGAATAGTAAACGATTTGTCTCCAATTTTTTTCGCTAGAATTTTTGGAAACGATTAGAACTACCAAAACCGTACAGTATTTCCAGCGAAATTCTTCAAAAATTTCTACAACTAAACCATTTTACAAAGACTTCCGGAACTTCCTCTACAGTAGCGATAATTCACTAATTTGTAAACATCAACCACTTTAAGCCGTTGTTGTGTAACTTTCGTTGTATTGTATTTCCTATTTTAACCCTTTGCACTCCGTTGAGCTATAATAAGTAAAGGGCGGATTGAAGGTCATTTGATTAGAATTACAATGCTCAAAATACACCATTGGCGTAGTTTAATTTTAATGCATGTATTTACATAAAGTTATAAGAAAAGACACGTAGAACAAATTTTAAAAACATGTGTCCGAAATTTTAAAGTTTTTTTAAATTTATTTTTGTCAAAAATTGTTTTTTTTTTTAATTTTCTACGGCAGAAACATCAGCTTGTTGCCGCTGACCCCGCTGACGAGCCGTCTTTTAAAGAATGAGAGAGAGCGGCTAGAATTTCATAGAAATACGGTACAAATAGGTACCTATCTTTCCGCCGTAACGTCGCGACATCACTGTAGCAGTTCAACTGGTCCACTGCATCTCTACGTGCGGAGTAGTTTGGATTCTATTTGTAAAGAAAAACGTTTCACAAGAAAAGATAGATAATGCAAGTACAACAGCTTTTGCCAATACGCTCTATACGAGTTTGTCAGGAGACTAGAATTTGCCTTGCTCCAACTTGGAGCAGATATCCGCCCTTTAGTAATGAGCTATAAAAATAAAATTTACAAAGCATAAAATTTTTGCTTTTTTTGAAATTTTAAGCGTGAAGTTGCTTTACATAATGTTGCAGAGAAAAAAATATGTTATTATTGTAGTTACAGTATTTTTTTTTTACTTATTTACACCTACACTAATATGGCGCTGGAGTTGCTAGAACTCTCCATAAGTAAGTAGGTTTGGAGTGCAAAGGGTTAAATATAGTCGAACCTAGATAAGCGAGAGTTCAAGGGACCGCGATCTATTTTTCGCTTATAGAGGTTTCTAGTTTACAGAGGTACAGGAGAGGTTTATCTCACTTACAGAGGTCTACAAAAAATACAGCCAATATTAGACTATTAAAAAAATCGTCTATTTTTTCATTCAAAAAGCACCCTGCATATATTGTTCAGAATGTCAAAAAAATGAGCCTGTGAAAATATCAGCTCTTAATTTTAATATTAACAGGTGCCTCATGGCGATTTTCCATTTTCCATTTGATTAACATGGGAAAAACAGTCTCTTGGCCTTTGGAATTTTATAGCTCACGTTGGGAACAATATTTTGCAATGACTAAAATATATTCTTATACAAAATTTAAGGCTGTACAAAAAAGGTTTCTTACAATTTTTTGATATATTTGGTCCTTCAAAAGTTTTTCAAGATTCATGATAAATTTTTATATTTTTCCAGATTTTGACGCAGCCATCAACTTTATGGAAAAATTTTATAAAACGTTTTTGTAGAACATTTTATTCTCTATAACTTATCTCTATAAAAGCTTTTGATATTTTTTACAGGTCGTTAGTTATTTACAATGAACTGATTTTCTTTTATTTCGGTAGTATTTTCGCATTGATAACTATTCAATACTGCGAGTGAAATAACTTTCGACCTGTAAAGAATTTCAAAAACTTTTAACAAGATAACTTGTAGAAAATAAAATCCTCTACAAAAAATGTTCTATAAAATTTTCCTATAAAGTTGATGGTTTTGTCAAAGAAATTGAAAATGGAAAAATTTACCATTAATGCAACTTTAACGTTGAATAACTTTTGAAGGACTAAATATATCAAAAAATTGTAAGAGACCCTTTTTGTAGACCGTTCAATTTTGTATAAGAATATATTTTAGTTCTTCTGAAATATTGTTTCCAACGTGAGCTATAAAATTCCAAAGGACAAGAGAATCTTTTTCCCATGTTAATCAAATGGAAAATGGAAAACCGCGATGAAGCACCTGTTAATATTAAAATTAAGAGCTGATATTTTCACAGGCTCATTTTTTCGACATCTTGAACAATATTTATAAGGTGCTTTTTGAAAAAAAATAGTCGATTTTTCTGATACAGTCTAAACCAATATGTATTGATAAACGTGCATGTATTGTATGTGTATTATTTATTAGAATAATACGTAATTTCCTTAATTTCATCTGCGTTTCTGTTTTTACAATTTGTGTGTATTTTTCTAGTTCATGTACTTTATGATATTTAAATATCATTGTATCAACAACCGCCAAATTTGCGGAGCGTCTCCAATGCATTTAAAGTTTCTTGCTTTTTTGGAATTTTCTCTGCTCTATCCAGCCCTGATTGGTCGGCTTCATCTTCACTGTCATTCGAATAGAATAAGAGTTCTTTGAAATTTAAGAATGAGTAAATAGCGAATGTTAAGCTTATAGAGGTACAGGCAATTAGCAGTCTCAATTATGAGCGAAAAACGACTCACTTATACAGGTTTTTGTTGCTCACTCATAGAGGTTTTAGAAGGGTAAAATTACGGGACGTGACAATTATTCTCACGAGTTTTCTCGCTTACCCTATTCTCCCTTACTCAGGTTTGACTGTATAATGAAAACTGTCCGTTATTTATGTTTTGGAACAATCGATAGGTATTTTTAATTTCACCCATGTTCTTTTGATATTTCGAAGCAGGTTCCATTTAGATACAAAATATGGGCAAAATATCGCCTCATACCTATTTGATGCAGAACAATTCTGTAGCTGAAAATTTATTTCGTCTGCTTTGCTTTCCAGCACAATTTTTTGGAATAGTTTTCTTTCATAATCCTCGTTTATCCAATATTCTAAAACTTCTCTGCGATATCAATAATTCCGTTTTGTCTTCTACTACTGACATTTTGGAAAAATCGATCGCCTTACCTTTCCGATATACAGACTGTTTCAACCCAAGCAATCACCTTTCATGTCTTCTTCAATTATTGAGACATTCGAATGCTACCTTCAAGAATTCAAACTAGGTCACCTGAGAAGTAGACTCAAATTACCCCTTAGTTAGCCTACTTTGAGTTCTTGTAGGTTGCATTCGAATGTTTTAATATAATTGAAGAAGTCATGAGAGGTGATTGCTTGGGCTGAAACAGTCTATATATAAAACGCATTCACTCAGGAAAACTGGAAGTTTTTGGAGGTTTTAATTGAAGCTCTTAACTTGAGTTCTTGTATTATTTGTTGTAAGCAATTTCAAATTAATTGTAATATAATTTATTCCGTTATATCTCATATTTTTCATACACAGTACAGGTAATACAAGAATCTTAAATGTTAATGTACAGATTTTTCTGTAATTCATTATTGCAGGTTAATTCTATAGAAAATTACAAATTATTGCTTATTTTCTTGTTGTTGAATCAATCAAATTACCAGTATTCTAATATAGAAAAGAAATATTTTTAAACCAAATTTAAAGACCTGCAATTTTATCCAAATTTCAATCAAACTTGATGGAATAGAAAACAATATATTCTGCGTTGTTTTTCTTTTTTTTAATTTGGACAATTGTCATCTAATATATTTATATTACTACATTTATAAATAATAATATACAACATATACAAATAACCAGTTGAATGACTAGCATGTTTTTTCACTGCATAAGTATTGTAAAAAATAAATAACAAATCGGTTTAGGTACTTGAACGAAAATAAAATAATGTAAAAATCACTTGAAGGAAGGGACATACATTTAACTATTCTCAATACTTATATTTATATATATATAGATTTTTTTTTAGTTAAATTCGAAGACATTGACAACAAAAATACAATAAAGGAAGATATGTTTTAATAATTCTCTCATGTCTCTCTCGTTCAAATCAATTCACTCGTACTATCGTTCTTGTTCTTTTTTTTATAATAATATTTTAGATATAGTGAAATTTTTTTGAATTCTGTGCGATTTTGCCTTCATTTTTGTTCTCAAAAGACTCAATTAAGACCTATTTACACTGCTGTAAACCAGCAAATCAGTATTCATCACAGAACCATAACAACTCTAGAATTGTGATGGTTGTGATGTTGTTGTGTTGTTGTCGGTGTTGCTGTTGTTGTAGTTGTTGAATGATGTTGATGTGGACTATTTGAATCACTATTCGGAGCTACCGATTCATTCTTATCTTGATCACCATTCCATTTACACATATCCGTATTGTTGATTTCGGTTAAATTCTTTAGAGCTTCACAGCTTTCAGTTGTTGTTACTGGCGGCGGTGGCGGTTGAATATAATCTTGATTGCCATTGATATTCGTGTTACCATTAGTTGGTGGTGATCGTGTTGTTGTTGTTGTTGTTGTGGGTGTTGTTGAATGGACTTGATGATTGGAGCCCCACATCAGTACAGTTTGTCTGGGTACTGCTTGGGCGACAGTCGATGTTACCGGACTGAAATGTTGTGCTGGCACCACTTCGTGTTGTTGTTGCATCGCTAAATGATGTGTTGGACTGTCTGTTTGGATCATACTATAAAGATTATGACTATTGTTAGAATTGATAGCTTCTTTCATTTGAACTAAATCAAAATATTACCTATCTGATTTGATATCTTCCATTTTCGGTGTTATCAAACCGGTATTGATTGGTGATGATGAATGATTCGATGATAGACCATCGATGGAAGAATGTTTCGAGATTTTCCCACACGATTTATGACCTAATTCAATTTGTGTACTCATTACTTGTACCGGTTGGATAATACCACTGGACGGACTAACTGAATATGGCCAACTAACATCTAGACATTTTGTTGAATTTGAAACAACATAACTACGTGAACTATCAACGTATGTTGGATATTTTGCGGTTGTTGTTGTATCAACAACTTGTTGACACGGATAGAGTTTCTCATCGACTGGCATTACGGTTGTACGATAGCTTGTATGATGGCCGGCAGTTGTAGAAGCTGGATCGTACGTGGACGGTCTGGATGACATGTCCAAGAAACCGTTACCAACGTACGCACCAGCTGTAGGTGTATGATAGTCCGGATAATAAGAGCCTAATGGCCGATATTGATGGAATAGATTCTCGGTTGTTGTTAGATAACGATTGTCTAATGTTGGTGTTGGATATAAACTGTGTTGGAAATTTGAATGGCCCATATACGATAAACTATGATCGGCCGGTGTTGGTGGATACGGTGTACTGTACATATTGTAAGCGGCCGCTGCTGCTGTACAACCATCCGGTGCAATATAATCAACAGTACCAGTCATTGGACTAACCACTGATGCTGTTACTGTAGCATTATTCGGTGGTGTGACTTGACCGCTTGTTGAATTGTGTGTTAATTTACGTTTCGTTCGACATGTCGATAGGAAATCACGTAATTGTGTTTTATAACGACGATTAACACGTGACGGTGTCACTGTTGTTAAATTGTGTTGGTTAACTGTTGTTGTGGTGCTAAGTAATTGGTCGTTTTCAGAGAAATAATTATTTGGAAGACCAGCATCCAAGTAACTCACTTTGAAATCCATTGTTCGTTTACCGAGTAGATCACGACCTTCTTCTTCCCTAAAGAAAATTAAAACCAAATCAATTATTGATCAATTTATATTTGCACGGCATTACATTAATGGTCGATGGGTGCTTATAACGAAGTCAGGTTTCGAATTTTTGTACACCAATCTCGAACTAGTTTGGAGCCATTGCCATTGACCATCTTTTGTTTGGAAACGATAAGCAATCATTCCGGAAGCTCCAGTTTTTAATACTGCAAACAGATTTTATCAGATAATTTGAACAGTTCCAAATCGAATCGTTTTACATTCTTGATGAGCACTGGCAACATACGCTAAATCATCATAATGTACCAAATCATAACCACCCATATTCGCTAATTCACTGTCCGAATAGCCCAACAACATTTTACCACGTTGATCCATCGACACCATTGCCAAATCTAATTTGTGTTTACTTTTAAACATCACCTCTTTTTGGGGTATCTCAAGTAACGAAGGCGGTCCAAATGGGGTGCATATTGCAAAAAGTGCAAGTGGTGCCTCTTCAGTTTTACGATTCTGTCCATGAAGCACCTTGACACGACCGCGTATATCTAAACGCTAAAAGAATCCTTTTAATTACACCCCATCTGATAGAAACAAGTAGATAAAAATTACCAAAAAACCGGAAGTATTATCTAAAAGACAACGGAAGCGCACTGTAAAGCTCCTTTCTAATAAATGGCAATTCTCTGGCAAGAGAACATCCTGAAGACCCATATTGGCGGATTCGGGTGGAAGAAACGAATTCCACATCAATTGTCGTTGTAATTCTTCTCTATCTTCGGAATGCACCAATTCATAGACGGATTGATGGACGATATCAGACTATCAATAAAAAGAAAAAAACAATTAATGCCGTTAAATTTAATCAAATTTATTAATTACTTGATGAAAGCCAAGATAGCCTTCGATACTGTGCGTTGCAAAAAACACTTCTCCTTCACAGGTCAGGATCATCAGGAAACCGTTCAAAGCCTACAACCGCACCATAGTAGTTAAATTTTAATCAAAAAACGATCTTGTTAATTACAATCCTGTTTCATTCTATTTTAAACAGTTTAATTACCTGTAGAAACATTTCTCCATCGAGTGGGGTGTGGTCGAAAGCGGTGAGATCTCTACTTCGATGTAAGCTCCCATCATCTTTATCTTTGTGCATAACAACTGAAACAAAAAGAGAAGAAAAGAAAACACAATAACAATAAAAATATGCAACATTGTGTTAATAAATAGGATAAAAATCAAGTTCATCGGATACGTTAATTCCATCTTTAAAGTCTGATTATCACAAATATGATGATAATTATGTTAAATATGAAAATGAGTGCAATATCTATGCAATTATAGCATTTAATTAGCAACAAGTAGAATTTCTGATGTGGAACCAATCTTAATTCATAAACAACCGTAAAAATCCTGTTTATCACGAGAATTGAGGTAGGTCAAATCGTCAATTAAAACGATTTTCACCTGCACAGAAGACAATAAAGAAAATCTGGATTACGACAATATTTAATTCGTATAACAACTGAATATCGTAGGTCAAGTCGATACATTTCTATTTGATTGAATACTCTTTAAATATATATCAATAAATAAAGTGTAATATGTGCGATGATCGATTTAGCGTGACTAAAAGGGTCCGTTATGTGTGTACATAACAATAACAAAAAAAAATATATACATATAGGGTGGAATAGTTCATTTTTGCTCTTTGACAACAACACCTGCCACTATTCTTCTTATTCAATAAACAATCACTGACCCATTAAATCGTTTTATTCATAAAATAATTGAATGACAGGTTAAATTTAGTTAACTGACAAGTTGCAACATCATCGTGACTATTCATCTATTCATACTTTTACTCGTCTTTTCCTTATTACTAGTAAAACATCATCATCATCACGATCATTATGGTCTACATAACTATTACTAGTGTTTTTCGTTGATGTAATATTAGCGATTCAAATCGTTTTATGCGTTTGCTTTTAGCTAAATTTCTATTATATCGTAGGATATTGAAATTAATTCAGTACGAACCACATAAAATTTAATAAAACGTGTCGGTTGAGTATGTATGATTATGGTTTGAATCGATTCTATTTGGATGAATAAAATTGCAATTTCTATTCAATAATAAAACGTGTTCTTTTCATTTCTAGAAATTGTACAGAATAGTTTTAAGGTCAATACACTGTGATTTTGAATAATCGTAAATTATATTTTTTATAGATTTATGCGTCTTGTAAAGACGAATTAAGATCTTATCAATCCTCCTCAACGATATCTTAATATTTGGAAAGTGTGTTTTAATGTAACTACTTCTATTCTTACTATAAATAGAAAAATCAATACATTGTAACGAATTTCACGTGAAAGAGTAGGCGCCCTATTCATTAAACAAATCTAGATCTTTACTGTTGTCATGAATTTCTAAATTTCTTCTATAAATCAAGCCATTCGAGGTGACAATTATTGGGCTTTAGAAGATTAATTAATAGTAGATTTACTGAAAAACAGTCGTGCCCTAGTGTTAGCACTTGACTTAAGTTGGAAGATAAGATCGTGGCTCAGGTTACGTGAATTTAAAACACGAAAATGAATTTGTTTGTAATAGCATCGACCAAAAATTGAAATAATTTTTGAGTCTCAGCCAAAATGAAAAATACGAGGCTGCGGTATCGTTGCCATAATACAAAGATCCTCAATATCGATTTGAAGAACTCTAAACAAATAGTTTAATAGCAAATAGCAATCTTTCAGCGTTTTAGATGGACACTGCAACTAGCGGAAGAATATGATTGCCTTTTGAGGAATTAGAAATTTAAGCTTGAACAGTTAATTTAATAACATTTAATTGCCTATAATTTTCAAAAATTATTTGATCTCAATCTTTGGCAATAATCGGGAACATCGATGTCACAGCGTAATTCTTCTCTTTCAGTTGTATTGAAAATTTATGAAAAATTATGAACAAATAGTCGTAAAAAGTTATAATTAGTCTTCAGAGTCATGCTGGTTGTTTCTTGGCTAACGTTTCTGCCTTCTCCCCGTCACAGTTGAACACATCATAGAAGCTCGCCAGTGTGATATTTTTAATACATAGACCAAGCTTATTTTAAATAACCTTGTGACCGGTTCCAAATTCAAGAAAATTCCCATATTTGAAATCAATTTAGGATAAGGGTGGAATAGTAGAATGCATTTCCCGTTTTCTATGTTAATAATTAGGGAACAGGAGCTATTTGAACTTTATGAGAGAATTAAATAGTGGCGGTTCCTTTTCATTCGAGTATTTCCATCCGTTTGCACTGTCAATTTCAACAAACAAACAAGTACGAAACAGTATCAGAAAGTGTGGAAGCTTTTAACTAATTGGCGCATCCTATTCACAAAATAACGACAAGTCTATAAGGGACCAAAAAAGCTTTCCAAACGAAGCCACTTATTCGACTTTAAAAACAAAGTTTACAATTTTGTAGGCGAATCAAAGTAAAATACCGAAAAGCTCTGCAACGTTAAGCGATTTCCCTATAAAAAATCAGAAATCCCTATTTTAGAGTAACTCCTTCATAAATACAATTTTTTTGATATATGAACGATTTAACGTTCCGTAGTACAATTATTCCAAAGGTTTTTTTTTTAAAGACTGATTTACAAAATATTTGCAACGTTATCTTTGAAAACACAATGGAAAATATGTATTATTAATATAATAATCTTTATAAATTCATAATATGTAAATATTTTAGAATTCTTTTACAGCTGCATTATGTGAAAACATTAATAGAATTATAAATGAATTTATCTGGCTCGTAAATTGTATAAAATATAAATAATAATGTGTTTTTTCATCCTGGTCTAATTACTTTTATAATATAGTAATTATGAAGAATTTTCTTTTTCCCGGAATTAATTTTCTTACAATCGATAATGAGGAATAACAGTAATAAGAAGATTAAACTGTTAATTTTTGATTTTTTCTATTGCACCATAACGTGTGAAGAGACATCATTCGTATAAGCTGACATTAATAGTAATTTATATTTCAAATCTAATAAATTTACAAATTATTAAGATGTCGATCAACAAATCAAAATTCAATCAATATGATAATTTCTAGTCTAGACAACTAACAAAAATCAATAAAACCTTATATTTACCATAATAAATAATAATTATCAATATTCATGAAGCTTCAATGATCTTACAATTATGCAGGTTTCTGTCAATTGCGTTGCGGGGAAAGCTGTAAGGTTTTTAGACTCGAAAAACTAACCATGAAACTGATTAGTAGTAGGCAAAAATTCTAGGAAACGTATTTAAGCTTGTGTTGTTTAATTATAAGTCTAGCGTTTGAAGCATTGCCGGAAGGCGATTGGAGAAATGAACGCTCATGTACACTATTCGTATAGAAAGATTTAACAAAAACATAATTATTTCAATCGAAAAAGAAACCGAATAAGAGAGAATTTCACTTGAAGCTGAATAATTAAATATGAATGATTATCGTTAAATATTCACAATTATTATAAACAATAGAAAATATTGTGTGAATTTCGAGAAAAGCTAATTAGCGGCTATTAACTGTAATAATGGTAGTTTTACAGAAAAGTAAAAAAAAAAACGTATAGAAGAAACGGTTGGTTATTTACACAAATAATGAAATGTACTTTCATCACGGTACAATTAATTAGCGGTTGAATATATAGTTCATATATTGCAATATTTTGCAGCAAAATAGACGATCAAGATGGATAATTTCTTATATACTAGTTGATATGTAATTTATGAACATTTAGAGCGTGTGCGTAGCTCTTTCGTCTTTATCAACGAATTAATTATGCATATGAACATAACATTAATCAACTCGATGACTACACACACAAGTTGATTATTTTTCAATTATTATTGTTGATCGGTGTAAGACGATGTTATAAGAAAATGGTGGAAGTGAATTGAAAATGCATAAGATCTATATCAATTCGGTTACATAAATGGGGCGGAGTCTAACAGTTACAATCACCCTCTAGACAGTTTGTGATGTTCACTGATAAGATATGGCCGAAATCAACCCCTAGTTATTTACATAAGCCAATCTTATTGTTTTCTATTTTGTATAGGTATATATATTTCTATCTCTATCCATGTATACAGTTTAAATATAGGAGAATCGTGGTGTAATTAATTTGCACTTAAATTCCAATTTGTTCTTCAAATTTACTACAAAAGATCGTTGCCGGATAAAACTGTAACCGTATAATGTTGGTTTGATAGCTGTTTTTTTTTCCCTCCAACTCATTATTATTATTATTATTTGATGAGATTGAATAGTAAATCAAATTTTATAAATAAAGAGTTGAAGAGATGGAAAAATTATTAGAAAGACTGTCGACAAAGTCAAATGAATCGGCGATGGTGTTAATAAATAAAAACGGTGTGTTGAAGCGTCCGTTCGCCCATACATCGATAAATTTTTATATTTGACGTGTTAGTTTACGATTACAATTATGAAATATTTATTAGAGCGAGTATTTATGTATGGACATATTTATTAGTAGTTGGAAATAAAAACAAATAAGTTTGTAATAAATATAATACATAGTTAAATGGATTCATGGCGAGTAAACGAGCGAGTTTGGCCAGGTAGAAAGATGGTTTAATATTTTAGTACATCTCTCCTTCTTCTTATATAAGAATCTCTCTATACGTACATATAAAATGAATCTATATATAAATAAATGTATATATATACCTTTCTATATCTTTATAATATATAGAAGGGAATGAGATTGGTCTGCCGTAAAACAGTAAATTACATAGAGAGTTTTTGTATATTGATTAGGTGAGGGTAGACCGCAAGTCTGGCGCTGCTCCGCAGGAGGCCCACAGTATTGATCAAATAAATATGGTTTACGAATAACCTGACCCGGTAGATACCCCTATTGACTTTTAGACTTTTGATTTTAACCAAATTACTAATTCGAAATTAAACTCGAATAATCTTCGAATAAATCTAAACAAAATAAACAACCAATCAATGACTGCAGGAATTTGGAGTTTCGTTACAAAAACATTAAGAAAAACTCGGTAATTTCGTTGTAAATAAACAAAATAAATAAAATTAAAACGTGTAAACGTAGTGGCCGAAGAATTCGATGCGAAGAAATGGTGGATGCGCCGCACTCTTACGAGATCTGTTACGACGATCAATTAATTATTAAAATCGTTAATATTACAATTTCTATCGAATAGATAGAATTTTGATTGTATCCAATATACGGGCATCGAATCAATTATTTATTAGATATTGTCTGATATATCGATTGCTCATCATTTATTACTATTACAGCTCTCTATAAATTATCAGACGTCTCTAACCGATATTTATAAATTATTTCGATAATTCTCAAATTTTATATTCAATTTAATATTCCATCAATCAAATTAATGCGACGTTACCGATTAAATCTGTACAATAAAAATTTTATCGTCGATCTCTACCCGAAACGTTATAGTGGAACGCTTGGTAAATTTGGAGAATTTTCTTTTGAACCTTACACGATACTCCCACCTACTCGATCCGAAAATAATTTCGTATAGTTGATGGAATTATTAATAAATCTATTAATAGTGTATATTTTTCGCCTACATTTTCTAGTGTAGGTCGGACGTAGATGTTGCACTAGCAAGAAGCCTCTAAAACTCTAACGAGATTGTTAGCTGAGCTTCGCCGTTTATCTTTGAATGCTACAGGTCAAGCTAATCTCGAGATAAACACAATTTTTATGTTGGAGGCTTTCGAATTGATCAAACAAAAATTCTAACGATTTCGACCTTTCCACTAGTGTGATCGGCGCTGACAGGCCTTCCTGATAGAGAAGTGATTGTAGCATATTTCTGAACACATTCACGTGCTGATTTTTCCCGTTTCTATGCCGCTTAAATCTTTCATTTTTCCCCAAACGATTTCACTTAATCTCTATTATCGACATGAAACCACAATTACCTTAATAATTCTAGTGTAATTCTTCAAAATTTCCATTCAAATCTACCAGTATTTTATCAATCAATCGCATCAATTAATAATAAAAGCGAAAAAGAAGTAATGTAAGGTCATTAAATAGCCTCGGAGAAATGATCGATTGTTGTAGAAAAAGGGTGGATATGTGGAGAGTTAAACGTTAATATGTTGGACAAGAACTGAAGCTTAATGGCTCTAGTTCTTATCAGAAAAATGCAAATTCGTATCCTTAATAATTCGCCCAAACTACTCAGATATTTAGCATAATCTTCTAATAATGAAGTTGAGCTATTATGAATGGGCTGTCATACGTATACATGAACGATTCTTGAATTCATTCTATCTCTCTCCTTCTCACCTATATTCATGCCATTATACCTACATTTATCGGCTATTTAATTTTATATAGTCACGAAATATGCCACAACTATTTAAATACTAATTAATAATTTTTTTAATTGCATTTGTTAACGTTTATTGTTAATCTTGATTAGTTGATTGTTTTCTGTAATAATAGAAAGAAAAATGAGAAAAAAGAAGTAAATGTAAAGAGAAAGGTAGAGATTATCTTTTGACATTTAATTGATAGAGGGGTAGGTAACAGAGTAGAATGTCTGTTGTTGTTGTGGTGGTGGTGCGGTGGTGGCAACAATAACCGGTACCGGCTAGTTACCATTTTCGACGAATAATAACAAGGGGGAGAGTTAGGAATTTTCTGATCAAACGTCACTCTTGATCGTGGAAAATTACATATCGCCTCGACCATTTACGTAAAACAAGCCGGAGAGATATTATCTGATATTCATTGAAATTGAACACAAGAATATTTAGCAATTCAAAAGATATTACAGAATAATTTATGTTTAATAGCGGAAATAATTAAATATATTGGAGAATATATTTACAATTGACAATGTTCATGTTTGTTTAAAACAGACGCAATTCGTACACCTTTCCTTTGACAGACATGATTAATTAAAAAATATTATGCATCACGTCTATCGAAATAACTGTTAGTCGTTTATGCAAATTTCAAGAAATTTTCGAACACCTCAGCATGACCTTCCGAGAAATCCAATTCGAATTGTTTCAGTTACCACCGTCTCTATCAATTTGATAAATCTATTGATTTGAAAATAATTAACATTCACCCTGAAAGTATTCTTAGGTGAGGATTCGTTTCCCATTTAATTAATGCAACGACTTAAATTCAACACATAAATTAAACGTTATCAGTGTTACAATAAGTAATCGGATAAATTTGATAACAAGAATTCATAGTAGCGGTAATCATGTATTCTGTTTTTAATTTTATTTTTATTTCTACCATTTTTCTATTGATCGTTCTTTCACTAAATCGTGAGGAATACTTTTAATTGTGCAACGATTGTAAAAAAGTCACGACACAAAAAACTTATACAAAAAAAAAAAAAAATTCATGACATTATCATCTCGTGGGAACATCACCCGTTTTTCAGGAACAGTAGCGAAGGTGTTAAAAGCGTGGGTTGTCCTCTCTACTCCTTTTCTCTCAGATGCGAGCTGGAATTATGTTTGTTCTTACAGCTAATGTATCTGTAACAAAATCTCGCATTTAATGAGCCAAGGAGGATTTATTAGGTCCGGGTCCACAGAATACCACAACCACCTCTTCGTCTGTAGCGACTTCGTCTTCGTTTCCATTACTATTAAAAGTGACGATTGTTGTTTGGATTTGTATATGTGTGGATACGTTTTTTTTTTGTTGTTGTGTTGCATATGTGCGAGAAATACCTCAACCATTCTTCTTCCAATCTTCCAACGTAACAATACGATAAGAAATAAAATAATTACAGAACGAAAAACGGTGGCAAGGTGAAGACGAGTCATTGTAAATTACATTAAGACAAAATAAACAAATATATAAATATACGGGTCCAGGTTAATGAGCTCGCACCGGTAGACAATCCTCTTTATTTATTACCTTCCACGATTTTAATGCCTTTTCGAGTATATTTCGCAAGCGTATTGACATTTGTAGATTATTTTGTAAACGATGGGGCTGGGTCTTTATAGTCGGCTTAAACATTAATTCTGTTGAATTTTTCGTTTTTACGATCTATTTCGTTTGAGAAAATTTCAACGTCTCAAGAATTGGACGACGGTCTTAAAATAAATTATCAAAATTTCTACAAATTTTACTGCCATTGCTACACTTTTCATTAAGTTTAGATCTGCAGTCACGTTTTACACACAGCTTTTAGCAGGGACGATCCAAGCTTTCCTGATGATCCAGGCAAACTTAGTTTCGTCGTTCCTCTCCGGAGAAATAAAGTTAACAGTTCTGATTTTTTCTTTCAATTAATAAAAGAATAAAATTAAGTATAAGACTTATCAAAAAATGCCGTTCTTAAAATTAAGCCTGCTTTGCTGAGGCCTTGGGCCGATCCTAAAATTTGACACCTTTGGAGGCAATTCAAGAATTATCTGAGCCCCGTTTGAGCTGTACTACCCGATGTCTACTACTATTTCCTATCATATACCGTTACGGCTTTATGTCTAGGATTACACCTTAGAAACCGCTCATTGCCAAACTGTAGCATACTTGTGAACATGTATTAGATAGGTGCTAAAAGTCGTCCCTTATTTTTACAGCAGTAGAGACCGATATAAAGTTGCGTCTTCCTCTGTACGAGTAGATTCGTTTACTTTTGGAATCGATTTGGCCAAAAGGTGAGTCTGTTGGCACCAAAAATTGATTCAAAAGATGCCTTTTCTAGTGCATAACACGACGCTGTTCTTATTTAATCACTATTTTCTACATACTTAAATTTTGTCTCATGTACTTGGCGGAAAAGATGCATACATTCCGCCCAATTTTTGGTACACCATTGACATTGAACTTGTTATTTAGAACGACTCGAAAACTTACACTACACTTAACCACGTCAATTATTATTAATACAAGCAACTCATTATAATATTCATAATATATCAAACTTAATTATTTTGGTCACATGAACATGATTCCAAGGGGATGTTTAGTTTTGAAACTATTAAAACTGACAATTTGACCTATTTATATTACAAATTCTACAATATAAAAGCTTGTGATAATCCAGTATAGAGGCACAGTTCTCGTTGAGTTCTCCATCTATTCCAACAAACAAGTAGTTTATTGAAAAATGAAATTACAAATTCTCATTGGAATTATCTTAGTTGTTTTAACTGTAATTACGGCAAAACGTCAATCATCAGAGGATGATGTTGCACGAAAATACTGTGGTAAACATTTAAATCAGATTTATACTATGGTATGTCAGAGCCCTACAGCTGGCTTAAATAAACGATCAGGTATTTACTATTTATTATTGTGATTTTTTCTTCCATTTAATCAATTTGTTTCAGATGGAAAAGCGTACGGCTGGACTTATGAGGACTATAACTTAGATAATAACTATGAGGATGATAATAATATGGTACCAATCTTTAAAGCTCTCGGTTATAGTAATCCACAATTATATGAAAGAAGGAAGAAACAAGGACTTGTTGATAAATGCTGTTATCAAGCATGCACAATACTCGATATTAAAGATTACTGCTGGTAATGGACTTTATCAATTATTTTAGACTGAATTTTGCGATTAATCTAAAAAAGCTTGTAAGTTGCTTATCAATAACATTAATATATTGAAAATGTGTATTAATATTTTGCAAAATAAATAAAAACTTATACAACATATGTTGTGTTTTCGTTGGCTACATTATCGATTTTCCGTTATCTCTACACTTAACCTTTCAAGGTAAACTTGAGTCATTCTCTACAGGAAATTCATATTTTTTCCCAATTAGACAGGATGTGAAGGTTTAAAATGCCGAAATGTACAACACACTAGTATCTCACAGGTTTAACACTTCACATGTTTACCAATACTAGTGGCAGCTTGCGTGTTCTGTTGTGTAGCCAAGATCCTCAAGTAGTAATAGTGTTAAACTCACGCTATTGCGTGGACTTTGTATATTTATGTGTTCTTTGTCAAAGCCACCACTACCACCATCAACAACAACAACAACAACTACCATATGATGATCAGCTGATTCTTCTATCATTCAATAAAGTTTCAATAAATTTTTTTACAACAAACATTTGATGTTATAGAAAAAGCTCGAGGCGTTCGCGGTAACCACGGTAACCGTCAGCCCCTCCTTCCGTCGCGACGCCTCTCTTATAATGGCGGCTAGGATTTCTGGTGAATTACGACACACACACACACACACATACACTACGACCAACTCCATTATGGATCTGTTGGCGTTTTTTTTCTCGTCTGTCTTTAAGGGTTGTTTCTTTTGATGATATTAACCAGGGTGAAATCAAATACAGTTATAGGGTATAAGGTGGTAGGCTTTTCTTTTTGTATAGTAGTCCGTATAGGACAGAGAGAGAGATAGGGAGATAAAGAAGGAGTCCCTGGAACAATGGCACGTGGCCCTGCCACAATCAGAATTCGACGAATGAGCGCACCATCGCGTGCCGGCGTCGGAGAGGAATATATGCACAGGTCACGCAAACCCTAAATGTAGTTAGTTTTATACACACACACATATACAAATCCACCTATACACATTTGTATAGAATACAAGTAAGTCTATACAATATACGTAAATACAATATATTGAGAATGACCAGTAGAGAGACAATAGTAAATGACAATTTACCAGACAGGACTTGAAAAGGGATAGAAATTTATCCAGGAACGTTTTAAGTGGATTAGTTTCAGTCCGGTAAGTTAAATAAAGTACACTCTAAAGTCTGGAGTGACCAATAATGTTCAAACATCTAGAAAAAACTGCATTTGGCTCGTTGTAAGTTGTAAGCATAGAAAAAAATAGCGAATTTAACATATCGTTCTTTGTGAAACAATAGAAACTAAGTGCTATAATAAAATGACAAATACAATAGAAAATAAACGTTCAAGGAGTAAATACGGATAGATGCTGTTCGCCCCATATTAACTGTTGTTCTTGTTCGCGTGTTCTTCTCCCATATACTCAACAACGTATACTACAAAAGACCTGACTATGATTATTACATTTTAGAATTGTAAAAGATATATGGTATGAAAGCTTACAGGTTGCTGTTTACACTGCTCTTCCTGTCAAGTCCAAATCCAAATCAACAAATAAAAGTACACTTTTCTAATTTTTATCTTACTTAAATTGTAATTAATATCAAGTTCATTATTAATAAACAATAAAATTGGAAGTTTCAACTAACGATGCCGACATATTGTAGCCAATTTTATTACTCCTGAGCTAGATTATAATTGAGACGTAGAGGTAAGGTACACACTAAGAAATGTATATAAATGAAATATTAGTCTTGGTGTCCATAAATAACAATTAGTTTGTAAGAGAGTAGAGTGGTGTATTAAATTGGGTGGATATATATATACACACACACACACTCGGACACTCTCGCATATAAACCAAAGAAACAATCTAAGTTCGTCTTAACTATATCAGTCGATCTCTTCATTAAAAACTATGTTTTTTAATTTATTGTACAGCATTTCATGAGGTACGGGATGTTCGGCTTAAATGTGCTCAGAAAAACGCTACAACAGTCGCTTTAGTGTCAGACTCTTCTTATGCCTCAAGGCGCATTTGAGTTTATGTAATGATCACGTTTTTTTAACTGGTAGAATTTTCAAGCTTAGACTTAGAGCGTCCAACAATTGTGCTTACGTATTTTGATCACTAACTTTGATCGAATTAAGCCAGCCGCTGTTAGTTGCAATTAGTGAATCACACCTTTTGCTTGTCAACAAAAGTCAATATATCGTCAATATATGTCAGGTTTCGGCTTCAGTGATTAAAAGTTGCTATTGAGTGAAGTTTTTTTGTATTGGCAAGTCTACAAGGTTACTCTATTTTTTGGACAGTGCAATTCGAATTAATTTGTTACAAAGGTACTACTAGGTTGTTCAATAAGTTGTGTCGTTCGATAAGAGATAATGGTAATCGGTTCGTCGTTTTATTTTTCTAAAGGTGGTACTACTGTTTGATGTTCGTTGTAGATCTGTAGTACTTTTTACAATGCAAAGAACTGAATATCTAGCAGTGATAAAACTTTTATTTTTGGAAGGTGTAGCACTAAAACAAATTCAAGAACGATTGTTTAAAGTATTTAAGGAGTTTCCATCTTTAGAAAGATAAGCTGCCGTATTTAATCGTATAAGCCTTGAAGACGAGTCAAAAAGTGCACCAACACCTGAAATCATAGCAAAAATCGTTGATAAACCGTTAGAGACATACAATTAGTAGAAGCTCTAGAGATCTGATTAGGCACCATGAGCAATATTTTGGCTGAAATTTTAAGTTTCAGAAAGCACAATGGATGCCACATTGTGATAAAATAGGTTGTATTTATCATTTCATCACTATGGCTCTTAAACCAGTTAGAATCCAGAAATCGGTCAGTTTCTTTTTAGGGTACGTTCATGTCAGAGGTATCTCACTGCGATAATCGCTGCCTCGCTTCCCTAGATACCAAAAGAAAGCTATGTTTTAGAACGAGTGTGCTCATACCCATTCTACTTTATGTATAGCGCGATGCCTAGTGAAAAACAAAAAAAGCCATGTATCGCTACGTCAACTGTGAGGGTATGAACACTCAACAACCGTTTGAAACCGCTAGGGTGAACAGCGAAGCATCGAGGTAGCTAGGTATCGCAATAAGGTATCTCTGACATAAATGTACTCTTACAGTAGTCTTCAAAAAGGTACAGTAGAAGTTAATTTGAGAAGTTGATCAGAAATCAATATGACCTAACTTGACGAGGCTTTAATTCAATCTTCATCTTGTGTTTTCTGCAAGCTCAAGACTTTTATAATATTGAACATAGCAAGACAAGACCGATACTCGATTGTGCAAGACCAAGACTGATACAAGATCGAGACTGATTGAGCAAGGCCGAAAATAAAACCATGTTTTTAGCTTTTTTTACATTATATGTACCTAATTCCAGATATTCACTTTTCTACTGAACTATATACAGTGAAACCTCTCTAATACGTACAGCCAGGGGAATTGGAAAAAGTGTCCATAATATGAAGTTCTGAAGGTTGAAAATTCCATGTATAAGATTTCGTATGTAGGGTGGCAAAAGTGTTTGCAGAAGGGGGTGTCTCTATTAGTTTTCCTGTAACATACATATGTCGTCAAACAGAAAAATTAAACTTAAAATAGCAAGACTGTAAAATTCTGGCAAGGAAGATCATAACTACCAATATTTTGATGTTGATCTTGATTTGTTGTCCACTCTATACAACTTCAAAATGCTTCATGCGTCACAGTTTGAGAACCGCTGCTGTAGAGTTTAGTGAGCACAGACTCTTTGAATGTGCTATATAACAAACAAATTTTGAAAATACATATATCCACACGAAACCGCTAAATTGCAAAAAATTCAAGCTTTCTATTTATATTTGATTGCTTATTAAACAATTGGATCAATACTTAGAAAGCTTATCTACAGTTTAACTATATTGAAGAAGCAAACAAACAGTTGTAATTATTTTAAAAACATCGAAATGGGAAGGAATAAAAACCAGATGGGCGCTATGATAATTTTTTATTTATGTAAATAATAACGAGACTAATAATAATATTAAGTGGAAAAGACCATTTGATTGAATGACCACACGGGCTTAAATCGAAATTTACAGTCAGCTGTTAATAGTCGATCGTAAAATTAAAAGATTTAATGATTAAGATTTTTCCTTTAAATAATCAACAGAACACCAACAGAAAAAAGAACTTTTACTGTAATGCAAGAAAGAGAGTTATAAAAACGAAAATATAAACTAAATTATTCACGTATTTCTCACACAAATAAAGTAATGATTATAGACAGATTACGATACTTGATAATATTTTTATGTTTGAAAATTGCCGTAAAATTTTTAGGAGCACACGTCCTAATTAAGTCGCGCCAGTCGTTGGTACAGACGATTATTTGCATGAACCGGTTGTTAATTTTTTTCCGTTCAAACGTACACAACAAAAAAAACTTCAGAGATTGTTAGATATATCAAACAACAGAGAAGAACGAAAACAAAAAAAAAATTGAGGGCGAACTAGGTAGTAGAAGGGTCGCTCTGATGTTCGATTAAAATTCTAGGGTGGTTTTTATATGTTTCTACTGTCCTACCGTTGCTGTTAGGTAGAATTAGCGGAAACGTCGTGGCGCCCGACCGGATACAATGTTGAGTCACCTACATTACATTATTCTAATGTAGAATTGCACATATATTATTGTCTAATTACGAATAGTTGGAACTTCTAAAAGAATCCACTTTTATGACTCAAATAAATTAGATAAATTGGTTTTGATTTAGTAATTTTTAACTAAGGGATGATTTCTGTTCGGATTATTCTAGTCGTACATACAGGGGGGGTTGATTTAATCATGTGCAATGATACGTTAAAACCATTAATATGACATAAAGTCCACAATTACTATATAATAGTGAAGTCATAGGGTACTTGTATTGACCCTGGGCGCGTGTCTTGATTGTTGTGTTGTGCTGTGTGCTGTTGTTGTGTGAGTTTTAGATCATTGAAAATCCCCCGCTGTGTCCGGTCGTATGTTGTTATCCATATGCTTTGTGGCCACCACCCCTTATGTTTACATTCTATATATGTATATACCGTATCACAACATTAGTTAACCATTAATCCACGTCCTGGTACATACATATACACAATCCCCTCTTGATGCTCAACGAATATTTTATTAATATGTTGTCGATTAACGAGCCAATTCTTGCTTGTGATGATGACTTTGCGCAAAATTGTATGTCGAGAAGTAATAATCTAATAAATCAATTCGACAAAATAACCTTATAATTATAGATTATAGGTCAAAATTATTGTAAAGATTGCTCAAAGTTAAAGGTTTTCTTCTTTTTATAAACCGCATTTTGGGTCATTTCACCCTCTCTATAGTACCTTTACAGTTTCGTTTAGATTATTGATTGATAGTTCAAGATTGTTCATTTTTTCAGTAATTAGCGACATCACGGCAACTTTCGCCATCTATCAGTTTTTATTATTGATATCAATTGATTTAGACTTGTTGCTAGCAGCTAATTTAAGTGGCAATTGGGTACTCAAATATTTTGTAATTCGTGTTTGAAATAGTCACTCACAAAAAAGGAGCACATATATGTATATAGAAGAGTTCTACTGGCACGGAGAAATAGTTGTTTTTCCAAAAATCTTGACTTAATACAAATACGATCCTGTTCAATAACGCTTGATCACAGATCAAGCAATATTTTGGTTTTCCTTGTAAGTAGGTATATATAGATATAGTAGTATTTTTTTAAGAATAGTACAAAGCCATAAACTATTGCCGATTCATTTCTCCACATCGAAGGTTCCGATAAAGGGATTTCGCCCACCCTCTCTAGTTTTTTCTCTATTTTTCACATTACAATGTTGAAATGGTGAAATGGTCAACTTTACCAGTTGTCAGAACATCACTAGTTTGCTTTTAAAAGCATCCCACTTGCGACCCGACAATTTGGATTGTTTTCTCTTCCTAAGACTCTGCTGAACAGAAAAGGAAACATAACAGAAACGTGTATTGGGAATCAATTTTAAGAGGGACTGTATACTTCTCTCTTGCACTTTACAACTTTATAGTATTTTTTAAAAAATACTACTATATATAGACGAATAAATACATCAGACAACGATAAGATTTTTTGTAATTGTTTTAATCTGCTATCTCTCGATCTAAAGCAGCATCCAACATTCGCAAGATAGTGCAACAAAAGCGTGTGAAGTGGCAAGGAATCGCGGCGACACAAATGTGCCATTAAGTAGTGTTTAAAAATATATTCAAGAAAATTTTACGCTTAAATGGCGTAACATCTACAAAAATTACTTAAAGAAGGTATTTGATCATAATCTGGGAGACATAGGCTCTAAATTCCTGCTTTTTACTCTTTAAAGCATCTTTTTGCTTTCGTTAATTTTTCTCTGAGTAAAAACTACTCATAATAGAAGAAGCTTTTTTACGATTTATGATAGCAGAAGAGCTGGCAAACAAATAAATTCCGTTTGTAGAAGAAAGTAGGAAAATTCGGAAAAAAGCATTAACTTATAAGCCGTATTGTTCTAATAACTCTACTGGAGCAATTGATTAAAAAAATGTCTAATTCTAAAACAGAATAAACTAACGCCAGTTTATTTTCTTTGTTTAAAGAGAATCAATCAATAGTTATTTGGAAAAAAGTAGTGTCTGTAAAATCATCTTTAATGACTCTGAATCAAAGAAGAATTAATTAATTAACAAATTAATCAATTTATTGTTCACCAAAAGTGGATTTATGAATATTGTGTAGGATTAAACTGAGGAAAGTTTCAGCGTGCTTCAAAAGCCAATTGTCGACTCTTCAAAAATTCTCTCTGGCAATTCTGAATTGCCAGAGAGAATTCTGAATTCTTAAAAAGATATTTTTCTATATTGCGTCAATAATAGCGCTATTATTAAACTCGCTACTGAGCTCATTTCGATACACTGTGTAAAAATGGAAAATGTAGTAATTTTTTTCCCTAACGTTGGTATTGATTTTAACAAAAATCGTAAACAAAATCAACAAAACACATAGTAACTTTTGGCAACATATGCAACCACTAATACATCAATCAAAAAATCAAACAATGTTCAATTGTTATATCAGTAATACCAACTCCCTAAATATCAAATCCCGCACATTTTTTTTTTCTAAAAGAGGGCTAAAATAGGCAAAATAGAAAAAATAGTACAAAAAACTCGTGTCAAAAGTCGTATATTGCACTCGTCCTTCAGAAAACTCGCCTTTCGCCACTCGTTTTCTAAACTTGGGCTCGTGCAATAATTGTCGACTTCTGACACTTGTTTTTTAATACACTATTTTGCCAAATTGCTGCAAATACATATAATCTCATAAAGATAAAAATAAAAGAGTGTATGAAAACAACTCCAGCATTTTTTAACGTTAATTATTCAATCTATTTGCAAAATCTTACTGATTATGCTGCAGGATTAAGAATCAGATCCGATAAGGGATATTTTCTTGTTTAAAGTTTCTTAAAAATAGAAAAATATGCTGATTAGAGAAAATTAATGATCTATTCAACCAACAGTAAGTTAACACGACCGAACAAATTTGATAATAGTATTCGATTAATATAACTATACGTCTCAATCTAGGTGTCATAAACTAAAATTAATTCAACTTAATTAAAAATTCAATTAATTTACAAATTAATTTCCGCCAACGATAAATTCTGTTAATTTTATTTCTTATAGTAATCGATAGATATGAGACCTAAAAATATATAACAACACAACAAAAACAACCAATAATATAGCAGACGTGCTCTCCAATAATTAACTTAATAATATACACGTAGACAATTTATGAACATTTACCCAACGTTAATAAATTAATAAAAAAAAAAGAAGAAAGATATATATTTACAACACTACGTTTTGGGTAATCGAGAATCGTATATGAGAAGTGAGCATTAATAATAACCACCGACCGGAAGTTATATGTACTGCGAATCAGGGTATTATTGTTGATTATATCAGGGGGGTTGTGTTCGAGACTAATTTATGTATTGGACCAGACAATATTCTCTCTATCATTTTCCTATATTTATTGTTCGTGTTGTTAAACGATTGATACGTTTACAGAGAGGGTAGTTTAAGCTGGGTAAATGTTGTCATGTCAACAGTACAAGATTACTCTTGTATCCTTTCAGGGACCATTGTTGGTATTTTGATTGATTTTGACCACGTGTTGTGTGAGGATTTGGCACAATCCTTTCAGAAGTCAAATTAATTCGATCGAGATTACTGACAATATTATCAGATTTGTTGATAAGGAAATATAAAATAGGCAGTAATTACAGATTTATTGTTATTTACTACTGCTTAATGATGGTATTATCGGTTGAATATCAATATAGGGTGTTTTTTTCTCTACAAAGACAACAGACATTAGTAATACATCTATCTAATAAAACAGGCTGTAGCAGCAGCAGTGGATGTATTGTTTCGGCTCGTTGATTTCATTATTTTCACCTGGAATTGTCCAGCTGTTCTAACTCCCATCACGCCCGACTACCTCGAGGCTGTATATATTCTCTATTTCAATGTCCATATATCTCTGGCTATATACTGTTGCAGAGTCGTTTATTAGTCAGACGAATATCAAGGGGAGAAACATAGTTTTTAACAAAAATAATAATCATCATTATTCGTTTCAAATAAGAATTTGATTATAATAACATATCCACGTCTTTCCTGGTTATGTTACACTTTTTTTTTAAATTCTTTCCCAATCTTTTAGATTTTTAATAATTATGCTAGCGTGACCTCCTGTATTTCTCTTAATATTTGCTTAACGAGCTAGTTTTTATACGAATGCAATTGATATTAGACGAGAATTATTATTTTGGAAAGTGTTGGTTATTTTGTAGCAAAAAGAAAAAAAGTAAATAGAATAAAAAATCTATCAATGCCGTTTTGCTGGAAGCAATTCCTTGTGTGATTAAGAAAAAAAATTGTTTTTATAGCAATTTAAAGTAGTTACATACACAAATATTTACGTTCCATGATTTGTTTTCGAATAATAATGATGATGATCGAATAAATAATAGTAATAATGATAATAAAATTGATTCATGTCTATCAAGTTGTCACGAATATATGAAATTTCCAATTAGGAATATCGGATTTGTAATTCTGACGCTATTGGGAAAGATTAATTAGTCATGATTACTGAAAACCGTTCAGTAAGTCTTTAAGAATGCAATCCAGCTTGTGACGCCTCCATTTCTCACCAGAAAACTGTGTTATTTAATATTTTATTAAATAGAAAAACCATGTTCAGTTTTTGTAGCGTTTCACTTGGAGAGGCGTTTTGTAGGTAAAAAAATCGCATCGAAACTGCCTCGTTCGGGGCTAGAGAACACGCTCCTGATTATTATGCCAGCGAATTCCTGCAGGGAACTTCTGGGCGACAAGTCCAAATAATATCAAATGAAGAAAGCCTCATCTCGAAATATTATCATTTTTGGCAAATTACAGTGCTTCAGAAAAATTTTGATAGGCAGACACTTATTATATGTAAGACAGAAATTGGGGCTTTCGAGTTTCAGGATTTTTCGAATCAAAACTATAATTATCCAGTAATTATTAATAAAATGCCAAGATAAGCGGTCCTGAATTGTATTAGGGAACGAATATTTTCGCACAATTTCCAATAAATTAAACCCAACGATTTTTTGACAAATTCTTTATCGGCGACATAAATCAATCGGCGGTTTTATCAAGATTGTTGTTCACACATAACTACCTGTAGCCAAAGAAAGATTGGCATTAATTCAGTAGCACACCATCAGTTTTGTAATGTGTATAATGTTGTGTGTTGTATGTATTGGAAAGACTTGTTTTTAAAGTAGCCGCTTTACACCAGCATTTTATCTTAACACAACATCTTTCTACATTGGATTATGTATTGAATTTCACCAACTTACGTCGACTTCTTCTACCATCTCTTCTTACTTTGACCGGAAAAAAATCAACGACAAAAAATGTGCCAGTAAACGTCTGGATATAAAGTTTCGCGATTAAGAAAATAACAATAATAAAATGGATTAAGGGAAAAAATATATAATAAAAGGGGACATTTTTTGCTTGGTTTCTAGTTTACATTTTTAGATTTCCACCTGATTATTATGGAAATAATATGGTTAGATTAGGGTGTAAATAGCACACGTGACTCCTATAACTATAATTCATCTGATAGTTTTTGGTGTGGAAATTTATTCGAGACAGGGCACAGATGTTGGATTTTTTTTTTTTTGATTAATGTTTTAATTAATATTATCAGATTTCCAGCATATTTTCCACTAACTTTCCGAACTGAATTTTCTATCAAAAAAAAATCCCCGATAATTGTGATTAATTCGAATCACATTACAAATAGTTCTAAAATGGTAAACGAGAAGTTTTCGAGTGGATTAATCGACCAACTGACATCCAGGCAGCTGTCCGTCAACGATCCCACAGAAACCGTTCTAAGGGGCATATTTGCTCGTTTATCTTTTCGGACAACGACAACTGTAATTATTTCGGGCGTTTCTTGTCCAAATTTAATTTCCAGCTACAACAATACTTTGAAATATTGTAAATTGAGTTCGAGAATTTTTTTGGAGAATATGTTTAATTTGCATTACGTTCCCTTGATAGAAATTTCAATGTTGTTATCAGTGTTGGTGATCAATGATATGAATAAACAGAATTTCGTTTTGTCGTCTGGTGCTTAATTTAAGGGTGATGAAGTGAATGTATATGAGTAGGCTACAAAGCAACAAGGGTCGCTAAAAGCTCATAAAATTACTTTTATAGTAATATTTTTCCATTACAGTAATTAGGTATTGTTGTAGGTGTGGTTTATTTCTAATTAATTCTCATATTTTTATGTCACTATTTTATGTTGCACCAACCACAAGTAAATAAATAAACAAAAAGAATATTCACTTGAATAAATGATAGTATATTTGTGACCGCATCGTCGGAAATATATTTACAGATTTGTCCCCGAAAAAATTGATAAACAAACAATTCAATTATTGATAATTGAGGCGCCAAGTCGCGTGTCCTGAAAATAATCCAAATCTGGAAATCGATGCGTATAATTCCAAACAAACCCAGTATTTATTGAGAATTAATTTATAATATTCGTAATAGATAACAAAAAAATAAAGTGCTAAATGCATTGTGCACCTAGTCACAGGATAAACCTCAATATACGTTTGAATACAGGCGACCAACAACTGAACCGAAAACCTACCAGTAGCACGCAAGACTCCCATTAATATTACCAGTCAGAACTATTTCAATCACATTGCTCAACTTATTACATAGACAATAATGATGGATTTGTCAAGTTTTATATGATGACGCTAAATGGGGTAGAAAAACGGAGAGAGTGAGTAAGAACCTGGTGAAATAAGGTTGAAAAAGTTTTCCTTGTGTTTCGATTTAATATTGATAAAAAGTGGATTTTTTTTTGTAAGTGATATGGTAAAATATGAATTTGTTATCAGAATAGATTTATTAGTGGGTTTTATCGAATAAAATGGTAGTAAAAATTATATGATTAATAGCGAAATTGCGGTTACTATTCGGTCGCTTTTCAGAGCTTACACATGATCTCTTGTTTAAAGCAAGTGAGCTCATTTAATTGCTCAAATTTTACTCTCTCAACAGGCAATGTGGTCACTCTCCAGAAGTCTTCGTCTGATATATTTCTTAGCGATAAACTAGTGTTTTAACAAACTAAGAGCCGATTCTACAAACACTTTATTGTGCTCGAGATTTTCAAAATATTAACAGCCTTTTTGGTAGCTAGATCAGGCAGGTTTTAACGAGTACCAGTAGTTCTGTTTTGGTTTAGTACTACAAAGATTTGTGACATTATAGAGGTTCGAACCGAAGAATACATAATCTGGCAAAATCTTTATCGAAATTGTTATTGCGGCACGGTAAACCCAACATATTGGTCCGATTGAGAATAGTTGACCGGACCGAGACTGGAGCAATACGAATCTGTGACTGACACAATATGGGTCCGGCCTAAATAATTTTTCCATCACCACACCACACCAGTTCTTCCATCTCTAAATATTTGGAGTATTTACTATAAACCTTCGAAAGTGATAGTATTGTTAGGTATTTACTTAAAAGCGTCCATGCAGATCTTATAAAATAGATAACATTTTTTGTCTCGTTGCACTAGTTACTGTTACAATAAATATCGTGCAAACGTTTAAATAATTTCGCATAGTAAAGCTGAAATGTAAACTGCGTTAACGTTTTGATAAATCAAACAAAAAATTCTAATTATTTAAAACATTGGATAACCAATAAATATAATATAATAAAATAAATAACAAACAATAGGAAAAAAAATACTGTGTGTGTATATGTTTTTTTTTGTGTGCTAAATACCTTGAAAGTAGCTTTTGGTGCGTAGGTAGCTTACAGAGAGACGTAATATCGAAAGCCGATCAAGCTTCGATAAAATATTCTGCTCAAATGGCAATAGACTAGCTAACGTATCCAATTCAGCATTCAATCGTTCCCGATGCCGTTTACTTGGATTACTCTTCGTCACACCGTCTTTGGGCGTAGGTTTCAAACTATAAACCAGAAAAATTTAATCAAACACTAAATAACAACTAAACAGAAATTAGATAAACTCAGAATATGTGCTTTTAATTGAGCAATCTAGATCCTGAGAGTGCCTTTTTGATAATAATGATGATGATGATGATGGTGGTGGTGATAGTAAAAAAGACTTCAAAGGTATTTTGTACAGGTTGCAATTTCATAAAGTTCTTCTAAATTATTCTTCAATAGAAGCCAACTTAATGACTAGGCAGAATGGTCGACTTGTATTGATTTTTCTCGTTTGATCTTTCACATAAATTTTTCAATAGACAATCAAACAATTGGATCAATAACAAAAACAAAACATCTCTTATTTAGTCAAACAATTGATGTTCTATTGTTAAGAATCAATTTTTGTATAATTCCAGAAAAAATTCACAATTATCAGTCAATTGATAATTAATTATTCGAGTTTTACAATACAAAATTAATGATCATTTAGAAAACTATTTGATGTTGTTTCAATTGTTACGGTCTTCGGAACCAAACATCATTTATCATTATTGTGGCGTATATATACATGTTCCTATGACTAATTAAGCCCTCACATGGCGCACCATATCCAATTCATTTACAACTTTGATATATCCGCTCCATTTACTAAAGTTAACACTATAGCGCCACATCAAAGAGAGATTCTTATTGGAGCTAATTTATCCACGCACACCCAATTACTCTTTCGGATATTTTCCAGCATCCTTTCTAGTATATAGTTCGTATCCAGGGCTTCTACTAATGATTTTCCATATAATGTTGGGAAATATTGTTGCAAGTTATGAGAGGAACGTAATTAGCGGGTAATGAAATTACTCCGATAAACCGTCGAGCAAATTAAAAGCGCGTTTGAATCTTAACCAAATTCGTTTTCTTAATAATAGTTATTTACGATTCATGATTCGACATGTTGCATTAGAAACGGCAATCTTTTGAAATTGAAACGATTCCGAAATTCGAAATTTGACGATTAGAGCAGTTGCGTCAAGGTTTCTTGTAACAATTTCAAGTCAATCTGCCAAAATTACATTGTAATTAATGTCGAGTCTATACAGTTATTAATATGCGTATTTTATACGAATTTGTAATTTATATTTAAGTTTCAGGCTATGATTAATTACAAACATACGAAATCGTTTAATTTAAAACTATTTTAAAAAATATTTAATGACATGTTAAGGATCTTGACAGTGATATTAATTAACATTACAATAACGTATACGAATAATAGGTTTATTGTTGGTGCTGTTGTTGTTGAAAACTGTTTATTTTGAAAATAGTGGAACAACGAAAAATCTAGCTACTATTTTATCATAGTAGATGGATTCATAATTCGATCATTAAGGGTATAAAGAAAGAGAAGGCAAGAAATTGAATTCCGGAATTCATCAAGTCGGAATTACGAATTCTTCTATAGGATTTTTTTTGATGTACAGGTAGGAGGCGTAATTTGGAGTCCCACAAAAAAAAAACAATAAATAACAGAGAGGTTCAGAAATTTTAGTGAGCTGGAAGAATGGTTGTAAAATCACTACAACCGATTACTTCATTTCAAGATAATTCTTATGATAATAATAAAAGATATGTTTGTAATTTTTATCTACGAATAGATAATGCATATTTCCGCAAACAAACTCATTTCAAATGAACGAGCAATTGTTGCCGGATAAGCAGATAAAACGATTTTTTTGTCAAATTTATTCCTTATGCGCATTGCAGTACACGACGCCACAAATAGGGTCAAATTTTTAGTATTTAATTTGCTATTTGTCCGGAAAATTCTTTTAGACATTACAGATAAATTCATTTAAACTGAAACTGATAACAAAGTAAAGAGCTTTAAGTTTAGTTCTTTGGTTACCGCAAATCAACAAAATTAACTGTTTCAGGTCAGTAATTGTGCCGCAAATAAAAAAATAACAATCTTTGGACACTAGTCATTAATTTTAATAAAAAAAGAATGCATAATGTCTCAAAATTACATCTACAAGTCACTAATATGGAATAGTCTATCCAATATCAACTTCTGCGGGCGGAACAACATTATAAAGAAGAGCCTCAGCTAGAATTGCAAAGGTCGGAACACTGTACCTATTCTTGTCAATACAATAACGCTTTCGATTGGATTCCGCATACAAAATCCAAGCGGTGATTTTCAGCTGTGACTATGTTTTAAAATAGTTGACAGACATAATGGATATTTTGCAGAAATTTATACAAAAAAATAGCCCTTTATATCAAATTCACCGGTGATGGTGATTGAAGGGCTTCATCACTAGAACTAGAACTAGAATAAATAGCAACTCTCTACATTTATCAATTTATTTCGCAAATGAATTGTTTTGAATTTATTGAAAGTAGCTCGTCAATCATATATTAGATTAATGACTTCCCTATAATTTTGTTTACATGGATATTAATTTAATTGCATCTAATTTCAACAAACTATTTATCAAAAGTAGCTGTAATGATCTGAAGACAGAGCTAAGTTAAATTACTTTTAATTGTTTATTTCATAAACATATACATGATGTTTACTATTTTCGATTATATTTATCATTTAATGATAATAATAATAATGAGTTTTCTTCGAATTTATTCGACTTTCCAACTATTAAGTTTTTTGTTGCAAATTACCATTTCTCTATCATAAAATTACATAATAAATGTCAACCTCGATTAATACATTTTATAAAATATACGAGTGTTTCATGCATAATTCCAATATATTTTTCAAATAACCGCATATACAATCAATTATTATTAATTGTAAATTAATTATGAATTAATTATAGTTTGTAGTATCTTAGAGAGACTTTAATAGTGCGTTAGGCAAGCAACGTGGATTTTCAAAAAAATGATGCTTTTTTCTCGTCATGTTTGACAAGAAACCTCTCTGATTCCCACAAAAACGAACGAATCAAACTGAAAACATATAATTTGTTGCGGTATAATTTCTTTAAAGTCGTTTGAATTAAGAAAGGTGAGTAGAGAAAGGCTTGTAGAGAAAGGCTTGTAATAAAACGAGAAAAATAAGAGAAAATTGCCGTTTTTTCATAATCTCTACAATAAAAAAAAAATTAACGAACAAAAGAACGTTGAAGAGATTATTAAAATTTTCCACTATCACTCGTAGACGATTTACATAGATTTTTGTTCAAATGAAACGGTAATCAAGCTAGCCAACGGCTTTATGGTAGAACACTAATAGCAGCCCGTACAGGCTGTCATTACAGAAGAGTTAGGAGGTACTGTTTTCAAAAACTGCCTCAACAAGACCCCAAATTTCTTTATAATTTGTTGTTTGTAATTTCAGATCAGTTCGTTAATGATCTAGTATACAAGATGTTCTTTTTTTCCTGTTCGTTTTGTTACCGAAAATACGAGAAAACACCGGTGATTAGACTTATTTCGATTTGCATAAGATTTGTGGTCTTAATCGGGCAATAATTATACATTTTTTCCTACCCGTTAAATTTCAACTGAATTTCTTGTTTGATAGAAGCCTGAAGCTGTAGTTTTATGGAAAAAATGACGGACGAGTATTTCCTTGAAAATCTATCATAATTGCATTGTAAGACGTCTGAAAAACATACAGTTATTATTGTGAGCTTTCTTTTATTGTTGTTGGCATTTTTAAGCGGCTCGTTTTTGCGGTTTTCAACTTTTTAAACATGGATAAACGTATAAAATACATTCCCACTGTAATGAACGGTTTAGATTTCTCAACAGACGTAATTAAAGGGAATGACAAGCGGAGTTCTGTGTTCTATTGCAACTTTTTCCCATTCACAAGTTGAAATTAACTTACCATATAATTATCGTAGTTATATAAGTATCATGACGTGTATTTTTTTTTATTTCTAAATTAACAACATTTGGTTCTTTACAAAACAATTCCAAGATATTGGACAAAACGTGTGTGGCTTAGGGCCGATAGTCGGTATGCTAAAAAAGAACTGCCATTGGTATATCGGGCGGAATAAAACGATATGCGTGGATGCGGGTCTAATCACGCCTGACATCTACGGTATGCATGGAATTTCGAGGTGTTAAATTTGAATTTCTTCGTTTCGTGTTGTAAGGGCGGAACACGGTTTATAAGACTTAAACTGGTGCATGTTTATATTACGAGAGGAAGAGAAAATGAACGACAGGGAATGTGGCGTGCGACGCCCCGGCCTCCGGCCTCTGTTCGTCTCAATGAAATCTTCGCACACTATAAATACAACAAACTCAAACAACAACAACACATAGTGTGCATGTCTTGTACACTACTCACGCAGCCACGTGATATTTGTTTACATGATCTCAATAATGACCTAGCTACCTATATTTCATACAAATGTACACGTCATTTATACCATGACTATGATGATCACCGTATTGATGACGTGCTAAATCTTCAACATGCAATAAAAGAGAATCGAATCAAGAACGGAATGAGAGTTGAATTTTTAGTATGCAAAACAGTTAACATCGTAAAATAATCTGTCGGTAATAAATTTTATTGTGAGTGATTGTGATACCGATCCAGATATGTAGAGTAGCAATGTTCCTTGGACAGCGGTACACCATCCTACACCAAGACCATCACAGGTGAAGAGGTATTCGATGTTCTCCAGATAGCTACTGAACCGGTAGCTGTAGAAGATGAAGACATCAATTGTATTGTAAAGGTTGAGAGACTATTAACAAGTCAAGTCCGGACCGAACTGTCCATACAACTAAATATGCTAATGGACTCTATTTACTGATAAATCACTACAATACTCAATTAAACACGAATTTCAAGAATAGATCAAAAAATTAAATCGATAAGTGGCGAACGTTTCTAGACAATCATCTGATTTATATGTTCACAACTGGTAGGATTTGATTTATGACATAATCAACCGGTGATGTAGTACAAATGGACCAATTAACATTAATAGGACGGGTTTTTGTCGATATGTACATAGTCATATAATACTGCTGACATGATAGTTAAGTATACGATATTAAAGGAGACGAACACAAAAAAAAAGAAGAAAATTTAAAATCAATCAACACACGATCCCAATAATAGTTATTATCGATCTACGTGCCCGCTTATAACTTGTGTGCGTTGGTCATTTAGTAGCGCGTCAGTGTTCGCACCCATACCAGGTAGGTATAAAGAATCGATGGGTAATAAATAGCCAAGTTCATGCGACCATTCATCAAGACACATATAACATTGAGAATGGAAAGAAAAAGGTATGCTACTGTTGGTGTTGTTGTTTGAAGAATAGTGGCTATACCACGACGGCGATACAGTCTAAGATAATATGACAGATTAGAATTCCTGATTTCACTTAAAAAGCCATTACGAAGTAAACGGCCAGTATATATTTATCCATTCCTGTTGTTGTTTTCTACCGTCTTTTCTTTTTTATTCGATTCATTTAGGTAACGTTGTTATTATCAACATAGTCTGGACTATAAATCGAGCCCACGGTTATACGTTGTTGCTGATGTTTGATATAAGTCGGTGTCTGTTGGATGTTGACGACGGCCCACCACAACCAATTCCACATTTCGAATTGGTAGCCAAGAGTAGTCGGCTTTATACAAATCGAACAACATTATTTTTATACAATTTCTACCCCATATTAAAATGGAATACCGTACCACCACTACCCAATATTGGAGTTTAGATTATAGGTAGAAAGAAAATTGTACAAGTTGTCTGAATTATTACTTGTATTATAAGATCGATTTTATGTAAATTAGGTAGATTTACGAGGTAGAATCAGCAATAAATCTGGTTTGCTTGTCATTTTTTTTTTCTGTTCTTTTTCGAAAGAAACGTTGAATCAATAAAGCTAACAAATCAATATTATGGTGAATTATAGAAGTTGGTAGCTAGACTTCGTTGGAGGATTACACGTTGATTTCTATTACTGAAACTTTGCAATGACAATTTATACATTATTAGCAGAAATTAGTTCATTTAAGGATTGAATAAAATATCATTTGATGTTTTGCCAACGAAACGAAAATGACACTAAAGTCTATATTAAATTGTCGCAAATTACTACAGTTCTTTGAAGTAATTTCAAAATACAATAGTGTCTTGGTTTATACTGTAGCAAAAAGCATTATTTCTGTAATATTCAAATATCCATTTAGGAATATTTAATTCTCCTAAGTTATATTAACAAACAATAGCAACAATTGTTCCTCGATTATTATCGAGTATTTATTTAGGAAATCGTATGAAGGTGATTATTCATAACATCGGCAAGAAATGATTTATTGCTTTGAAAGGTGTTGTTAATTCCTTATATTTATAATAATTATAATCATAAAATAAGGTTTTTGTCTAGAAAATCTTCAACAGCCAATAGTTCGCTTTAATAAACACATTCTTCCTAAGAACTGAAGAAGTCGATTTTCTTTGACAAATTTTCTATACAAAGGAAGCTCTTCGAAAGGATACCTTCGAAGGCTAGTAGAATCCGAACCGAAATAGCACTGGTAATGAAGACAAAAATTGCATCAATACGTGGCTGATGGGACGTTTAATGTGCATTCATTAGAAACATATGTCTATCTTGCAATGAGAAAAATAAACTCGTCGGTGAACACTGAACACCTCCCGAGTCCTGGCTTTGAAATTGCTGTTTTATTTACGTGCCCTCTTGAATGCGTTCTATTTAATCCCAAAGAAACATTGCATAGACTGGTGCAAAAACGGAGTAGCTCCGTATACTGTTACATATTTTATTATTGAAAACTAGACTGTACTCAAGTTCAATTCAGTGTCATAACATCTGCAAGAAATGATTTATTGCTCTAAAAGGTGTTGTTAATTCCTTGTATTTATAATAATTATAAACATAAAATAAGGTTTTTGTCTAGAAAATCCTCAACAGCGAATAGTTCGCATTAATAAACACATCCTTCCTAAGAACTGAAGAAGTCAATTTTCTTTAACAAATTTTCTATACACAGGGAGCTTTTCGAAAGGATACCTTCCAAGCCTAGTAGAATGCGAGCCGAAATAGCACCGGTAATGAAGACGAAGATTACATCAATACGTAGGTGATGCGACGTTTAATGTGCATTCAACAGAAACCATATGTCTATCTTGCAATGAGAAAGATCAACTCGTCGATGAACTCCTCCCGAGTCCTGGCTTTGAAATTGCAGTTTTGTTTACGTGCCCTTTTGAATGCGTTTTTAATCCCCAAGAAATATTGTATAGACTGGTGCAAAAACGGAGTAGCTCCATATACTATTACATATGTTATCATCGAAAACTAGACTGTACTCAATTCAGTGCAAAAAGAGGACAGTTCCGGAGCTGCCTCATACTACGTCAATGCAGCACCTGCCAAGTAGCAAAATTTTATGCTTGATAACGAAGATACTCCTCATTCGAACCACATACGAATTGTAAAAGAAACTGAAGACAATGAAAGTCCAAAAGTATTTCAATTATAAGTGGTGATGTTGCTGTTTTCCTAAATAGAAGTTTTTTGAGATAAGGGTACTTATTCTTATTAATTATAGCTTATTTTGAAACCTGTTATATCCAATTCACTTCCTGATGGAAAAACGAGTAGCTCCTTAAGATTTTCTTAATTTCTCGTCTTCACCTAAACAACCTTAAATAAAAAAATATATAGAAAAGCACTAAATGGAGAATATATTCTCCATTTAGTGCAAAATACGCTATTCTATATATGCAATATTGTTTTATTAAAACATTTTTGCACCGGTGTCGTCAATTATTCAAAACGATTTGGCAAAAGATAAACGCTCCAAATTTTTGAAGATTTGTTGCTCAAAATTTCAGCCCTTGAGTACGAACTTTTCCGGCCATGTTATTTTCCACAAATATGGTCGTCGAGTTTCCTTTGTAGTTCATTGTAAAGAATACAAAACTAAACCTGGGGTGCATCTGCAAGTCAAGTATCTATATTTATTTTCACTGTCCTACTGACCAACTCATTAGTTGTGGATCATTTAACGCGCACTTGAAACTGAAACTTAATACGTCAGTTTTTTTTCTTATTCAGTGAACATGCTACCGGGTTATTTATTTGTTAGACCAACTTTGTCAATTTTTATCAAAGTTTGTTAAGGAAAGCTTTTGCCTTACATCGAATCTTGCAAAAAAACGAGTCATTGATTTTCTAGGTTTACGATGATTTCGCGTTACTGTAGGATTCCGTTTTGAAAGTGAGCGAAAGGATGCAATTATCAATTTTGGACATACTAATTAATCGAGATATTGCTCTAATTTTAAAAGAATTATGCAACAACTTGGTGGAGTAAAAGTGAAATGCCGTATATATGGTGAATAATAGCTATAATAATAGTAAAATAAATAATAATCAAAATAATTACGCGTTAATAATCATATATTTATGTTCCTTTATACGTTTATATGGTTAATTTCAATAGTCTTTTTCCTCTTATATAAAACAAAAACCATATAGGAAAGACACAATTTTTCTGGGAAAACGAAATAATTCTAACAATAGTTCTATTGTTGAAAGTAGTTTATAATAACAATTATTATGGCAATTTGATAAATAAATATGATTGCTTATCGTCAATGACGTAATTTTATGAAAATTTGCAAAATTGACAATAATTTTACTCTTTTACATGAATCTCTTTTAAAATAATTTCCGGTTGATTATCAATGAGTTAGTCGACAGAAACCACATCAAACTGAATCGAGTTTTACTGATAAAAGGGAAACTGTACGTTCTCTATGCGTTTGTGTGCATTTGATAGCACAGATAGTTGAAGGTTAAGAGGATGGTGCGTGAAAAGAAGAGAAAACTCGTATAGTTGTTATTTTGAGTGATTGTACGCGGCACGCGAAACAATCAAACACGAACTTGTTGTAGGATAGGTCATGGATATACTATAGATTACATATATATCAAACATATGTGTATATTTACACATATACAGATATAACGAAAAAAAAACATGACGTCGAAGATAACGTGATGACTACGACTAGTGATCACGATACTGCCCACCTGTAATCTAGCCCGTAATGTCTGCATACTAAAAGCTCATCAATCATTGCTACGATTCGGGGATGTCGCATCGATTCGTTTGCTTTTATTGACCAAAAAGGATATTCTAATAAATACAATAGCAATAAGTCGCTTTGTGCCCAGCTTGAGATCGTCATCAAGTTGTAAATCAGATACAATAGAAGAAAGCCAGAATCCACATGGATTTTACATGAATAAATCGAAAAAAATCTAAAACATCAAATTATTGAGGACTTCAGAAGACGGACGAAGCTCGACAATTCGGGGGGAAACTCCGGTCGTCTCCCACCATCGCCCCGGATATCTAAAGAGATAAACGATTCAGTTCCTGTGTAAAGCTTTTAGTATTGTACCATCAACATAGCCACATTAGTTGAGCAAGCCAAAAACGTAAACTTCGAACCGGAACGCATATTACAATCAATGGTCTGAGACCGTTTCCTTGTGGTATGTTTCTTAACAGCTTTTGACAACCCATATAATAGTTGGACATAAAAACCAAATGTTCTCGAGTAGATATCAAGCTTTATGTCCACTAAATATAGAGTTGAACTTAAAATTTTACCACCCGGTTCACGAAAACTAATTGCTTACAATTATTATGATAGCAATCATCACTCATTACGTGAAACTGCAACCATATCAAAATTTCAAAATTGTTATGCAAATTTTTATTAGCTGCTCATATAACATGAACAAGTCAATTTTTGTATTAAAAAAAAAGCATCAATAAATTGCAAGATCAACCTGTATCTTAGGTATAAATATTTAAAAAAAGAAATCAACTTATCGATTGATCAAAAAATTATTTCTGCACTGTACGTCATGTCCGAGGCTCGATCTCATCCAATTTGTTTTTTTTTCTTATTTTTATAAATTCATTTCTTTTTATTTTCATTTTCATAAATTCGACATATATTCTTGTAAAATTACGGGATGTGATAACTGATAAATACTAAATATAGATTTCTTGTATAACCTAATTTAAAAATATCAGCTGCCAGAGTCATTATTTCGGCAAATGTACGATCAAGAGAGGAGGACGTCGCTGATGATGACTATGACGACGACACCTGCCCTGTAGGTATAAATGACAATGTGTACAGTTTTGTTGGTGCTCGTCAATTAATAATTGCAATAATTATTGTAGAACAAGTTTCTTTATTAAGGCCTAATTGGAGATGCGACAAATTTCGAATGCAAAACACGATCTAGAAGCTCCTTTTTCGTGCAACAGAGGGTATTAAATGGTTATCGTTATGGAATCTGTAATTTTTTGAGGAAGTGGCGAATATCATTGTAGACTTGTACGTGGCCAGAATACTCTGTTCTAGTACCTACTTTCCAAAGGAAACGAAAAACAAGGAAGTTTTAATCAACTGAATAATCATTGACGCTTTATTCGCCAAATTTTGGGACAGATATCTGTGCTTTCACACTACAGGAGCTTTTGATCGGTAATATTCGACTGTCAGATTTAGAAACGCAGTCATAAAATCAAGCATCGACTTAAATTTATGTCCGGAAAGTAAAATTCTCTTCTAGATACCATAAACAACGAGAAATATTAACACGTTAACGCCTGCACAGTTTTCAGTAACCTACAAGCTCTCCATTATGTGGGCGTTAACGTGTAAAACTGCGTCGATAGAGCAAATTGTGAAAACGCTCTACAGAAGACCTTAAGGTGCATTGTCAAGCACGCGGCTGAAGCGGCTAGAGCAGCGCGGCTGGAGTCGCGTATCTAGAGTCGCGCGACTGCAGCGGCCCGTTTGAGTGTCAAGTGCGCGACTACAGCCGCTATTGCACACGCGCATTTGTAAACACGACGAATCAGTTGTTAACTGACTACGATGGAGAAAGCATTGGTTTTGTGGTGCGCTACCGAAATTGAACAAGATAAAGAAGAACTGTTATTACAATTAATAAGAAGCAATCCTCACGAAATCTTTTCAACCCGAAGAGACGAGGGTTTCCAAAATTTCGAAGTTTTTTTCGCGTTAACATTAATCAGTTTAATTTTATATTGCCTTTAATTGAAAATGATTTGAAAAAACAATCATGTGCACCAATTAGACATCCAATAAGCCCAGATTAATTTAAAAAAAAACTGTATTTTTTATTTCATATATTTGTTAATAAGTTGGTAATGTAGTAATTGATTTATTTTCGTCTTGATGATGCGACACATCGCTAGTAGGAATATGTCTTTCATATATATTTATCGAAGTCAAACCATCAGATAGATTGATTAAGGGACAGTTAATTAACAGACCGCTTTTGCTTATGCTATTAAGATCTACTTAGGTAATACAAATGAAATTATTTTCAATCAGACTATCCTCAGCGCTTATATTCGGTTTCCTTTGGATTTTGTGGTGTACCTATAGGTAATTCTGTTTTGTTTATAAATATTTTATTTTCGTTGAAAACAATTATTCAGATTTAATTTAAATTGACCGTTGCTGGTCCTACAACTACGTGCTTTAACAAACATTTTTATGCACATCTGCCACGGTTCCTTTGTTGGAACTATCACAAAATTTTAAATGTATTGCTTTATTTGCGCACTTTGTGCATTTGTGAGATTCCCACCTACATCTACAAGAAAAGAAAGAACTTATAAAAAATAGTAGTTTTATTTATAAATTGCAAATTCTTTTATACCTACAATGTAGGGATGTAGGCAAAGAATAAAAAAGAACTGTATTTTTTATTTCATATATTTGTTAATAAGTTTGTAATGTATTAATTGGTTTATTTTCGTCTTGACTCTATAAAAAACAGAAGAAAATGTGAATATAATATAAGAGACGTTTATTTATTTATATATTTTATTTAAATCTGTAAAAAAATCATCCATTTCGCTAGAAAGCGGCTTTTAAACTATATAAAACTTTATCTGTCGCCGCGGCTGTGGCGGCTGGACTGCTTTCCGAGCAGTCGCGTCGCTAGAGTCGCCACAGCCGCTTCAGTCGCCACGCGCCGGCCGCGTCATTGACAACGGGTCCATATATTTCAATGTAAACCAGTCTGACGCGACTCCAGCCGCGCTGCTCTAGCCGCTTCAGCCGCGCGCTTGACAATGCACCTTTATCTTTTCGGTTCTTCTGTAAATCAATTAAAATATCATATCTCCATATTTTCTCTAAAAATTACAATCCCAATTCGAACGTATAATTTCCATCGCTATTACAACATTTTAATTTTCTAAAAAAAAAGAACAAAATCTCTTGACGTGAAATTAAAAATAAATTAACTTGAAAGTCTAAAACAATTATATTTGTGGCTCCAAAAGGTTATTCTATTAAAAAAAACTGTTTAGAAAGCATTTACTTATAGTTTAAATAATTTCCAAATAAATAAACGCTTATATAATTATTATAAAAAAGAAATGAGATTTCTTTACATGTGTCGCAGCAATTTGTCGATAACACCTGCATTATATTGGAAATAGGCTTAATTGTATGTTAATATTAATTGTAATAGCAATTGTTAGAAAGAATATAGAATAGAGAGGAGTAGTGGAGCCGGCAAATGTACGCAATTATGAACACACCCTCTCATTAGCAAAACTTTATAACCAACCACTGGAATTATGTAAATTTTCGTTCCTAAACAAAAAATTACACGCAATCAAATGGAATTAAAATCATAAATAAAACTACAATGGACCTGTACGTTGAACAGAAAAAAAATAAGGTAGAAATGAAAATAATTATAAGAACAAGAAATAACAGAAGCAAGATTATGGATAACAAAATAATGATTTAAACCGTAATATGAAAACAAGAAATATTGAAATGAGAAGAAAATTGTATAATAATATAATGAAAAAACATAAATATGTATTCGTTGCATTTTTTCGATTATCTTTTAACTATTTACATATATCTTTATTAATTAACATGTCATTATCAGAAAGATGAAAAAAATGGAATGGAAGGAAAAATTCGCCTACGGCGGGCGTAAACTCGGCGCCAAAACTACCTGGTGCATAACAGAAACATGTAAACTCGGCGCACGGATTTTAGGGTCATTCTAATTCCATGGGTAAACTCGGCGCCAAAGTAAACTATTGTTAAGAGGTAACACCATGGCAAATTTTGTTTACTTGTTTATTACTGACATAATTAAAATTAAAGATCTGATGTGAAAAAAATTTATATTTATCAACAAGATTATTAAGCGCTTCTAATTTAGCTTTTACAGTTTTATCTTTTAACTTACAAGTTACATTTAAACTTTGTAGTTTAATGTAGGTATGTTTCAATTTGACATTCTTTTAACTTTTCAATAAAGACGTATATGTATAGACGGATGAGGTGCATAAAAAGAGGAATTAAACTTCGCATGGAACTATAATATAAATATATAAATAATATAATATAAAAACCTTTTTACTTTTCTAAACAGGCAGGTACCTAGAGAAGGGCCGGCGCCGAGTTTACATGTTGTGAAGACATATCCTTTTAGAAACCTAGGTAAAGGGATTATTTTCGCGCCGAGTTTACTACCGTCCTTCGCCTAAGGTCCTTCAACCAATTCCATACGATTAAATTTTAAAAGAAACAAATTATGACAAATGTGCAACATTTGTTTTGTAACTTAAGCGATTCCGTCTGAAATATAAACCTACAATAACAGCATTATCGTGATTATTCAGTTCAATATTGAACTATTCAGCTCGTATAATGTTAGTATGATAAATGATATGAAACAATTTCAAAAATATCAAAAACGGTTAATTAATACAATCGGAAAATCTGGGATTATTTTTGGGAATAGACCCACGTTTTTCTTATTCGAAGATCTAAGACTGTAGCTATCGTTTCAACGACTGACGGCACAAATGCGAAAATTCTTGAGAGATTTTACTTTTTACAGCAATTTTTAGAGATTTTCCGTCCTTAGGAAAACTGATAAAAAATTCGAATATCGACTTTTGTCGACCCTCTGGTGCGAAATTTGGAAGATAAACAAAATTAACGCAGAGCGAGCAGCTGAACAAAAAAGCAGAGCCATAGAAGCTTGGACCACATTAAGTGCCACAAGATGGAACAGGTCTGCTTTCAATTTGGAACAGATAAAAAGATTTATAAAAATCATAATTTCGCTCTTCAAATTAAAAATTAAAACTTGAATATAAGTTCAAGCAAAACTCAACATTCCTACTTCTCTAGTTTCCTTGAGCTTTGACATTTTTGCTCAGATTCAGTATTTTTGAAAAAATTTTATACAGAAAGACTCGCTTGATGTAACCAGAAATTACAAATACCTTCAGAAAGCAAACTGGAATAAAATGATGAACAAAAATGATTTTGGTCCTGTAAAAGGCCGATTGGACAAGAACCAAACCCCGACTACCACAGCCTTAAAGGTGCATTGTCAAGCACGCGGCTGAAGCGGCTAGAGCAGCGCGGCTGGAGTCGCGTCAGACTGGTTTACATTGAAATATATGGACCCGTTGTCAATGACGCGGCCGGCGCGTGGCGACTGAAGCGGCTGTGGCGACTCTAGCGACGCGACTGCTCGGAAAGCAGTCCAGCCGCCACAGCCGCGGCGACAGATAAAGTTTTATATAGTTTAAAAGCCGCTTTCAAGTAAATGGATGATTTTTTTACAGATTTAAATAAAATATATAAATAAATAAACGACATCAAGCCTTAAGAATTTGTCAAACGAAAACCACAATAATTTCCGATTCCTGTAGCAAAAAACGGCATGCTTATGGACTTTGACTACAGAATTCGAGTTAGGTCAAGGTAATTTTGTGCTTGCTGTATAAACCTTTTTCTATCAGTTGTTTCACACATAATGTGGCTAATGTTGCTTGTCATTATTGGCCGGCAGGTTCAAAAAAATTGTTTTGCTTGCAGAAAATATCATTACAAACAAATTGAACTGTTGTGTGAGCGATGTTACGTTCATCTTCAATGTAATTGAGATGATTCTCTCACGATTACAGTATAATAACTGAAAAATCCATACTGATACTAACATACAACAGCTCACCAATCAATTACCATTAACATATTCATTTGAATCAGTAGACGAACACACAACCTAATAATCACGGTGGTTTTGCAAAAACTGCTCATAATAAAAGCAGACAAGAGAATCGTTTTTTTTTTAAATTTTCTTGTTGTGTTTCTTTTTATTTATTATTACAAAGCGGCAAAATGAATAGGTTCAACATTGGTATCTACCTCATTTAGCATAATTTAAGAAATTGATATACGATTGAGTTTTATAGTTTATAAAATTATCGGCCAAGTAGCAAATGTATTTCGAAAAACCGAATCGTATATAATTACAGATATTGTCTAATGGTATATTTTACATTTTACTAACCTTTACCCATTCAAAATTTATGTAAATTTGTTTAGATATAGGTGAATTTTAATCTAAAAACATTCCTTTTTGTTTTCTGTAAATAATTACATACGTATATATGAATTAATAATTATACCACCCTTATAGAAGTTGATATCAAAAATATACAGAAAAAAAATTATATAACTTTATCAGATAAGTGAACCGCGCCCTGTACGGAAGGGGGAATATTTTTTATTTTCTCATATAGGGTTGTTTGATATATAACCGCTATTTCAGTAAAAATAAAATATTTTTATGACACTATTTTATGGAAATTCTTTGAAACATGCAAAATTACACCAAAAATTGTACCAAAACGATTCCACCCCTTTTACTGGAATTATAATAAAAAAACAGAACGAATAATAAGCCACCGAAAAATTATACTAGTAATCACTAAATTATGCATTTTTGTTTGTATCATAAAGATGATTGAATATTTTACTTTGTGTTTAAATAAATAAGGATCAATCGTTTAATAAATTCGTATGTTTATCGGTATTGTTTGGACAATGAAATTTCCTGGGCTAAATTATCATGATAATAACAATAAATAATTCAATGAAATTATGCTAATTTGTAATGTTATTACGAAATAATTCATTCGTTCTTGATAAATGATGATAGAAGCTTGATAGGTGGGGACTTGCGCCGCTGTATATTTGCAATTTTAAGTAAAGCGTTAAATTTCTGGCAGTGGTTTCAATATGCTCTGAGGCACTTTTGGAGGACCCTTATACCCATTATCGTCGATTGTGCAGATATCTCTTGTTCCACAGAAAATCCCAGCAGGTCCTAATTCACGATTTTGTATGTCCTCACACCCCTGAGCCTGAACCGTTCCATTTTATCGTCGCATATAAAATGCCAGTTAAGAGGACAATCAGAAGATCTTGTCTTCAGAGAAGTCAAAATAATCAAATAATCAACAGTATTGTGCCTTGCGTAAAGAATGTCCTGAATTTTCGAAATCCACAAAGCAAATGATAAAACACAATTGTACCGCGGATTGTAGCTTCTGCCATTTACTTTTAACGCACAAATCAGTTATGTGGCGGTGCCTAGAAGACTATCAAAATTGCCGTTTAACAGTTTAATTGGTTTTCTGCATAGGAATTGGATACAGTTCATATAATAATATTTTCCCATTCTCTGGAGTTTAATAGTCGTCCAAAATGGGAGCATACGCGTTAAAATCTGTTCGAAAACAAACAGTTTTTCTTCCAATAACAAAACAATTTTCCAATCGATCACACAATCTACCATCGAAATCTATTTATGACTACCAAATGATATGATAAAACAGAAGAATGATTCATTAGATTAAATTTAGCATTCTATGAAAGCATTTGTACTGACTATCGAATTATGAATGATGTTTGTTAGAACATTACGCCTCTGTAGAATCGATCATAATCCGCATTAAACAAATAAATAAAGCAATAAATAATTGTGACAATTCTAATAATTGAATCAATATTGACGAAAATATCATTGTTTTTAAAACAAGATAACGGATTTATTGTTGAGTATACAATTTCGCTATTTATTGTAGAGTAATGGTGGGGTTTTTCGGCGATTTTCCGATGGTTGCCAGGACGATATTTCCGAATAGTATTGGCAGGGATCCTGTTAAAGGACACACCCATAATAATAGCGCCGTTTTAGTGGCGACGCATCGAACTAAACTCATTTGTAAAACAGTGAAGGAAAAGCGACCGAAAAAAAAGAACGTTTATTACTCATTTTTAATTCATACGGTAAAGATTTTATATTGACGTTATATTAAATTTTACAACTGACTGTATATGAGGGTTGTTTTGTTAACTATCATGAAACGTTTTATTTCATTCCTATTTTCTTTTATTAGAGACATTGTCTGGAAATTATTGCAAATTATTCCAGGCTGAGCTATTAAATTTTTAATGAAGAGAAGAAAGTGAATGGACAGTAATTTAGATTGATTAATATTGAATATATGTTGATTTTAGCTTATTGTTAGTGTTTATTACTACAAATTGCTAATTAATATCGAATATTTTCTAATTTACAAAAGATTACAGAAAATATTAGGATTTGTCACGATTTGTAAAGCCTTTTTTACGGTATCGCGCAAATTTGTGAGATATTCGAAAATTGTATTTTCAAATTAGCTACAAAGTATACTCAACATGACTTCTTTTACTTTTGACATAAATTCATGAATGCACCAGGGGCGCTATCGGCATAACGCCCGTACACTGTCGACACTCAGGCGTTATTGGCCTCATAACGCCCTTGATACATTAATTATTATAACAGTTTGATAAAAATACTAAATTCTTTTTATCGAAGATCTAATCGCGACTATTCCTATTGACAAGTATGAATCGAATATACAAACTTTTTGAAAACCTGTACAAATCGCCAACGAAATTAGCCTTTGTTTGAGTTCCGGCGGTCGTATTGAGCTTTTTACAATTATGAAAAGTTTCATTTGCGGATATTGTACAAGTTACAATTTTAGTGCTGTTTTGAATCAACACATGTTATAAGTCGGTGAGACTCTGCCTAGTAAAGGCATTATTTTAATTGTTTCTTTCGGAAAATGACAAAATTACTTAGGGATCTCCAAAAAGTTATACGAAGCGGTGAAGAGCTAGGACCGGTCCTTATCCACTTATTTCACCCTTAAACTACAAAAGGAGTTGAAAAAGGTCGAAATTTGCCAAAGACTGTTGCCGATTTTCTACTACCGTGTAGAAACCGAATTCAGTAATAGCTTTTTTTCAATACTTGCCATCAAAGTTCTACTTTATCGACTAAAAACCCGATACATAAAATGCTTACTTTACCGTTGAGTAAACACTTTACCATCGAGCAACACCATAGCAACCAACAGTAAACAAACAAAAACAATTGCTTGTAGTTTAGAGAAATTCAATAGCAACCAACAACCATTGGCAACTGTATGAATAATGAATGTCATAACTTATTAGAAAATTAAAGAAATTAAATAAAGTAAAAAGAGTTTTTGTACGGCACACGGAGTTAAAGTCCCTTTATCCACTCGCGGATAAAGTATGTCTTTACCGCCTTGTACAGTAAATAACTATTTCTACACGTTTTGAGTTTTCAAACGTTTATGTTCAAATCTAATAGTAAGGACCGATCATCGTCATGCTTAATTAATTTTGCAAGCCTGATGAATTCTCATCGAGAAAGCTTCGAATAATAACAACAGTTTCTTAGTTTTTTTCAATTTAATTAGACGGTAATTTGCACATATAATCAATTTTGAATACATTAATTTTCGCATTATTCACTTTTATAAAATAATAAGTTTTTTTTTTAATGATTATTATTATTTACTACTGATTAAAATCAATATGAATATTGACATAAATTTATAAAAACAGTATCTTTTAATTAAAAATCATGTCTGGAGAAAAGTCACCAACAATACGAAACGAAACTATTGCATAACGATAGATGTGAGCATTTTTTGCCTGTAGGTCAATGCAACAGTCCCAACAACAACAAACAGCAACAATACACGCATCAATATCACGCAATTTCTATCTCATTTATTTAGAAGTAAGTTTACTATATGTACGTGTATTCGTGTTTCTATGATGCTCGTTTATGAACAGATATTATAGTAAATGTGAGTAAAGTATCAAAGGTGTTTGCGCTAATTAGCGTTCAATTACGGCAACAATATGTGGACTAATTATCCACACGGTCAACGCAACTAGTACATATTGCATTTTTCAATTATTACCCGATTTGAGATAGTTCTTTTGCTTTCCGATTTTCGTTTAGAAATCAGTTTTTATGCACCTGTTTTTTCAACTTTTAAGTGGGCCCCATTTAAAATTTTACGATCAATTCAACGATAAAGATCTAGATTGGTTCGAATAGATTTGTTAAGAATTTAATTACTACGATCTATCATCAATTATTACCGTATCGGAATTTGGTTAAGTTTATAGTATCATGATATTTGAATTTGTTTTTTGATTTGGAAATTAGTTTGATTGAATTTTGTGTGTGTGTAGTATACCTTTTGCCGTTCCGTCGGCGTCGTTTAGTTGCATAAACGGTCCCTAGCTGGTTCATGGTGGTAGTGGTTGGCGCCGCAACGACCACGGGGGTGGGCGCCAGCACTCCCGTGGGCTCACCTACGAATGACGCAGCGCCCCCGGACGTCGGTGGCGGCTGAATTCCGGTACCTGGTGCACATTGGCTTTGCACTGAGTTTATGAATTCCGTTTTGATTTTATAAGGGATAGTTTATAATTCCGCCCCACTACCTATTATTATGAATATATATTCAATTATCCAAAGATGACACAAACACTATCAGTATCGGTCTTTTTTTGCTTGTTATTGTTACGTGATGAAATGAAAAACAAATATATCACCAAATATAATGTAAATGTCTAAAGGCAACAACTACCGATGATGGGCACTCACTATTTTACTAAAAACCACGACCACGACCTCTACCTATGCCCAAACACGAGGATACTGGCAGGTCGTTGGGGGCTGCGTGCGCGACCTGGACCCCCACTACATCGATGAGGGGTCGGCGAGTACCGCCCCATTGGTAGACGAATTCGCATGACGTCACAACATGGCCTCAAATGACGGGTTCTTCGGCGGGAGTGAGGGGGGCAAAGTTATATGTATGTGTGCGTAAACGAAGGTAGATTGGTGAAGGTGACGAGGACGACGACGACGACGACGACGACGTCGGTGGTGGCGACTGCCACAATAATGATAATAGTTGTGGCGGTTATAGGGGTCGAATTCTATTAAGATGAGACAACCATTTTTTTTTTAATTCATCGATAACTGATGTCACTCGAGCCCTTTGATGTAATAATAACACAACACCATCTCGTTATAATTTCCCAAATGACCAACAATTATTAATATAATGAAGAGAAACGAACACCTTATCGTTATCAATTAACTGACAACTATTCATTTGACAAAAAAAAAACACATTCCATTTACATTAATTATATTTCGTGAAGAATGGATGTGTACCTGTCAGGACATATACTGACTGATATTGTTATCAGTTAATCTTATCATAAATTCAATTAAAATTGATACACCATTAATATAATTGAAGTTAGGGAATATTCCAATAGGAACATTAAGTCATATTTGAGGTAGATATATACATTGTCTACCGTATGAAGCGAAAATATTATCATAAATGTCTAATAAATCATAATTGCATGACCTTAAGTAATAGTTTATCAAATAATGAACTTGATTAAAGAAAAATAACAAACAATGAACTAACAACGTTTTTTTGAGTTAATTAACTTTTCATGTCAGTATATTTGATAATCTCTCAACGACTGATTGTTAAATGACATTTACGATTTTTTGCAAATTATTATCATCTAATTACGAATAATAAGTGAGACTTATTGAATATAAGGGGATGAATAAAAAAAAACTATCAATCGGTTAAAAGGTCTTTAGGAAATTTCAAATAGTCATACGAAGGCGCCGATGCTGGTGAAAAAAACATTAATTGGCCAAGGCATGAAAACATGTTTTCAAATGCAAATTCCAGCATTGTAGTGTTTTACAGTGCGAATTCAATGGTAATAGAAAATAGACAGAAAAACGGCAATAGGTAATTATTTTTATCAGTAGATGATAAAAGGCATTTGTGTAGAAAACAACTGAACAATGATAGTGAATTTCGAGGTAAAGGCCATCTAACATAAAATTTATTATTTTTCGAAAAATAATAAATTTTATGTTAGACTCCATTTTATTTAAAAGATGAAAGTGTTGCGGAAGAACATTGGCGTCTCATTAACCTACGATTGACTGTTGAAATTTTCTCCCTGTAGAAATGTTTTGCCTTAAGAGATTTTGTAAATTTCGTTTTTGGCGATGATTACGATCGAAATTGCACATATCCTTTTCAAAAGAATGGCTCACGCCATATAATATAATAGACAGCTTAACATAACGTGAAATAATAAAATATGTTTATAGATCGTATCATGTAACTTCATCCGTTTAAAGGCGTGGTTCGTACACTGATGTGCTGAAGATGAAATAGAGACAGAGAGAGAGAGAGAAACAATAAGGGAGATCATCGCGATAATGTGTCAGACGTTTGTAGGCACTGGTTGCTTCTAGAGACTGTTTTATCATTGTCCGGACTGATTGGGCGTGTCAGCAGACAAATGTAATATTATAATGTTTAACTGTGCAATAGTCACATTCTAGCGATTGCTAGCAAAGTCAATGGTAAAAAAAGCTCATTTATCTTCTTTAAAACCGCCTAGATAATTGTTTATTTATGTTGATTCGGTAGAACGTGACTATTACACAGTCTTACTGTAAACATTACAGTATAATACTTTACGCCTTTACGCCCTATTGGTCCGGACAAAGATAATACCTTAACTCATATACAACACGTGTTACCTTGTCACTGAAAAACGCAGTGTTAATCTTTTTCTGTCATTTTCCTCATCCTGATTTTGGTACCTCAGGACACAACAGTTTTCAAATCAGAATTGTTACTTTATGTAACGTTTGATGGCATAATTGGGAACGTTTGAGTTGGAGATAAGACAGAGAAAAAAGTTATTGTTTCCTTTGATATTACTTTATTTTTTGTTCAAGTACGCAAATTATGAAAAATTAAAAAAAAAAAACGATTTACTCTTAAGCTTGTAAGTCGCTTACTTTTTAGGATAATATGTGCATGAGTTTGTGTAGATTGTTATGATTGTTTAGCATGAAGAATGCAATTTATTGTTGTTTTATTTCTGTCCTTGATTGTGACCTTGAATATTGTTAATAATCGGACATCTTATTTTCCACTAATTAATGCATTATACAGAGTGTTCCACAGACCAAGCAATCAACTTTCATAACTTCTTCAATTATTAAAACATTCGAATGCAACCTTCAATATTCAAACTAGAACAACTAAGGAATAGACTCAAAGTGCCCTTAGGTAACCTAGTTTGAGTACTTGAAGGTTTTTAATAATTGAACAATTTATGAAAGGTGATTGGTTGGGCTTTTTATAACTGCATAATTAAAAAGTCCAAGATAATATTTAATGAGTAGGTAATCGATTTGTATCTAAGACATGCACCTGTAGGCAGTAGTAAATATGCTGCTACAATACTTGTGGAATAAATTAGGTAATAACATAATGTCTTACATCCATTCATTTAAAGGGGTGGGGGTTGAAGTTCGATCTGTCAAAAGCGTTCAATATATTTTTGAAGTGTAACGAAAATGCGAGACCCCGTGAAGTGAAACACTTCCCCTTTAACAGACAGCTCAGAGGGAAGAGTGGGGGCGTTGCCAATAGCGTCGCTTATACTCTGTCAGTTCTGCCAACTGTGTAAAATAAGCACTAGGGTCTAGAGTTGGTGTCATTGATTGATGTACAGCGCCCTCTGAAACGAAACTAAAATTTCAAGGGTTACCCCGATTTATAATTTTTATATTTATAATATATGGCGTTAAATTGAGATAAGCGAAATGCCGAAAAATACAATTGCAGAACAAAAACGGGCCTTCAGGCAACCATGAAAAGAAAATAAACCAAGAAAAAAATGAACTTCATCTCTAACCTGAGAAGTTTCACTCCTAACGCGCGGCATTCCGCGCACTTTCAATTTTTTTTTAATGAATAATTGAGGCCTTCAGGAACTATTACAAAGCGGTTTTCGGCAGTTTGTAACGTTTTGCTGCTCGATGAGCAATACTATAAACAGGATTTTTTCTTTACAAATAACAAATTTTCAGATGAAACTAGCCTGTTTTTCCGTTTTCTGCTTTATTATGAAAAATCTCGTAATATTTATAAATTTCAGATTGTGTGACCAAAATACAAACCTACGGAAAATACCATTTAGTGATGAGCAAAACAAGACTAACACCTAGACTACAATAGTCTTGGTATCGGTCTTGGTCTTGGTCTTGCACAAATATTTTTAGTTTTGATCTTGGTATTAGTCTTGGTCTTGCGTACTCAGTCTTGGCCTATTGGGAAAATTTTATAGAACATTTTTGTAGAGCATTTTATTCTCTCTAACTTATTTTTATAAAAGTATTTGATACTTTTTACAGATCATAAGTTATTTGCAATAAGTTCCCTGGTAGAAATGATTCCGGGCACCAGACCAGGTTCCGAACAATTTGCCCTGTTTGATATTGGGGCCCTAGAATTCGCCCCGACTGTTTGCCCGATCAGAATGTAACGCTTTTTGAGAAGGCCCTGGCTGAAATTTCTGGTAGGGTAAATAATCGGGGAGCAATTTGGTTGCCCGATCGGGCGTTAGTTTAGTTGCATGATCGGGAAACAAATCTGAAAACCTGACCGGGTTTTCTGAAATCACTCCGACTGTTAGACTGATCAGAATGTAACGCTGTTTGAGAAGGCCGTGGCTGAAATTTCTGGTAGGGTAAACAGTCGGGGGGACAACTTGGTAGAACAAAGGAAAACCTATTGGAATGTAAATTTAGTCCGACTTTGGACAACATTATTATTCGCATTAATATAAATAATAACGTCTTGGTTTCCAGAAGACGACAATTTATTTACAACAGTATAAAATACAAATTGATGACCACTATAATTTTAGTTCTAGCAAGAACAGTCTTTATAACAGATGGCTCATCTGTCGACGAAGACGTGCTGAAGGTTCACTTCAGGCTTTGGTGCTGGCAGTACTCGGCGGCCATGCCTTCTGATCTAATGTCGAAGCACGATGATGTTCCGGCAGGTCGGGTCTATATCCACTTGTTGAGTTATGCCCAAAAGGCGCTCACTGCGTCCCCTCATTTGAAAAAAAAAACGGTCGGGTCTATATCGAACTTATGTTAGTCAAGCGTTCGCGAACTATATCCGGCCTGCCATCTAACGGAAACTTGTCGAGATACCCGATTAGGCTTACATACTCGGGTTTTCGACTTTCTGCCCGGTAAGTTGCCCGATCGGGTAAAACATTGTCGGGATACTTATGTTTAGCCTCTACAGATACCCGATCAGGCTTATATGATTATGTTTATCATATCATATAATTATATAATTATATAATTATATGATTATATATATAATTATACAGTGTGTCCCAGGATCGAGTTGACAAGAGGAAAAACATCTTTATCTATGATTTTACGTCAAAAAGTGATTCTTTATAAAAAGTTCTGCTTGTCGAGAAAATGAGATTACCATAAAAAAAGTTTAAATCCAATTACATGATTTCATAAAATTAAGAAAAAACCGAAAACTTTTGTACCTATGCAGTATTTAACAAAAAAATCAAGGCGGCTGATTTATTAGTTGTTATGGTAACATCTCATTAATATGACGTTTTGGTAATAATTTGAATAAAAAAATGTTGACTAAAGAAGAACGAATTTATTTGATACAATGTTATAGGATTGGGAATGCATCGTTTAAATACGCAGTAGATCTTGTTCATGAAAAATTTCCCAATTCAAGTGAATCAGTGAAAAAATTTGTATTGAAATTGTCATCACAATGTCAAAATTCTGATATGAATGAGATGTTACCATAACAACTAATGAATCAGCCGTCTTGATTTTTTTGTTAAATACTGCATAGTTGCACAAAATACCTATTTTAGATAGAAAAGTTCTTGTTTTTTCTCAATTTAATAAAGATATGTAATCTGATCTGAATTTTTTTTATGGTAATCTCATTTTCTCGACAAGCAGAACTTTTTATAAAGAATGAGTTTTTCTTGCAAAATTGAAAATAAAGATTTTTTTCCTCTTGACAACTCCATCCTGGGACACACTGTATATAATTATATAATTATATATATATAATTATATAATTATATAATTATTATATCATATGATTATGTTTATCAGATCAGTTAGTTGCCTGATCGGGTAAACGTTTTTCAGAATTCATGGCTTCGACCTCGTCAGGCTTCCGACAGGGCATAAGAGATCGGGCTAACAAAATTCTGCCCGGCCAGTTACCCGGTCAGGTGCATGATCACCGGGCTAGTTGCATTTAAACTCACTAGGCTCCCGACTCTGCTCCTGTAATGTGGGCCTAATAATCAGCCCCGATTAGTTACCTAACTGGATTCTAGTCAATCAGGTTAATAGAATTGGCCCCGCTCTGGCACCTTATAGGGTTCACGAAATCGGGCCCTGTGTTCATTCCCCCGATCGGGCGCTGGTCGAAAATCGGGAATAGTCGGGCAATAGTCGGGCAATTTCTACCAGGGTTGATTTTTTTTTATTTCAGTAATATTTTTGCATTGATAACTGTTCAATACTGTGAGTGAAATAACTTACGACCTGTAAAATAATGTCAAAAACTTTTAGCAAGGTAAGTTATAGAGAATAAATTCCACTACAAAAAATGTTCTATAAAATTTTCCCATAAAGTTGATGGTGCTGTCAAAAATGTAAAAAATTACCATTAATCCAACTTTAACCTTGAATAACTTTTGAAGGACTAAATATATCAAAAAATTGTAAGAGACCCTTTTTGTAGAGCGTTAAATTTTGTATAATAATGTATTTCAGTCATTCCAAAATATTGTTCCCAACGTGAGCTATAAAATTCCAAATTGCAAGAGAAACTTTTTCACAAGTTAATATTAAAATTAAGAGCTGATACTTTCACAGGCTGTCGAAAAAATTACGACATCCAGAACAATATTTGCAGGGTGCTTTTTGAAAAGAAAAATAGTCGATTTTTCTGATACAGTCGAATCTAAAGTACATGCATGGATAAAACATTTATTTATAAAAATTCGAGATTTCTTGGTACAAAATTGCCCTTCACAGGTAAATAAAATTTTCCCAAGGACGATTCAGAGTGGAAGTTCTTCTAAACTTATTACACCCAAACGCTCCCAAATGGAGAAACAGGTCGAAGAAAATATTTATTATACTCGGTATCAAAAACTGAATTTTTTGCTATTATTGTAAATCTTTTGATAGGGGGCGGCTTCAAGAGAGTTTGCACATGGGCGGCTTGTACCAACGCGGCGGCTGTGATCCAGACATAGTTTCAAAGAAGACTTGCTCCGAGAACATTCTTGTAGATACCTTTTTTCAAACAGTGGTACAGTTTCTTTATTTTTATATTTAGCGATAAAATCTAGTAAAGCAAAGTAAAAATTTCAAGTACAAAAAATGTTTAGTAGTGCCAAGAAAAAAATATATAAAAATTGTTTCGAATAGTTTAACTGATAAATTCACCGGAAGTAATAATTTTCCTTTAGTCTTGCATATTCGGTCTTGGTTTTGGTTTTGGTCTTGGTCTTCCATTTTTGCATTTTGCTCATCACTAATAACAACGAACTGAAGAGAAATTGGTGCTGAGAAGCAATCCGATTGACAAAAATTTAGAAAATAGTCACAACATAAACGGCTGTTAAAAGTACACGGTTAACCGAAAACAAGTGAGCTTCATTTATTGACGAAAATCACGTCTCTAAATCCCAAGTAAGATTTGATCATATGATAGTCTCCCTATGGTTCAGTTTTCGAATCGTTTTGGAGCTGTTCTGGAAAAATTGACTTTCTAGGGTAACCTTTAATTCCCATTTTCTCTGTTAAGTTCGAAAACAGGCACTTTTTTGTTCTCTACAATAATTTGATATATCTGGCTGGCAAAAATTGTGAAAATCGGAAGTGCTAGAGCCTTGGCTTTGCCTATGAAAAATCTGACAAATGGCTGAATTAATTTGTTATTTAAGATATAGAACTAGGACAGCTTTCGGAATGCAATTGTGGCGTTATCAAATTTCTTGATGATATCCGTTTATTCAATTCGAATAAACATGATAATATGCAATATCAGACGGATTATAGGTATATTTAGATAAATCCGCAATTGGTTGTATATTAAATTATACATTTATAGCAGGCTAAACTATTTATTCCAATCATCCAACTGTCCCTATAAATATCGTCACCATATGTCCTTATTTTACATACATCTATATTTAAGTAAGTAATATGTAAACGAGATCGATCGACTGATATGATCAAGATTACTGCTATAATTTGATCTGATGGTGAAATTTTCAATTTCCTTATGTACAAATTTTCGTAATTTTTTTGCACCAAATATCCCTACTGCATATTAATATGGTAATGATTTGTCATTATAATGATTAAATATTGAAATACGACAACTTTTTTCTATCGTGGAAAGGTGACATTGTAATTTCGTCCACAAATGGTAAAAATTGAACGATTATTAAGAAATTTATATGCAATTTTTGCATCTGCATACTATAAGGAGTCAACCTGTCGATGATTATCAAATTAGCCAAAAAGTATTGTGTTATCATTAAATTTGCAATTAATATGTTTGTAATAAAATTTCAATTTTATTTGCACTTATTTTAGATGACTTAAAATATTCAATATAAAGTGATAATTAAGAAATTCGTTGATGACCTACAGAATGTTTCAGATAGTTGATCGTACAACGAGCTAGATAAATGCTTTTCATCCGATACGCGAATACATTTAATTAATTATTATTATTTTTTTTGCTACCACGATAAAATTTTTACGATTCCAGTCTTACGATGATGGTATTTTAAAGTTAATTAGTCGTTAATGTAAAGATTCCCATGAGATTAAACTGATAATTATCGGACAAATAAATGAGACAAAAGTTCCCATACTGAATGTTTATAAAATAAGAAATTGTCGGTGGAAGTTAATAGGAGCTAACTAACGATCACTACATTGTATTTTTTAACGTATCAAATGCTACAGTAAACGCAACGAATTACGACATTGATTTTAAAATAGCAAAACTGAATAGCAATGAACCATAATAAACGTACTGTTCCCGCGCTAGATCGAGTCGAATTAGACAAATGCACAATAGAATTGTTACCGGTAAAGAACCTCGATCCAGGGGCGTTTCATGTAAATGGCATTTTATAATGCCAATACAGACAGAATTCTCCCGATGAACACAATCAAATTAAATTATCACCAGACTTGTTATAATTTTCCTCAATGAAAAGATGCAACGATGCTTTTTATGCAAGGTCCGTATTGTTAACTAATATCCTTTATGGACGCCTATGGATTGGACGTCAGTTACAATGCATCTTAAGGTGCATTGTCAAGCACGCGGCTGAAGCGGCTAGAGCAGCGCGGCTGGAGTCGCGTATCTAGAGTCGCGCGACTGCAGCGGCCCATATGAGTGTCAAGTGCGCGACTACAGCCGCTATTGCACACGCGCATTTGTAAACACGACTAATCAGTTGTTAACTGACTACGATGGAGAAAGCATTGGTTTTGTGGTGCGCTACCGAAATAGAACAAGATAAAGAAGAACTGTTATTACAATTAATAAGAAACAATCCTCACGAAATCTTTTCAACCCGAAGAGACGAGGGTTTCCAAAATTTCGAAGTTTTTTTCGCGTTAACATTAATCAGTTTAATTTTATATTGCCTTTAATTGAAAATGATTTGAAAAAACAATCATGTGCACCAATTAGACATCCAATAAGCCCAGATTAATTTAAAAAAAAACTGTATTTTTTATTTCATATATTTGTTAATAAGTTGGTAATGTAGTAATTGATTTATTTTCGTCTTGATGATGCGACACATCGCTAGTAGGAATATGTCTTTCATATATATTTATCGAAGTCAAACCATCAGATAGATTGATTAAGGGACAGTTAATTAACAGACCGCTTTTGCTTATGCTATTAAGATCTACTTAGGTAATACAAATGAAATTATTTTCAATCAGACTATCCTCAGCGCTTATATTCGGTTTCCTTTGGATTTTGTGGTGTACCTATAGGTAATTCTGTTTTGTTTATAAATATTTTATTTTCGTTGAAAACAATTATTCAGATTTAATTTAAATTGACCGTTGCTGGTCCTACAACTACGTGCTTTAACAAACATTTTTCTGCACATCTGCCACGGTTCCTTTGTTGGAACTATCACAAAATTTTATATTTATTGCTTTATTTGCGCACTTTGTGCATTTGTGAGATTCCCACCTACATCTACAAGAAAAGAAAGAACTTATAAAAAATAGTAGTTTTATTTATAAATTGCAAATTCTTTTATACCTACAATGTAGGGATGTAGGCAAAGAATAAAAAAGAACTGTATTTTTTATTTCATATATTTGTTAATAAGTTTGTAATGTATTAATTGGTTTATTTTCGTCTTGACTCTATAAAAAACAGAAGAAAATGTGAATATAATATAAGAGACGTTTATTTATTTATATATTTTATTTAAATCTGTAAAAAAATTATCCATTTCGCTAGAAAGCGGCTTTTAAACTATATAAAACTTTATCTGTCGCCGCGGCTGTGGCGGCTGGACTGCTTTCCGAGCAGTCGCGTCGCTAGAGTCGCCACAGCCGCTTCAGTCGCCACGCGCCGGCCGCGTCATTGACAACGGGTCCATATATTTCAATGTAAACCAGTCTGACGCGACTCCAGCCGCGCTGCTCTAGCCGCTTCAGCCGCGTGCTTGACAATGCACCTTTATTTGATAAATATCAGAAAGGGATCGACCCACCCTCTTAAAAATAGGGACTCATCTACGTCAACTCTCGCCTCGACGCAATGACAATTATGCGATTCGACAAATTACATCGAAACACATACTGTAATGCGATACATTTATGTAATTATTAGGAGTATTATTTATTGTAATTTTTAAAAATACTGTGTACCTTGCCTTTTATTTTATTGAATTTTACGACCACCTTTCTCGGACATCCCAAGCCAATTCAAATTAACGGCACTTCACTACACTGGGACTAATATACATACATTTTGAATAGTTTCACTGATAATTAACAAATTTATCTATTAGATAAATTAAAAACTAATATTGAATGAATAGTTGAAAACATCTGATGAAGTAATGATGGGTATCAACTTGAAAAAAAAAATTAATTTTTCTATTTTTCGTCAATAATAGCGCTATTTTAAAACTTGCTACTGTATCGAAATGAACTCATTTCGATACTTGTGTAAAAATGGAAAATGTAGTAATTTTTTTCCCTAACGTTGGTATTGATTTTGTAAACTGTCAAAAATCCTGTTTATAAACAAAATCAACAAAACAATTTTTGGTAACATATACAACCACTAATACATTAATCAAAAAAATCAAGCACTGTTCAATTGTTATATCAGTAACACCAATTTCCCTAAATTCCAAATATTGCATTTTTTTTTGTAAAAAAGGGCACACAATAGGCAAAATAGAAAAAATAGTATAAAAAACTCGTGTCAGAAGTCGTATATTGTACTCGCCCTTTAGAAAACTCGCACTTCGCGACTCGTTTTCTAAACTTGGACTCGTGCAATAATTGTCGACTTCAGGGACTTGTTTTTCAATATACTATTTTATACTTTTTTAGAGATATCTTTATCGCATCATCTGTTGATTAATTGATATTTCAGCTTTGTTTCTCTGTGGCCAACATGAAATTTTCAGTCTACCGTGCTATTTATTTTTATATGCCCTTGGAATTCAAAAATGACAAATCTAACGCCACCCCTCTAAAGACGAAATAAAATAGGTAGAATACCAAATTTTGAACGGTTCCCTAATTCTTAGAAAACTAAAGAAATTATCAAAGCAGTCTCTCTTTATTTTACAGCTTGCAGAAGTCTTTAAAATAATTTTCTTATTGTAGTTTATCAACAAGACTTAAGTAACCTTACTCGGACAAATATTTAAATGCTCCATAAAGCACCGTTAGGACTATAATAAACTATGAAACATGCATTTTATCGACAAAACCAAAAAAAACTGCCAATCTATGTTAGATTAAAGAATAAATAAATCTTTTACAAACAGTAACGACTTTCCCTTTTTTCGAACCAGCGGAGAAGATAGTATCGAAGCCCTTGGCTCAGCAGTTGTTTTTCTGTAGCTCTAGGCTCTCTAATTACGATGAGAATGATAGAAGATCAATAGACGCCTAAGTAGGAATTGCATATTTTAGACAATAAACGCTTGTAAATAGCTGGTGGGATGCTCGCGAGCACTGCCTTTCATTTCCTTCAGATTTTGCTCCTAATATGGCACCTAAGATCTGTTGTTTCCTAAATAGGGTTGAATTTTGCAGGTCTGCACAGTCCTCGGATATAGGAATCTTTTAATTTTGTCTATTTTCAATTAGAAAAACTTATTTAACAGAGATTGCGGGTGGTTATATGACTTTAAATGTTGATTAGGTATCACATAAGATCCCTTTGAAACGATTCTACAAAGAAGGAATAAATAAAATCTGTAACATACCACCTTAAAATAGATAGAAAAGGCTTCCTCCTTTCACAAGTCGAGGGAGATATGGCCGAAATTTTCAACGTTTCGAAGTAGTTACAAACGGATGGGTGATTACACAGAAACAGATCAAAAAAGAGAGAGCCTGGTAATCAGTCAACTCTGATTTTTTTTTAAAAAAGGAAATATGCACGTTTGTCATACAATGTGATAAAAAGAATTACTCATATAGGTATTGAAAAATGGGTGCAATTATGTTGAATTGAAAACCATGTTAATACCTCGTTCAACACGATTTTAAACGTACGATAAAAAATAAACAATGTAAATAAAAAAAATAAATGTAAAAAGCAGAATAAAGAGCGTGTTTATTTTATTATCGAATATATGTATGTATATATATACTAAAATAAATTGTAGGTCAGAAAAATGCACGCATACCCTGCTCATGTTGCTTAAATATTTTTTATCAGAAAACTACAAGCAGGTATAGGATTGTTCAAAAGAAAATAAATAGGCAAACAGAGGAAAATATTAGAATTTATAAAGGCTGCTGGTATCACGATAGATTCCTCCTGAAATAAAATGTCCACATCAAAACTAAATTACATGTACACTCCTTTATCAATCGGTAAGATCAATGTAAAGTGCATATTTCATTATCATGTTCCTATTATCAGAATTTAATCCTCGTTCAGCTATATGAAGTTAAATAATATATGCCGTGCCATTGTCAGACGTTTCCAGAGTTGTATTTTCTGTTATCAAAAAAAACCATCAAACTTCTTTGTGTCTTGAAACCATATATTTATATCAGTTAAAAAATGAAAACATGCACAATTGCATATTATAACTGAAAACTAAATAAATAATAATGTAGATATAGAAATTACTTGAAAAATATAAAATGAATTTGAAAATTTAAACGATGAAAAAAACACCAAACAAAACAATAATAATAATAATAATGATAATAATAGTGACAATAATAAATAATCACCTTTAGTGATAATAATGATAAGAGTGATCGCGTCGCGTCAGTGATTGGCCACCCACCACTACATTACCGATTTGTATTTGGTGCAATTGCATTTACCCAGTTCGATGGAGGCGTTAACGAATTCAACAGGGATTGTGTTAACAGGCACGCCTACCATTGGGTCGATTGGTGACTTTCAATGTTACCTATATATAGTTGTATACGCCCATTCCTATTATTATTATTTCGTCTGTAGTCGATAATAGTATAAACAAGGAAAATAATCAATAATTGTTGGATTTTTTTGATGAAAACGCAAATTAAGAAATCTGTTGATTTATTTGTTTTAAAGGTATTTATTGGAATCAGGTCCGGTCCAAGTATTCGTGGCGCTTCAAGCAAACTAATTTTTGGCGCCCCTTTATAAAAGATAATAAAATAGTCAATAATTATCTGTTGAAGTTGAGGTTTTTTTTATGAACAATAGAGCACTCCTTGGAATGTCTGTAGAAATGATAGTCGATGGTGGGCAGCCGGAATATAAAGCGAATGAAATATCTTGCATATACAGAAAGAGAAAAGAGGCTTCTCGTAGAAAAATTATAAAATTCTGTTGTCTAGATATCTACAATAGATTCAATTGTATGTCATATTTTTCAAGTTTTGCCAAATCAAGAGAGTTTTCACCCTTTTGCAAAGCGTACTCAACTTTTTTAAATGCTGTCAACCTCACTAAGGCTCCGTTTCCTCTTCAACGGTAAAGTTAATCTGGAGTAACATTGATGCGGTAAAAATAAGTTTGTAAAGATCATTCAGACCTCTAGGGACATTGTGTATGTGTTTGTGCAAACACTGAATGAAGCCCAACTGGAGTTTTCAGATACGATACTAGGTAGTCGGATCGAGTAAAATTCTAACATCGTTTCACTGACTATTTTCCCTTTCAGTTGAATATTGCAGACTCTGTTTTTAGGGGCGTAAGCCAGAACTGGGGACGGATAATTATACAGAAATTGAAGTCGTTATTCAATAACAAGGTGGTTAAATTAATCTGTAACATGGGAGAAGCAGCGAAATCAAATCTCAATGGTAGAAAATACCTCATCCTCTACAATACCGCCTCGACAATTATTTATTTATTTAGATTCGTTATGGCTTGTTTCTGCTAATTACTACAGGGGAGTCCGAGTGTCTCAGTTGTAAAGTATAATATTATAATATTTACGATAAGACTGTGGAATAATCACGTTCTAACGAATCAGAATAAACAAACAATTTAACAATATTGCAGGACACACCTGATGATGACTAATTAAGCCGAAACCGGTAAAGAAATTTACAAATAAACAATTGTCTAGGTGGTATTGTAGATAATAAATGAGATTTTCTCTACCATTGAGAATTGACCTCACTGTATTTTCCACACCTCACTGCACATTATAGGTAAATTACTTAAATCGCAGTATAATCCCCCATCCCCAGTTTAGTCTACCACCTGGGAAACAAGGCATAAAACGTGACTATTTCAGAGTTTTATCGTAGACTATGTTTAATCCTGGTTCGGCCAGCGTGGCGTGTCAGATGTAAAAGACCTATAGATGTTACATGTAACATGATCCTGTAACAGCAACAGGAAAGACCTGTAACTACAACAGGACTAATTCTGTTGCCGCTACAGGATCTTGTTACAGAGTGGGAGACATAGTGATGTCAATTTTCTTTAGTAGAAAACATCTCATCTATCATCTGCAGTACCGTCGGGACAATTGTTTACTTATTTTAATTCGTTAGAACGTGACTATCACGCAGTCTTGGTGTAAACATCATTATTATTATTATTACTTTACGCCTTTACGCCCAGTCTATCCGATCCAGGACTGATCTGACACACTTCCTTTGGCCGTTGAGCGGCTGGACAAGCTCTACAATATTTGTACCGTTTGTAGTCTCGATATACTCCCGTATCCCACGATCAGATGCCCTATACAGATTGAATTCTGTATAGACGATTAGAGACTTAAATAACTTAAATAACTTAAATAACAATAGCAATATGAGAAATTCACTTGAAACCAAGCTTTATTTTTCGACAACAATTATAATCAAATAAACAAAAGGACTTGACAAATGTTTTTATTAATAAAATAGAAATAAAAACATTTTATGCATCGCGGTGTAGAAAATATTGAGAAACTCGTCTGTCCAATTTACAAGTATGTAAATAAAAAACTTTCTCAAACCTAAATCCATACTTTGTATGTAAAAAGCAAAATATTGTATACCGAAAATTTGCCCTTTGAGCCTTCAGTTGATATGTCGTCGGCATACTGTAAAATCCGTCATTTGATAAAAGTCGTTTTAATAGGGGCTGTTTTTGCAGCTCCCGAATGTTTTCGCCTTCCCCGGCTGTCATACTATTTAGCTCAGATTAGATCACCGTCAGGTCAGATCCTTGCTTGTAAAATATTCACCGTTTTACGATCTGCCTAGTCATTGAGACGTGATTCATAGTTTGTTACAGTAATTAACACCGGTCATCTCGAAACATCTGAATTGAATGATCTACTTTAAAAATAAACGATCTTACTCAGGAAAAGATGCTCTTGTGAGGATAGGGGAGAACGGGGTTGTATTGATATCTAATCAAAAATTTAAAAATTGATTTGCGTACTGAAATCTTGAATCAGTTAAGGGTCACAGCATCTATAATAGTTGTATGTGTAATTTTAGTGCGAAAATGTCTGCTAGATTTAATGCTGGGTCAAGTGTAACACAAAGTCCGCGGGGGACATGTAACAGAGTCATTCGTTCGCAGACATACGTTCATTGACTAAAGCCAACTTCGATAAACCAAAATGGAAAGGAGAGCAGCTACGTTTAAAAGTGCTATTTCGACCAACTCTCAGGAGAAAGAGAATTAGAAGCGAGACAAGAGAAGAAAGTGGCCCGGAAAAAAAATGTGAAGAAACAAAAAATTATAGGTAGTAACGCAGAAGAGGAGAAATATTTCTGCCTCGTTTGTACGGAAACATGATCTAACAGTGCAGGCGGAGAAAAGTGGGTTCGCTATCTAATTTCCAATCTGTGGGTACATAAAAAGCGTACTAAAGGTAATGATTTGTACTATTGTCATAACTGCATATCTCAATGATATAAATAAATATTCTTTTTGATGATTTCGTTTCGTTTTTACCTTTTGTTACATTTGGCCCTAGAGGGGTTCCAACTGACCCCGATTCGAGGCAAAGGTAACATCTTGCAACCATGACTTTATCAAAATTTTCTCTTTCTTGAACTGCATATTTGAAAAAAAATATAAAATAAAATTGAAGATAATACGCTAATGCTTAAAAATTTGAAACCAAAATGATAAAACGTGAAAAATGTTACAATTGACCGCGTTCTCCCCTACTTATTCACAAGGAGGCTCTATCACACTAACACAAGTGGGACGAGATAATGTGAACAGCTTCTGAGAAAAAACGTTACAACATGTAGGTAATTCAAATAAACATCTTATCAGAATGTTGAAATTAAAGTTGTGCATGGAGTGCAAAAAAAAAGAGCTTTTAGCGCTATAGCTCTGTTTTTTTTGGGCGCATAAAAATCACAGAAAGATTTATGCTATTGTAACTGTTTTACTCATTTTCAGCTTTTCCTGTAGAGATTTTTCCTTTATATGTAGTTTCGTTTAATGAACATGCTGATAAACAACATTTTTTATATATACTTTAAGTACGAAACTAATTGTAAGAGTTTTTTCCATATATTATGGAATCAGACACTATTTTTATGCTTTTAAAAGCATTGCCCTAAAATATTTGAGCATACACAGATAAACAACCTAAATAAGGTGGAGAAAGAAACACAATCAGTCGTGATGTCCAGTGGCAGATCGTTCACCAATCATTTTCTTTGCTACACGACAGAAGGATGATCGTTAATTTTCAGGTAGGTTGTCCAATTTTGGACCCACCACATAAGCGATATTATCTTGATTTAATAAAGCTCACCCAGATTTTGCTGAATTCTAATAAGTATGTGGGTTATAAAAATGTGCAAAGTTTTGCTTAGAATGGATTCCTAAAGATTTTACAGATATGTAAGCAATATGTTTATGTAAAGATATTTGAGAAAGTGTCATCCAGATATCTGGTGGTATTATCTTTAAAAATACATTATAGTTTATGATCTCAGCTCATTCAAGATTGGTTTTCGTAAAATGTTAAAAAAATATTGTATACATATATGCAACTAGATATCAGCAATAATTCGCTATAATGTCCGTCATAATTTCCATTCAAAAGACAATTTTATGTTCTTGTAATACGTGGTTTGTGTGCGGTGAGTCGGTGGATTTCTAAAATGTTTTGTATTAGCATCCTCTATAATATTCGTAAACAATTTAACATCTTCAAAATATCCATTCCACATTGATTATTTAAATTATTTATAATTAAAATTCGGCAAATTTATTCGAACGAATTTTCATTCTTATATGGTATTAGTGTCAATTAACACTACATAAATTTGCAATATTTATTGCTGAAAATCAAAATTGATCGCACTAATAATTTTTGAAAGCTAATAGATATTTACTTGTAATATTTAGTTTTTTTACGTATTAATTACTTAATTTCCATTATTTATGAAATTACGTTTAAATAGATGTTGATTGTTCGAAACTAGTCATGAAGCTACTCAGGCTACTAATCAAAAACAATTATTATATTGTTGTGGAAATTTCCTAGATATTTTGTTGTTACTCAATCAATTATCAAGTAATTGATGTATATTTTTCAATTTAATTATACAATTACATTAATGTATTTATACGTATCAGTTGAAAGAAGATACGATACTGTATAAATGTTAACATTTATCAATCTTTTCTTTTTCCTAGATATTTATATAAAAACAATATCATTCTATGAGAAGTGCTTCTGTCTCTGTTCCCTATATTTGTCCAGAGTTATGTGTCATAAATAAAACCTACTGACGTCATCCAGTGATAGACTTATAGTGAAAATTTTAAGCTAAGAGATTCGGATTTTAATGCGCAAAACATAAAATTACCCAACAAAAGAGTCGGTAACAATAGAAGTGATATATTGCCCCTCTTGTAAAACTTCCAAAAAATGTCGTGTTTGAAAATAACCAGTACCTGTTCGGGTAGTATGTGACATTTTATAAATTTCACAAAATCCATCTGGTTATTTTCAAAGACGACCTCTTTTTTGGAAGATTTACAAGGGTCAATATACCACTTCTGCTGTTACCAACTCTTTTGTTGGGCAATTTTGTGGTTTTGCGCATTAAAATCCAAATCTCTTAGCTCAAAATTTTCACTATACGCTTAGGACCATGATACCCGGGCCTAGAGCGGCAAAATTTACGATGTAAGCAAAATAAAATACAGAAACAAAGTGCTCGACAAGTTTTTAAATTATAGCGGAAAAAGTATCTGGCCCAACGGTTTTTATAAAAAACCTGATATATTCTTTTCGTATTTAAAGTAATCCGAAATCAGTGGTTCTTCTTTTGGTCACTGTATGAATTTGAAAATTTATTGCCATTTTTGTATAGTTTCAAGTCAAGTATAGTTTTGCTAATCAAAAGAAGCCAAGATGTTAAGTTTTTGATTTTTTTAAGATAGACATGTACATGCATGGATTGCCTGATATTACGAAAAGAGCTGTGTATCGGCTTAGAGCACTAATACCACTGTTTAAATGAACGAAGAAAACTACAAAAATTGAAGATGGCAAGTGAAGGCACAAAATAAAGCCTTGTATATACTGTCGCTTATTTTTAATACTATAATCTGATTTTAATTGAGAAATTTTCAAATATTGTGATTCTACTGCAAGTTCTCGATAATCCCAATTATTGCAAAAGATCACTCACAGACAAGGCAGCAAGGCTGCACATAGAAACAAAATTAAAAAGGATTTTACGGAATTCATTACGAAAATCATAATTTTGTTATATTTAACAATAGAGTTCTAACCATTTCGGAAGCCATGATTAAACTAATTTTAAATTGTAAGATATTTGTTGAACTCCCACATTAATTTTGTTATCTAGTAACTATCAGAATTTTCAAATTTTCCTAAGATTTCGTTCACTTTGATTTATTGCAAAATTCAACATTCATTCGAATTAACGGGCAAATAAAGACGAATTTACTATTATTTATTAGTTTGTTTTACTTAATGCACTTAAAGTGTCAATGTATTTATTTTAATAATCACTTTTCAAATCTAATTGGAGGTTTAATAACATTAACTGTCACGCAAATTACAAGTTAATTTATTTGTTTATGTCATTCGTATAGGTAGGTATATTATTGAACCATTAATAGAAATCAAAACGATCTCATTAATAAGCAAATAATAATTGTTTAGTTGACAACGGGCAATTATGGCGTTGCGATGGCGTTATAAAAAAATATTAGGCGCGTTGCTATGGTAAACAACTTTTTTGCTGTCATTAAAAATCGTGGAGGGAGTATTAATTCTCTCTCCACGTTAAAAATCTGATCATAACCTCAAATTTTCAGATGTTAAAGAAAAAAATTTAAAAAAAAAACAAAAATAAAGTTAAATTGCTTCTTTTACTTATGGCATAAACTCATTAATGCACCACGGGCATTATGGGCATAACGCCCTCGGCCGACGTACAGCCCTTGGGCCGTACACTGTCGACACTCAGGCGTTATTTGTCTCATAACGCCCTTGATATATTAATTACTATAAAACATCGGGTTTGAAATGTGGAAATGGCTCATCTTGGGGCTATTGATCAATGTTAATGGCACAGTGATGGCAATCGTTGATGGGCCATAAATGCCTAACCAACGGGATAATAACGCCGTGCCATTAATGACGACCAGTTATCACCCGAAAATAATTAAGGCAATTTGACGACTGGCAAAGATCCATTGATGTTGAGCTGTGCTGCGTTGACTTTTAATTTTTATGCCCGTCTGGAAATCGCCTTAAACTTACACACATGACCCATGAACTTACATTTTCTAAGCCGCTAAGTATCCAATATTTTAGAGAAATTAATTTTAACATTTACATAAATAAAATGCATACCTACTAGGGTGGCGCAAAAAAATCGATTATTTTTATTTTTTGGGTCCAAAAATCAGCTCAAAAAAAATTTTTAGGGGTCGCTCAATATTTTTAAAAATTTTAAAAATAGTCAAAATTCGATTATTTAAAAAATTTTTTTTTGATCGTGACGGTTGAATTTTGTACACCAAGAAAAACAGTTTCTCAAGTTTTTAGCCCAAAATATTCGTTTGTAAAGGTCGTTCATAATTTTTTTGTTTTCAAAATTGCTTGTGATGTTTTAGAGCGACCTTTAAATTAAATCATACTTTTAGTGTTGTGGTTTAATTTTTTTTTCTGTCTCGTGGTGTATTCTTATCCAGGGGCGCGCCAACCGAGGATGCAAGGGGTGCAATGCACCCGGACGCAGAATACAGGGGGCGGCAAATTTGGGTGCATTGTTGGAATTTTGCTATTTAATTTGAGAAGAAAGATTCTTACATTTGCTTACAGTTTTTAGAGAATGTCTTTGGACTTTTATTGTCTTTAATACATGATAAAATAACATTTTTTGATATACGAGACTCAAAAAATAAAAATAGTCCATTTTTGCACCACCCTAATACCTACTTATAATATATAATTTTTATGGTAATTATTTTCTTTTTATTCATTATTTAGATTTGATCATAATAGTAAACCATTTAGATAAATTATAACGCAATAAGGACAATAATAATCATCGTACTGTTAGTATAAATGTGTTTTTAAGATTAATCGAATGATTTTATTGTTTTTCGATCTTTAATAAATTTATCAAATTTCCTAATTTCCAAAATTAAACTGCACCGACTCAGACGTAATTATTGTTGGCTTAAAAACCGGCTAATGATCGGATGTTGTTTTCTGGCCATTTGAGACTGCCATGCAAAGGGTTGAAAAACGGTCGGAGATCAGGAGCTGATCTTTGGCCGTTTATTGACCAACAATTGGCCACCTATCGACCGATAAGCGTTTTTTTTCTCTACAACTGGGTTTCTTATGTGGATTGTTGTTCTATCCAGAAATTATGTAAAATCGTTTATTACGTTTTTTCTAAGTGACTGAACGTTTGATATAGAAATTTCATGTTTACTTAATTAATCAATTATCAATTGATCACTGGTACGAAAAATAAGGCAAATAAGAGGAAAAATAAAATTCGTGTGAATTTTGTGTTCGTCCAATAACAAGTTTCGGCATTATTCTCAAAAACGCTACACAAAAGACAAACACTGATAGATAAATACATGTTGCTCTATTATTTTCTATTTTGCCGCCCTATTATTCACTGACACAATTATTTAAACGGTCATTTATCATTACGATTGTCTCACGGTAATTATTTAATGTGTAGGCGAATTATTATTTTTTCTAATTTGACTTACATAAGTTCGTTAATTCTTTATACAGTCGAGTTATTGGTGATTTCTTGCAAATTTTCCAATGTTACATTCTTCGACATCATTTATTTACTTTTAACTAGACGACAACGATGTAGTAGAAGAAGAAGAAGAAAGAAGAAGAAGAAGGCGCAACAGAAGAGTTGTATGGAGCTGGTGGTAATATCTTAATCACAACATACGACTCAGTCGTTGTTGATTTATGTTAATGTTTGCGACGAGGGCGAATAACTTTAAACGTTTAATATAATGCGTTTAATTCTTGGTATTGTAGCTGTGATATGGCGAGTACATTAATTAATTGCCTCTGTTAAAAATAAGAACCTGGAAGTATATTTATAAAAGAGCAGTAGTATAGTAGTTGTAGTATACGTATATAGTTTTTTTATTTATATATAGATTGTTTGTTTGTTGTTCGTTTTGAAGAAAAAAATATATTCAAGTGTGTTTGTGTGAGTGACGATAGTGGATGAGCTTGGAGACCACCTGGTGTGGGGGTTGCCGTAGGGGGCAACTGCAATCCACTATGTTGTATTATATCACCTTTTACAGCTCCCAGCTTCAGCGCCACAGACCAATAAACAATTGACTTGAAAGCTATAAATATCGTAATAAATATCAACTCTAATTCATTCTAGTTACACCAGTATCAGTTTTGAACAAATTCGTACACACTTGCATATCGTAAAAGTTCATATCACTAATCAGCAGAATTCCGAGAATCGTTCGTTATAAGACCGAAACGAAATCAACACGTTTACGTGGATTTGATTGATAGCAGCTGTTTGTCAAATATACTGTCGGCAATTTTGAGAAAACTATATTATTAGCATTCGGTAATAAATAAGGAAGGCAAAAGGCATTCCAAAAAAATGCATAAATTAGGTTGAGAAACGCATTTTTCTAATAACTCGACCTGATTTGACACAATTTAGAAGCATCTGCGACAACAATTCTATATTTTTGCATTTCTCAAGGTCTATTTTCGTAAGGTTCGAAACATTTTCAGAATTTAATGCAGTTTTTTTGGCCAGTCCGTCTAACAATTGGCGTCTATTTAACCACTTGCATTGACATTCCTAAATTATTAGACGAGAAACTCTCTCGATGAGAGATCGTTTCGTATCGACAAAGCGAGAGATCTCTCTCAAAATACATCTATCGTAAAATCACTGGGACGAGAAGGTATCACTTTTTGATGCGTGTCTCTCAAAATTCTCGTTTCTCGAAATGATTAAAAAAATATACAACAACTTATTCAAATTTCTCTTAAATCGATAGACAATATTAAAAAACGAATTGATTTTGAATATATCAACCAATGATTAACAAAATTTAACTACTTTTATGAGTCCCGATGGATCCAAAATTGATGATGTGTTTTTGAGCAGACTTTTTTTGCTTCGCAGTTGCTCAAAGTTTTATCACAGATATGCATAATAGGAAATAATCAAACATGAAAAAGAAGCTCGCAAATAGTACCTAACATTATTATAATTATGTAGAACAGTTATCAGGATAGTTAAGCTTATTTTTACATCGTTTATCGATAGAAACAATTATTACAAAATTGCCTTTATGCACAGTCTCTAGTTTATAAAACACCTAATTGGGTCGTTATCGCCAGAATGATCAGTAAATATAGGTAAAAACAAGTGAAGTTTTTTTTAATATGAATATGTAGGGCAACAGGTTCATATTTTAGGCGTAATTCATGCAAATATTATCGCCTAGGCGATATAAGTCTAAGTCTCTAGGCGAGACGAGAGACCCTTTCTCTCGATGAGAGACCTCTCACGGCATATTCCTAAAGAACTATCGAAATGGGCAACTTCAACACTTCACGAATTCGAAAACTGGACAGTGCAAAGTACTCACAATTTTCGATCAATTCTAAAAATTGTGGGTAGGAATTCCTAACATTCCAAGTATCTGAGAAGCACACTAAAAGTAAACGAAGATATTCTTCAACTTATAATTTATTATATTCTCTGTACCGACACAAGAACCTCATTACAAGAATTATTACTTTTAACTAATAGAAAAATGATTTCTCTACTTCGGTTACTAAAATTACAATAAATCAATATGTTCTGTGTCTTTCTAATATTTGAAAAATTGTTACAGTGGACTGCCTACCGTCATTAATCTGCAGTTAACAACTATGAAACCATGTAAGAAGCAATGTATTTTCGAAAAATAATATAAGAAAAAACTTGTATATTTTGTTTTTATTTAAAACAAGCAGCAAAAAGAAAAAATCCACGACATTGAACAAACATGTATAAAAGGTTCACACTACTGGGCCGTTTGTTTATGGCCAGTTTCAACAAATTATTGAGACTGGTCCGCAGGAATCATAGATGTGGACCACATGCTGTATTGATTTACATTGTGCACAGTTAACGATTGATCATCAATTCTTTATCGAGAAACAACGGAATATTATTAAAAATTTTATAATAAATTAATTGGAATTAATTTTCGCTTATTTTATAAATAAATTTCAACAATTGTTTGGCCCAGTTTTATAGATGAAATCCATGATTTGTTCGTAAAAACCAAATTGAATATACGTATTGTATGTGAATCGATACTAATAAATAATACACAGGAGGAGTTCACCGAAGACTGTGGCTTTGTAAACAGGACTTTCCATTCATGTATGCCATAAACATATTGGGGATACTTTGTGTTCTCACATTTATAATTGAGAAACGACTACAACTTGTAAAGTTTATTGTAAGGCTTCTGCCGACCGCATATATACAATATTTTGTTGATATAAGGCGTATACCTAACTTTCCATCAATATTCAATAATAATTTATTATCTATCTTTAATGCATTATATATATCATCCGTATATTTTGTTATTTGACTTGTGTTATTTATATACAGAAATTAATATATTAATTCTTATTAGTCGAACCAGTTGTTTGCTTATTAGTGATTCGCGAATACAACGTTTCTTTATTAATTTATATCATAATTAAAAATCGTTTCAACTGAACGTTTAAATTTCTTTATGGAGATTGGAGTGAATTTTTTATTTGTATGATTGTTATTTACAACACATGCCACAATTAATCGATACGATTTAAAATTATATTTTGAAATCAGTTACATCAAGTTCGATATAACTACTTGTTATAGCCGCCTTTTTAATTTGCCTTCACAAATAAATAATTATCGTCCATTTAGTAATTTGATCTTTGGACAAAGATCTCATATACTTTGTTTACAGGATCTAAATTGGTCGATTTGTCTTGTTAATTAAACTTCATGATCATAGATACAAAATATAAAAACTAATATAATTTAGAGTGTTAATGATATAATCGTTGGGACTACATTTTTTTTGTATTGTTAGGAATCAAACTAGAGTAAATTACGGAGGGACAGAGATAGATCGACAATGTAAAAAAGTTATATTCTGAATAACATGCAAATATACATTTTTTCATTTTAATTACATTCTCAATGTTATAAAAAATTACAGAAATAATTATATTTTTCTTCGATAAAGTGAACCAAAAAAAACACAAAAACAGCACACGTGTAAAGTGACGCCTCTCCTTTAAGAAGTCATATATCTGCGGCCGAAAACCGAGTAAATTTGAAAAAGAAACTTTGTTATTGCACTTTTCAGTTAGTAAATTGTTTAATCTTCAAAAATAAAAAAGTTATTTGGAAAATAAAAGGGTTTTTTTTTGAAAAATATAAAAACAAGACCATTTCAAACGTTGGTAGGCATTTTTTTTAAATTAATGTTCAATAATTTATGAAAAATGATACAACCAAAAACAAAAGCTCTTGACAGACTATAAAGAACATGATTTAAAAAAAGGAGAAAATTTTGAAAACTTAGTGTTATGGTGTTGACACTATTCAGTAAAATAGTTGCTGCTGTAATTTTTAACAGAGTGGATAATTTTTAGAAAATTCTTCAAAGTATAAAGAATAAGAGCTTGTGAAAAAAAATAAATCGATTTTTTGAAAATTTCAGGGATATATGACCTCTTAACTTGTAGGAGAGATGTCATGTGTCTCATTTTGTCTTTTCCAATGTTGTATTTCTTATATCTTGTCTTACACATTCGGTGTTTCGTAAGATGCTATGCCAATCTAATTGTAAATTAAAATATCTTATATCATTCGTAGATATTATTATAGATATCAAAACGATCACAGTAATAAGCAAATAATAATTGTTTACTTGACGACGGGCAATTATGGCGTTGCGATAGCGTTATGATAAATAATAGCCCGCTGTTAAAGCGCGTTGCTATGATAAACAACTTTTTTGCTGTCATTAAAAATGTGATCATAATCTCAAATTTTCCGATGTCAAAGAAAAAATTAAAAAAAAAACAAAAATAAAGTTAAATTGCTTCTTTTACTTATGGCATAAACTCATAAATGCACCACGGGCGTTATGGGAATAACGCCGACGTACAGCCCTCGGGCCGTACATTGTCGACACTAAGGCGTTATTTCTTTCATAACGCCCTTGATACATTAATTACTTACTATAATTTTTCAAATTTTGTTGTGTACCTGAATGATTAGCATTTTTGTCGAAGGAAAGTAGTCGCCTTTTGCCAAGCAAAATTTTGTTCAAGAAATATTGACTTGGAAAAAAGTCTTCAATTCTTCAAAATTTTCAACCTGGATTTTTTTCGTATTCTAGCTCTGTTTATTTTTTTCTACAGCACGACTTTCTACACCGCGATCTCTCTTAAGACCTACATTATTGTGTTATTGAATTCATTTGGTGTCTTCTCTTCAATTATTTTACGAGAGAATTATAACTTGTTATTTTGTAAAAATTATTTGGTCTCCCTTTTAAAGAAAATTGTACAGCTTTATTGCATGTTACATGTTAAAATTCAACGTTGCTTCAATGTAACTGTTCTTTTTGCACGAATATTTAGTCTGTACATCTGTGACGAACATATGTTTGAGTTTGTAAGTCGAATATTTCAACAGGAACGATAATACCAAGAATTTTTTCAACAGGCCCCAATTTTATAACAAAAACGGGCTCGACGAGCTTTTCGCTTATTCAGCATTTTAATTGTTTAAATTTTCCTTATTAAATCTAAGTTGAAGGTTCTAAAATAACCTTTTTCTATATAATTCAATCACAACTATAGTTGTGATTGAATTAAATAACTGAACTGCTTGCATATATAATATATATGCAAGCAGTTCAGTTATTTAATTTAGAAGTTGTTTATACTTGTTACATTGAATAATTTTGTTTAATAAATTCTTATATAACCAGAGACTGCTGCAAAGTTTTTTAAGTAAATGGACTTCGAGATTTCAAGGCTATGGATACTGGCTTTTGATTTCTTTAAGGAAGGTCACAAATAAATAATGTAAAATCAATTATAAATATTTCTTAGTGTTGTGAAAAATAGAATCAAATTATCTAATAACAGATACTTTTACAGCTGGAATTTCGAAGGCAAACATGTCTTCTGTTACATAGATTAACTGTGACCTAATTTTATAAATTATTCTTTCATCTCTTTAGTCATTTTGTGCACTATATAATAATACGAAAATTTACATAATAATATTTAATAATACCTGGTTTATATAAAACCGTTGTTAGAAAAACATTAATTCCTGAATATTTTATAGTCTTATTATACTTGACAAATAGAGGAATAAAACACTAAACTTTTGCATAGTTTTAATGAAATTATTATCCTTCCACATCCTTCCGAAATTTATGTAGAAGCAGAAAAAACTGGCTCAATTGTAATAAAAAAATAAAAATTCATTTACGTACTGAAATCTTGATTCAGATAAGGGCCATAGCGTATGATAGAATGTGCAATTTTCGTGTGAATATACTTATCTGCAACATTTAATACTTTTTATTGTCACCAGGTAAGTAAAATATTTTTATTGTTTGTCTTCTTATAACTCCCAATGCAAATTGTGCATTATTCAGTCATTTCGTCTTGAATTAAAACCACCGGTATAGTAAAACAAAACAGAATTGCGCACGGTTGCATGCTGGGTCAAATATAACACAAAGTCCAGAGGCACATGGAACAGTGTTACATAAAATCATTCTTTCACAGATATACGTTCATTGCCTAAAGTCAAATTCGATAAACCAAAACGAAAAGGCAGATCTACGATGAAAAGTGCTATTTGGACCAACTCTCTGAAAAAAAAAGAACTAGAAGCGGGACAAGAGAAGGAAGTCGCCCAGAAGATGCCTAAACAAAATTTGTTGAAAAAAACAAATGTTAAGAAACAGAAAATTACACGCACATCAAATAATAACACAATACGAGGAGGAATATTTCTGCCAGCGTCCATAAACTATTATGGGATTAGTTAAAACGCTCTCCAGAGCTACGTGGGGGTAGGGGGGCGACGGAGTCAAGCTACGTAATTTTACTTCTGTTTTTTTTCAGAATATTTATAACTATGAAAAAATAGATACATGTTTATTTTTAACCAGATCATTTTAGTTTATTACAGAAAATAAATGTTTTCGGGACTTGATAATGAAAAAACTACGTTCCATCTGAGGAGGGTCCTAGTAAAGGCTACGTAAGGCTACATGGAGGAAGGGAGGGGTTTTAAAGCTACTAAAATTGAACCACGTAGTTTATGGACGCTCCTTTTGTTACAGTTGATCCTAGAGGTGTTACAATTGGCCTCGATTCGGGGCAATTGTAACATCCTGCAACCATCACTTTATCAATTTTTTCTGGTTCTTGAACTGTATATTTGGTAAAATTTAGAAATTGAGATTCAAGATAAAACACTAAAGTATTAATGCCAGGTGTAAATGCAGATATTAATTGATGAGATTTATCTTTAATCGATAGTGCATTTAAGTGAGGCTTTGATAAATTTGAACAAGGCCCGAATTAAAAGAAACTAACGACCAAAGTAAACGAAAATTCGTCTAGATGGGAGGTGAGCAAACATCTGTCACAACCGTATTTTTATAAGCTTTATAATGAGTTCTTCATCAATGTCTTTAATATTAATAATCTTTCGTTATTTTATTAATTATTGTTGATTATTCTGGTATTCGTTAAAGTTGCCAATTAAAATAATTGCGTATAATTTAAACTTAATGCAATTAAACTATATATAAAATATTTACAATTGTTTTTATTTAATTAACTGTTTTATTTATTTATTATTTATATAAGACACTTTTTTCGCACTGTATCGACCACATAGCATATTGTGGATAGTTAAAAGAATTTCTTAAGCCGAGAACGTAGCCTTATTAGTTTCACCTTATAAACGTCTACAATTTGTTTATAATATTATCTAATACATATTTTATACACAAGAAAGATCGGAATATATATGTATAAGTAAATTATATTTACAGAAATGCCTCATATGTATTGATAATTTAATGATATTTGAACAAGTCTCGTGTTTCCTATATGAACATGAACAACTTTTCTTATTTTATGCGTTTATTTGCAATTTAATCCACATGGACTTGATGCATTTGATTCTATGCGATTTAAAAGAATTTTCT